>VXAZ01000469.1:163164-219770 GCA_013399875.1 Gymnorhina tibicen | reverse complement strand
GGGGGTCGCCGTCCTCGGGCGGCTCACGGCGGCGCCCCGGGCAGGCGGCTCTGGCCGGGTCCCTCCAGGCAGCGCGGGGCTGTCACAGGTGTCCCGTCCCCTCCCGGAGTGTCCCGGAACCCTCCGGGGCAGCGCGGGGCTGTCACAAGTGTCCCTCCGTCCCGTCCCCTGCCGGGGTGTCCCGGATCCCTCCGGAGCAGCGCGGAGCTGTCACAAGTGTCCCTTCCCCTCCCGGCGTGTCCCGGTCGCTGCGGGGCTGTCACAGGTGTCCCGTCCCCTCGCGGGCTGTCCCGGATCCCTCCGGGAGAGCTCAGGGCTGTCACAGCTGTCTCCCCATCCCGTCCCTTCCCGGGGTGTCCCGGGTCCGCCGCGGCGGGAGGAACGCGGAGTTTCTTTGTTGTGTAACTCTTTTTGTTCGGGGATTAGAGAGGGTTTGCGGCTGTTTGTGCTGATTCAGGTGGTTTTAAAAAAAAAAAACAACGGGATAGTCATGGGTAAATTCTTCTCGGGGTTGGGATGTCGGAGAACTTTCCTGTGGCTCGAGGGGTTGTTGTTGGCTCCGGCCGGGGCCGGGGAGCCGCCGAGCCCCGCTGCCCCAGCCCTGGGGCCCGGAGCGCTCCAGCAGCGCTGCAGGGACGTGGGAGCGCCTTACGGACAGAAAAGTGAAGCGAACTTTGTGTAGCGAACCCATTTCTCGCTAAAATGAGGCTGGCTCGCAGCCCGCCATTCATCTGCGAGTGCTACTGCCAGAATTTTTCAATAAGCGTAATTGCAGTCGAGCGAGTTCGGGTCAAGCACTTTGCCGGGTAGAGCAGGCACGAAGCCTTTGGAGTAATTCCTCTCCGTGTTGCCAGTGATTTTTTCCTGGCCGCATAGTGGAATTTTTCACGAAGTTTTTTTCCCCAGCTATCTCATAAGTTTCTCTCTCAAAAGTTTCAATTTGTTTTTGGAGATGATCAAGGAATGCCCTTGATCATCAGTGTGCTTTAGTAATTCATTTTTTTCCTTCTTTCTGAAAACAAGCATTTTAAACACTTTTTTTTAAACCTCTTTTTATGCTTTCTGTATTTCTTTCTTGTTTGTTTGTTTGGTTTTTTCTCCCCCAGTCCCTGCTCTGAGCAGGGCAGCCCACATACTGTGCTGGGGGACTGGGAAATGCTTCTCTGCCTGTCGCTGGGATGTGTCAGTGTTTGGTTCTCAGCAGTAGCACAGGAAGTCTCACCATCCTGACAAAGAGTCATAAAATATGTTGAAGATTTGTTACTAAAAGTGGACTAAAAATGTGCTAATTTTATGTTGTCTTTGGGAGAAATGATAAGTCATTTCTGACAGAAATATATATATAGCTTTTCAGGGCCCTGTTGGGTCTTAAAAAAGGTTGTCAGGGAATTGTGAAGGATTTCCTGTGGAATTGGTGGCGTGGTACCACGCACAGACTAATTGTAAGAGAAAATTGAAAATGGCTTCCTACGTCTGACAGATGGTTTTAAAAATTTCTTTTTCAGGTTTGAGTTGATCTCACTAAACTGCAGCCATGGTGCAGAAGTACCAGTCCCCCGTACGGGTGTATAAACACCCTTTTGAGTTAATTATGGCTGTAAGTATTAATTTTTGCTGTAATTTTCTTCTTGCCAGTTCCTTGTGTTGCTGAGTACTTGCTGGGCTTTGTTAGATAGATACTGTAGAACATACAAAGCTGAAAACAATGTGCAAAATATGAGAGCTATGTGTTTCAATGTTTCTTCTCTGCCCAAAGTATTTTCTTAACATAATGTGCTCTCCTTTTCTGCCAAAGCTTAGATACAGTTTACAGATGTATTTGAAAGTTAGAGCAAAAGTAGGATTGAAGTGTACTGGAAGTCGATTACTGGGGGCAGATACTTCTGGAATGGGAGGAAATGTCATGTACACTGATTAAAACATTGTTATGGTTGTGTCTTCATCAGTGTAGAGTGTACAGAATTAGAGAGCACAGAGAAAGCCATGGAAGTGAGGATATGCCTGAAGAATGAAAAGGGAGAAAGGACACTGGTAACATTTTGAGGGAAGGGAAGGGAAGAAAAAGCTTTGGTAGGGAGGCCAGAGAGATGAACAAAAAGCTTTTTGGGTGCATGCTGCTAATTTGTGTGATAGTGTTACAAATAGTAATGAAAAGAAAGAAATCTAATTAGGTTCCCTTTTTTTTCTCTCTCTCCTCCCTCCCTTTTTTTTTGTTTTTAGAAAACAGAGTGGAAGTAGGTATTTGACATTTTAAAGTATATTCAGTTGAAACCACAGCTGTGGGGCTCTTAGGAGTTACAAAGTGCAATTAAGGAGCTTTTCCCTGATAAAACCAGTTAAAACTGAACCATAATCTAAATAATAATTGTTTGATTTCACTTGCTGAAAATACTATGTTTAATGGCTTCAGAGGAGAGTTTTAATAGTGCTCGTAGTGTAAATATTTAGATAGATCACATGGTTTGGAGTGCAGAGTTCCTTACAGAAGTGATCCTTTGCAGTCACAGGGCAAAAAAGGATTAGATCACTCTACAGGGAATACTTGCATTTCTTTTTATCTTATTCCTAAGGCTGCCTCCGCTGGTACACGTGTAGGTCTTGCTCTTGCAAACACTTCAAGGCAGAGAGTGGGTATTTTGCTGAGCAGTGAAGAAGCCAACTGTGATATGTGTCAGGTCTTTTATGACTTCAGTAACTGACAGCTGAGCTTCAGGTGGTCTCTCAGTGAAATCTGATTGTGTCTGTAACTTTAGCCTTCAGTGAAGCTGCACTGGCTCTTAGATCAATCAGCCAAAATTAGTTTCTTAAATGAAATTCCCTGGCTGTTTGCTAAAGTGATGAGTCTTTCCCTTGCTGCTGAATTGACAGCAAAATTTCTTCCCCTGAGTTATTTCTTCAAGGATATTTTGAGTCAAAATGCTGACATCAGGATTGTCCACACTGCTTTGCTGGGCGTAATTAGAAACACTTCTGACTATTAGCATTTAACAGAGTTCTCAAACTGTTCTGTGTCTTGGGGATAATATCTGAAGAACAATATTTAACAAATATAAAGTCTTCCCTTACATGAAAGCTTTTCTTTAGAAAGCAAGAGGCTATACTAGGTATGCAACTAGGATAAAACAAAAGTTAAAAATTAAAAGTGAACTAAGAGGAGAAGAACGCTCGTAAAAAGAAACAGCCAAGCAGGATCCTTTCTGAGACTGGAAGTTTAGCTGAGCAATAATCTATCGGATTTATTTAGTCTGTGTGAGAACAGTGGGTTATCACTTGTACTTGTTCAGAATGTGAGCACTGGATGAACATCCTCCCCCTGCCATGTCACTGCTGTTACTGATTTTTAAAACTTGTAAAATTCCTGCTGGTGATCCATCAAAACTGTCCATGCATTTTCTGTAGTGAGTAGAGGAGTGCCTCCATGAGCCAAATTCTGTAAGGAATATAAACAGTGTATGCTAGCTTGATGCTTTTTTACTTGATGCTTTGTTACTGTTTCCCCTTGGTTGAATAGTGATTGCATAAGTTGATGAGGTATTTCTGGAAGGAATACTTGTGTCAAATTTTGTGCTCACTAAAGTGGAAGCACTATGTTGCATATTCTCAACAAAAAAAAGTGCTATAATGTTATTTTAACAGTGCCAGCAGCTCTTCTGAAATGAGGAACAGCCTGGCGTATACCAAGCTTGAATTTAAAGCACCCAAGAAATAACTGATGTGTTTGATTTTCCTTTGTCCCTCTCTTTTTATTTGCACCCAGCCCTTGAGAGAATGTGTCCTCAAACAGAGGTTTAAACCCACACCCCAGAGATACTCATCTGTCAGTAAAAGAATCTCTTGGGAAAACTTTGGTCAGTGTGGCAGCAGGGTTCCGTGTGCTGAGTTGTGTAACAAAAATCACTGTCTCTAGTCTGGGTCTTGTGTGGGATCTCATCTTTGTCTTCAGGTGCCCGAGTACTTTTAAAAATTTTATTTGGCCAGTTGTCCTCCCTTCCCTGGGTGTTCCGTGGAACTCCAGAGGTGATTCTTTCTGTAGAGTGGTAACGAAGTTCACCGGTGTCAGAGAAGCCCATGTGCACTGGGAAGGTTCCCTGGATGATATGTGTTGCAATTGCAAATTGGAACTCATTAAGTCAAACTAATATTTAGCCTTCAGATACAGAAATCAGCATTAATTATTCTTTTCTAGAAGCCACTGAGTGAATGCCACTTGCAGAGTGGGTCATTTACAGTGCAAACTTCCGATTTGCTCACTTCCCCCTTCCTGGGTTTCCAAGAGGTACTTGAGGGAGAATGGAGCACAATCAGCATTCCATTCATGCAGCTCTAGTGTGTTCCCAGAGAACTTTGTTCTCTGGGAAGGGTGACTGCAGCTCTATATTAAGACAAAAAACTGAATTTAATTCCACTTTGATCTAAGCCAAGATTGACAAGACAAAAGTGCTTTGCAGGCAATTACAATATAAAGACTTCTAAAATAGACAAGAGTCAAAATTTTTTTCCTAAGTTGAATTGGTGTTGAAAATAATTTTCTCTGTTATGCATCCTCCACTGAAATCTAAAACTCATCTGTTGAACCCTAATTTATCTCTATGACACTATCCTTAAGGCATGATCCCTTATCTCCCAGCTGGAAATTGGTGAGGTGCTGAGGCTGGGACAGAGTCAGGACATCCATTGCTTCAAAGCTTCCTGCCTTCCCTCATCATTTAAGTCCAGCTATGTAAAATCTAATACAAGCTTCTTCACTTGAACATTTCCTTCTACTGGCAAATTGTGTGGTTCCAGATAATGTTTAAGATGCAAATCTTTCAATGAAACTACTTCCTAAACTTGAAAAGATTCTAGAATCATAGGCTAGAAATTACCACACTTTAGTCTGACACACCTAACACAGGCAAGATGATTTCACCAAATAGTTTCCGAAGCTGACATGATGATTTTTGGCTGCTCTGTGGAATATCTGTCATAATGAACTTCTTGGAATCTCTGTGTGTCAGTGGATACGTATTTAAAAAAGCACCCAGGGCAGCATCTTGCACAGCTGTTCAGGAGACTGAATAGACTCTCGCTTCTCCTCCTGTTCAGAGTTTACGTAATGCTGGAAGCAGCTGAAATGTGCAAAAATGGCTGTTTACTTAGACTCACTTGTCAAGTTACCAAGGTTAAATATACTGGAGAAAAACTGAGAAGCTGCTTTAATAAAACTTCAAAAGATTACAGATTCAATTTTTTTAATATTAGCTTAAAGAGGTTTACATTTAAAGTAATACAGGGACTTTGCTGAATAAGTAGTTCTTAATATTAAAAGGCAGTTAAGAACTTGAATCTTCCTTAACACACATGAGGCTAAAATTAACTTTGGAGATTCACAGCTCATTTTCAGTCTGACATACTTTAGATAATTCCCCTTGAGTTTAATTTCCAAAGTAAATTTAAATAATGAATAATCAGTTGCAATGGCATTCCAAGGGTGGAATTTATGCAAATGGAAAATAAATAAGATTTTTGGAAAAGCACACATTGGATTGAACCATTGACCAGCGGGATTTTTCCTTTTTCTTTTAAGTTTCTGAAAGCTCTGTGGGAAATGTATTGCTCTTCAGGCCATTTAGAAAATGTCCTATTTACAGTCACAAATTACTTAGTTTCAGAAATAATGTGAATTTTAAAAAATCAATCTCACATTTTCCCATTGTTCTGATGGAGTATCTGAAGTATCTCAAGCATGAATCTCTCCTAGTAAGTATAATGTGTAGTGCCTTTGATTATATTATCATTTTAATGGTTCAAATTTGCTGCTTTTGGACAACAGGCTGACTGACTCTCTTTGGCTTTATAGATCTAAAAAATAGTTCTTAAGGTATATCTCATGAATTAAAGTATCCCTAAATTACAGGTAAGTAGTAAGATTGTAAATGGGATAAATACGCTTCAGTGATAGAGTAGATTAGAAAAAAATTTATCTGTTTTTTCAAACTGACAAATCAAAGTATAATCCCTTGATCTAGATTGTAATGAGCTTCCTGATCAGGCAGTACATTATTATTTCATTATAAAAGTTATTACTTTAAAAAGCCATTTAAAAAAAAATTCAAACTGTATCAAGCTAAGTGCCACACCTGCTCATAAATACTCACCATTTTTATTCCTTCCAGTCTCATTTTTCTTTTTTTTCCTGGAAAAAATGCATTTCACACATCATGTGAAGAGGGGCTGAGAGGCTGGTGAGAAAAAGGAAGCTCTTCTGCAAGTGCTTTTGAAAGCACAAAGTAGGCTTTAAATATTTAGAGAAGTATTTTATCCCCCTGATGCAGTGCACTTTCCTGAGAATTTGTCTCGGCTGCTTAAATCCTGGGGAAGGGAATAAACTGAGTGTCTGCTCCTGGAACCGCTGAGCTGTTGTAGAACAGCTTCTGTTGTAGAACTCCCAGAGTCTCATCTGCTTTGCTTTCTGTCTTTGTTGAAAACTCATCCTTATTTGCTGTTGGAAATGTGTTGGTGAAGCTGTGGTGGAGCAGAGCCTTGTGTGGAATTTCCGAATTGATACGAAGTGCCTCAGTTTCACTGGTGGTTGGTGGTGCTGGTTCCTGTGTTAGCACACAGCGTAAGAACAAATGATTATTTGGCCACTTGCTTGGAATGACCTGTGGGTAACAAATGTGAGGGTTTGCTTGAGCGCTAGGGAAAAATATTGACTTAGCAGCCTGCTAACAGTGCAGTTTATGTGTTATTCTGTGTTATTTCGTGACCTGCTTAGCTATTTGCATGCTTGGTTTCCTGTTTTTTTTGTTTGGGTTTGTTTTTTTTTTTTTGGGCAAACACATGACCTGACTGTAGCTGACAGCTGCAGTTCCCTTGTTCACCAAAAGCTTTGAGTCAGTTTTTAACAAGTTCTTTACACTTTAAAAGCTAAGCCACCACTAGTGTCACGCTCTCAAAGGTGTCAGAAGAAGAAAAATATGTATCGAAACAGTTCTTGTGTTTTGTTCTGAAAGCACTCCAAGCTTTTCACCCTTTGCAGGTGATTTAGCTCTGGTGTGAACTGCTGCTCCAGGATCTGTTGATCCAGCCACGTGATGTTGCCTTTGAGCTAAAACTCTTAAACAGGTGGGAATCTGGCAGAAAAGAAGTGGTTACACATCCCGCAGAGTCCTGGACACTCAGCGTTCTACGGTTACAATCTGGAGGAAGTATAACTCCATGCTCATGGTCTAATGTGTGGTGAGACAATAAGAAGCACATGTAAAAGTCTTCAGAACCCCGTGGGGAAGAGATACAGTGAATTTTTTTGAGATTGATTAAAAAAACATCCAGTGAGAAGGCAAAGGTTGCTTGGAGATCAGAATGACGTGTTTCCATTTTGCTTGGGCAGTCTGTGCTGCCTGAGGACTTCCCATAAAGCACCTTCAGTCAGAGTCCAGAATCTGGAACCCAGAATTGAGGGGGTATTTGTTGTAACCAGGGTTGCTTTTGCTTTGAACTGGGTTTGGAGTCAGTATGTTCCTGGAGGGAGGCTGGCGATGGAATCTTTAAGCTGTTGCATTCTGAATGTAGAATGAATCTTCCGAGAATATGCAAGGAAAACTGTTAATTAGCTCAAGTTGAAATTAATTACAGGTTAGTCTTAAATGGTCTATTTCCTTTTCTCCCAAGTGAATTTGTCTTCCAATTTTTTCATGTAGTTTAAAAATACTGTGCATGTATTCTAAATGAAGAGCTAAGATGTTAAGCTGAATTATTTAACTCTTTCTTTCATTTTTGTGATATAGTTAAGACAGGTCAGGTTAGCAGCTTATGTAAAATGTTAAGTAAGGCCTATTACAGGTAATTTAATAATTTGACTTTCTCACCGTCAAATTGCAGCTGCTTTTAGCCGTCACCAGTCAGTCAGTGGTGTTTGAGGTCAGAGCCCTGCCAAGGACCCACGCTGGTGGCACAGCCGATGGCAGCACGGCTGGGGAGGACTGCCTGGCATCATCTGGGCTCCCCTGCAGCGCAGGCCAGCACTGCCAAAAGAGTGCAAGCCAGCAATGAGCCATCACAATTTGAGATCGGCTCTCAAGTTCTTGGCTTTTCTCTGCATAGCTTTTGCTCAAGTCACGCCGATTTCAGCCCAGTCCTCAGAGGTTTTCAGCTTGTGGTTCACGGACTCTGTCTTCTAAGGGTCAGAGAAAATATCACCAATATGTGGTTTCCCACTGTAGCTAAGCTGGTGCCCCAGGCTGCTGCTCTTTCTTTCTTGCAGAGATGTGTTCATCAGCAAGCCAGCTTAGGGACACAGGCTGCTCCAGAGCTGTCTTGGAAAAAAGGAAGATAAATTCCTTGTCAACCCAATTTTCTCCCTTAAGGCTGCTGAGCACCCCTGTGGGAGCAGGTGCTTGTCCCCACCGTGCTGTGGGTGAGCTGATGGCAGCTGGCTGCAAGAAAGAGGAGTCAGCAGGGCATCTGTCACTAAGGTTGCACTCTGGGAGTCCTCCATTCCGTTGGGAAATAATTAGGGATCTGCAGTTTGAAAAATGGAGAAGCTGCTTGCTGTAACAGTAAATGAAGGGGCCATTAGAAACCTGATTCAGCAGTCTTCAGGTATTATTTAGCAGTGCAAAGTACTTGCAAATTGCACTTAATGGCTTGGAGTTGTGGATGCTGTAAGTTGCTTTGGCATAAAGGGGACTCTGTCCGTGCTTCAGAAAAATGAAAATTAAAAATGTCCATGTTGTATGCTGGAACACGATCACATGTGAATGGACTGGCTGCCTGTCTTGCTTTGTATTCATGTATAAAACTTCATATTTGAGCATTTTCTATCTTGGACTCCTCTTGGATTTTACGTTATTATAATTAGTTTTGGGTTCTATATATCAGCAAACTTGACAACAAAAATATCCCTGGGCTGTTGGAACCTACCAGCTTTAACTGTGGCGACAGCAGAGGGATCGTGGGAGGGAGCAAAGAGAAGCTACTTCTCTGCATTAAAAATGAATTTTTATTTAAGCTGTGTTAATTCTTAATTATATGTGTTTGGGTTCTCTTAAATGACTGTTTCAAGGTTGTGTCATGGTCAGATTGATGAGGTTGAATATCTAAATCTGTGGGGCTATGTATTACTTACTGGATAATTACAACTGTTTTCATTTTGTTGGTATTTATGTTCTCATAACTTGAGTATGGATGCTTTTTGGAGTATATGCAGATCAATTTGTGCAGGAGTTGAAAGCTACACTGCAAACCTCACCATCTCAGCCTGTCTGATAACTTTCTGCCTTGCCTACTGCTGCTGTAATATTAGATCATATCGCTTTGACAATAATAGATCTCATTTTGTGAGAAAGAATATTTCCCTGGTGGTGGTCAGGGTGGCAATGTGCCATTCAGAGTTGTTTATGCCACAGCAGAAGGGAACAGCTTCCTGATGAGAGCACTTCCTTTCTTGAGTGCATTGTGTCCCTTCATTTAGTGTAAAATTCAAATGCCACAGACATTCAGTCCAGTTCAGGCACATCAGGCAGCAGAAGCCTTTCCAGAGGATGGTTTTTTCTGGCTATTTCATTCAGTGTGTAAATTATACTGTATAATTTGCAAGGCTCTCTTTGCTGTGCAATTCATTGGCTTGTAGATAAGTTCTTCATTACTGAATTCAAGGCTCTATGAAATTACTTACTTCTATTGAAGTGTTTCATGGTCTGCGTGGTGCAGCCACTGAAGTTGTAATGAACAGGATTTAAAGCAATTTCACTTGAACTTGTTTGTTCTGTGTTGACTAAACTGATTTATGCTTTTGTTTGCCTTTCTTTGCTGTAAAGGAGGGTGAGGAACAAAGAACTGATTGTCTATAATCTATGAGTTTTAACTGCTTTTTAGAAAAGAATCAGATGACTCTTGACTGTTCTTCTTTTAGCTTTTGAAGGTGGGTGGTATCTTCCTGTCTGTATTTTACTGGGGAGCAGATGCAGGGGTGCAGAAGTTGTACCATGCCCCTGGTGGATCTGACACTGGTATTACCTGGTTATTGAGATCTGGATGATGAATTTGGATTTGTATTCTGTCTCTTAATGAGGAGCACAGGACTGAATTGCACCGTGAGGCCTCTCTAGCTAGTGCTGCCTTTCAGGCAATGGCCAAGGGCAGTGTCTGCCTCTAGGGGAGAGGATAGGACTGAGATAAACATAATGGTAACACTCTCTTAGGGTACTCTCTCATCCTCCAGCAATGTGTCTTGACAGCCCTTCTGGTCCAGAATGTGCCGTTGTCAGGAATAACATCTCATGTGCTTTGTTTCTTGTGCTCCCAGTTCCTTTCTGGAGCCCAGTGAGCTCTGTGGTGACAGCCTCCATCTGAGCTGGTGCTTCATGACCGCTCTGTCAAGAGATGGATCCTTTCCCTCGAGCCTGGCAGAGCTTGCTCAGCCTCACACCTCCCGCTTCTTGTGTGAGAAGAGGCAGCGCAGCCTGACTCAGGCTCTCTGTGCTGCCTGCCCTCTTGGACCTGGCAGGTACCTCCCTCAGGTCTTAAATTACTCATTTTCATGGTGGTGATCTTAGCTAGTTCAGTAGTTTATGATTTCACATGAGGAGCTGCTCCTCTGTACTCCTGGTTTTCCACCATCGGTTTTTTACCTTTTTGAGGGTCTCCTGAGATACATCAGACATGGATGTAAGGTAAAGTATTTTTTTTGTTACTCTTCCTAGCTTGAGGTCAATAGTGTGCAGGCTCCAGACCCTATTGTGCTGCATTTTGATGACATTCCATTGACATTAGTGAATGGTCAAGACTTAAAATGATGTACTTAAGAAATTTTAATTGATTTGCTTAACAGAGTATGTCTGCTCTCTACCTGGAAGTTGATATTTTGCTGGTCCAAAAGCCAAATCAAGGCCTTGCTATTTATGTTGAATTTTATGTTCTTCTGGTGAAGCTCACTGCACTGATGATAGTCTCAGAAGAGTGAAATCACTGGTGCAGTGCTTAGAGGCCAATTGCCTCTGGGCCAGATGAAAACCTGGTGGGTGAAGTCTGAGGCAGTGAAGTCAAACCTGTTCCACTGAACCTTCACGGGGAGGGGGAAAGTCTGGAGACTTTTTTCCTTGTAGTAGTACAAGTCTTTAACCTCTCAGGCAATGGTTTAATGAGGAGTTCTGAGCCCGTACTGGTGCAGTGCTGTAGTCATTCTGTCCTCCTCCACTCATAAATTAGATTTTGTCTGCACAGTAATAATTTTATTTAAAATAGCCTAACATATTCCAGATGTTAAACATGTTGTAACAGACTTTCTTCTTGAAAGTGTCTGTGGTTCTAAGACCAAACAAGTGACGAATACTAATTATAGGACTCATAAAAGTGAGACTTAAGCGTGGTACAATAGAGCAGCAAGGAATATTTGGCTGTTCTGAAAATAGATCCTCAGTGGACACAGTGGGATCGCAGCTGAATTTTAAAAAACTGACTGCAGAGGAACCAGACACGCAATTTTTTTAACTGGAAAAGGAAAGGGGAAGCCAAGTACCAAATTCTGCTTTCAGTGTGACAATACCCCGTGCCTCTGAGATGCCTGTTGGCAACACAGAGCGTGGTTGTGATTGTTCAGCTGCCGTAAGACAAGGAATGGTAATTAGAAGAAACGGTAGGACAAGCTTAATGACTTACAGTTGGTTTTATGTGTGTCTCTTAAAAAATTCACAGGAAGATATGTTCCTGCATTATGTAAAGGGCCGTGCGTTGCCAGTGTTGCAGAGAAATAGGAAGTGCTTGGGAATAGCTCACATTCCCCAGTAATCACATGTCGGTCTCCAGGCATTTAAGCTTCCCTGGCCTGTCGCCAGCCTTTGCCGTGATGCTCTTTTGGAGGTCAGCCTCTTCTGCAGAGTACTTTAACCTTGGGCCAAAACAGTCGTGTCCTGTGCAGTTGGGGTCAGAAGCCAAGTTTCCTCTCGTAGCAACTACTGAAGTTGACTTTAATTGCAGGGCACATTCTGTCAAACAAAGCATTCTGCCCGGAGCTACGTGGCTTCTGGGCCAGACCGATTTCCATCTGTCTTGCTTGGAACACGGGCAGGGCAGGCATTTTCCCCTGAATGTAGAACAGTGTTGCAAATGCGTTAGATAGAAACAAGTTGCAGGGAAATTGCGGGTCCATCTGGGATTGCTGTTGCCCCCTCTAGGTCAGGTAAGATCCGTGTATGTTAAAGAGCAACTTGGAGCAGCACAGCTGTGAAGTCTGTCCTCAATGTTCCACCTTCAGTCTAGACCAGAGCAATGTCAGTTGTTTTCTAACCAGCAATTTGATCTTGGTCTCTCAGTCATAAGCCAGCCTAACCTGAATGATCAGGCTTTCCCAGCTTACTCCAAAGGAAAGGAAGATTAAAATGATTTTATTTGCATTCAGCGTGGTTGTTGGGTTTTCTGTCCTTAACCTTTTGTTTTTGTTGAGGAAGGAGTGGTACTTGCCCAACTTCTCTATTCCAGCTTCTCATTTTAGAGATTTGTGTCTCGAGATTGTGCAGAGGCTGCAGTTGAAGTTTGGCTTGCTCACTCTTCAGTGGAGTGGCACTTGGGCACTTTCAGGCTCTCTGGACTTCCCAAAGGGAGGAAGAGAATTAATTCTCTTGTGTGTGCCTGGAAGGCAAAGCAGGTGTAACTCAAACTCCTACACAGGCTGTCCACTTTCTCCTCTGTCCTGCCTTCATATAAAGGCATCCTCTGAAGATGGACATTTAGGCTCCCACACAAGAATCAATTATTACACAAATTATTACCTGTGCAAATTTATTTAAGCAAACCACAGATGACTCAGATCTGTTTTAAAGTAGCCACTCTTCAAATTAAAGTCATGTTGAGGCATGTCTGTGGTTATTGAAGATCATCTTTTACAGATAGAAGATGGAATGTTAGCCCTTGTCTTCAGGTCAGATCCTTTATCCCAATTTGCTGGGTTGGTGTACTTTTACCATCAAAACTTTGAATAAAATTGCATTAAATCATTGAAGATTCAGTCTTTACCTGGAAGAAGATGGAATCTCTGTGCGTAGCAGAGTGGTTCTTAAGTGGTTATGAGCCGTTTCCCTTCCGGTGTCAACATCAGGCCACTGTAATTTTGCTGGTAAACCTTCTCTCCGAGCACTTTTCTGGAATGAAAACGCCCGGATGTTGAATGGGAAGGGGTACACTGAGGGGGATAAAGTAGTGGTCTGTGTAGAAGGAGCCTGCATGGGTGGCTTGACTGGTCACATCCCTGATGAGAATTGAGGTTTCTGTGTCTGGCTGTTTCTTTCTGGTGCAGGAAAGAGGCTCTTTGCTTGGTGACCACAGTTGAGTAACTCAACAGTGAACTACCAGTAAAATTGCACTTACCTAGAAGATTGCTTCATAACCTGCCCTGAATCTCCTGCTTTATTTATAAGGCCTAAATTATTTTAATGAAATATTAAAATATTAAAGTAACTTTATTCATGCTTGAAAGCACTGAGCACTGAGGCTGAGATTCCTTAGCTCTGTAGCCAACACATTTATGCTGCCACACAGAGGAAGTTTGCTGCAGACCTTCCTGTCCCCCAGTAATTCCTTTTTTTTGCTCCTGCTTTTTGCCTTTTCTTCTATTCCCTTCCTTGCTTTTGATTTTGGCCAGTCTTAAGCAAATCTATGCTTTTTTTAGCATAACTCAAATTTTGTCAAGAATGCTTAATGAACATATATTGTCAAGTATTTCCTTGGATAAGCAGAGGGTTTTAGTGATATTTAGTTGCAGGTACTGTCTAAATGGAGCATTTGTGCAATAAGCTGCCTGTGAAATCCGTTTGATTTCTTGTTTGTGTGCCGGTAGAAAAACGAGCACTTCTTTGCTTCACATTTACTTTGCAGAGAATGTAAACTAAAACTCTGAAAAATGTGTGTAAACTTTTTAAATTACTGCAAGGAAAGGTGCTTTTTTTCCCCCCTAAAATTGTTACTCTCTTTTTGATAGTAGGCAGGGTTTGATGTCCTCTATAACTTAACAGCAGTAAAAAATTAGTTCTAAATCCTGTGCATGAAAGTGATACTAATATGCATAATCCTATCTAGCTGATTCTTAGCCTGAATTTCTCCAAAACATTCTGTGCAGCTGCTGCCAGAGGTGAATTTGTTGCAGTTTCCTGTGATTGACAGCTGAGATAATGTCCCAAAGTCCACGTGGTTTGGGGTCATGTTTTGTGCAGTAAGAATGTTTTGGTTTCAGCAGGACTCCTGATGCTTTCTCTGCACGGTGACCTCAAAGGAAAGAAGTTTAAGCACAAGCAAGACAAACAAATATAGTACCAAAGTTTGGGAAGATGGTGTGGATGCTGTGATGAGTTTCCTTGGAGATCCGTCCTGTTTCAGTGACACTTTTTGCAATGACCTGGAGGATGTAGTGAGCAGTGTGGTGGTTTCAGGGCTGGACTGGGCAGTGCTGGGTTAATGGTTGGCCTCAATGATCTTAACAGTCTTTTCCAGCCAGAATGAGTTTATGATTCTGAGTGCATTCCACCTCACGGGACTCAAAGCCAGGTTACAAGAACTGGCCTGCAGGGTTGCCTTTGGGGCTGTTTAAAATGCCAGGCTATGCATTTGGTCTGGATTTGGAATGTAATTAAAGCCAGTAAGTGATCAACACTGTAACCATGGAAATGCTGCCTGAACTATAGAGAGGAACAGAAATGCCAGTATTTGTGTGTTGGTGCAGTTGCTTTGACTTGGAAGTGCTTTGTAGCAGTTTAACACATGAAAGGTCCTGCTGTCAGAAATCCAAGGTGCTGTGTGATGTGCTGTGTAAGCAGCACTCTGGCTGTGAGCTGTCGAGCTGCAGTTTCCTTTATAACACCACTTCAGTGGTATTTCGTGATTTTTGTGATTGGCTGCGTGTATCAACTATGGTTATGCTTGAAATTTAAGGTGAAGCTGTTCCTTTTGCACTGCAGAAGACTTGGAAGAGATTAAATAGGTGTGAAGTAGCCTGGATTGTGTCTGCAGAGCTGTGTGGAGATAAAGGTCTGTTCTGTCTCTGTTCTGAAAGGTTGTTTTGCTTCCCCATGCGCGTCCCTCGTGTTTTGGATGAGTGGTGGTAAGTGCTGTTTGAAGCCAGGAGCCAACAAAAAAATTGTCTCTAAATTTTTATGGTCTCAGAGTAACTTAGTGGAGCCAAAGCACAAGAATAACTTCTCTGCTGTTTCCTGTCTCCATAGAGATTTTTAATTTACTGAATCAAAGCCTTTCATACAAGATCACAAAGTAGTTATTGAATTTGAGTTTAGTCTGTATACTGGGTTATTTTGTAGTGGTTATGGGCAATGTCCTCATTGTTTTCAGGAATTTGCAGGATGGATGTGAAGCTGGGAGGTTTCTTGCTGTGCTTCTAGGATTTGAGCAGCAAATTGCCTGCTTGGCATGTGGCAGGGCTGTTAACCTATTTGGTAGAACAAATAGGTATTGTTTGTTCAGTGGTGACATCCACTGAAGACAAGATCACTTTAACAGGTAGAGTCTATTTGAAATGTGCAAGAAACTTAACTGGGTATTTGCTTAACTTGAAACTGCTGTGGGCTTCTAATACAGCTACATGTAAAAATGGACTTGCCCTCTTCTTTTTGTATGAAGGAATAAAATCTGAGGCTTTATACAGTTAAGTTAGGGTGAATTTAAATGTATTGGAATAAATCTGCTCATCCTTTCTTCCTCTTTCTTTATGGACATTCGCAAGGCACAAGTGGGATGTTCATAGCAGTGTAGAGCCTGAAATCCTTTTCAGTGGAACCTCACTAAATCAAGAGAAGCCCTTAAACAAGTATAGGCACCAAGAGACGACAAGGACGAGTAGGGATTATGCTCTTCTGTACACCTGATAAAACCTTTTCTTCCATGCAGGACTCTTGAGTGACAGAGGAGCTCTCAAGGGCAAGAATTAATGGCTTTGGCAAATGCCAGGAAAGGAAATGTTTTCTTATTCACCTCTGCTTACAGATGGCTTCATTTTCCTCAACTTCTAGTTTAATGGAGAATTTCTCAGGAATTTCATTTCCATTCCACAGAAGGAGAGGTGAGCTGAGGAAGCTCAATTTGCTGGCTGCTAAGCCAGTTATGCTTTCAGGTGCTTTCCCGAGACAAGGATACTGTAAAGAAAAGTCCTTGTAGCACTTGATGATTGAGCAAGGCCCAGGGAAGTGGTAATGAAAAGGTTTCTGCAGTGACCTTCGGTGTTTGTAGGGCGTAAGGGCAGCTCAGAGCACGGGTTATTTAACAGCTGTGGGTGCTGGGAGCCCAGGGAGTGCTTAGAGACTGTGCAGGGTCCTGTGATGCCTGCGGGGTCAGGACTCAGTCAGTGTGGGAAGCATCTCCTGGATCTTCTGAGCAGAAGAGACTCAGGCCTGGGCTGTAAATCTGAGCACTGCTCCCATAAACACGGCATCTGAATATCATGCTGCAGTAAGTTTTTGAACCGCTGACAATTTCTCTTCCCAGATACTCTACCTGAAAGCTCTGATCACCGCCTTGGAGAACATCCAAGGTTGTTTTTCAAGATTGCTTCTCTCTCTGTTTGAGAAATAATTAACCTTCAATTACAACTCATGAACAACATCTGTGCAGAGTAGATTCTTGTTAGTACTTGTCTAATTTGTTTAATAACATATTTGTGTGGTCTGTTAAAAAAAAAAGACAAACCCCAGAACTTCAAAAACAAAAAAGCCATTGTAATTGTAGTTCAAGGATTTGATGCATAATTATTTTGATATTAATATATTAATCTTATTTTGATGCATAAAGCTTTCACAGCCTCCTTTATGAAAATTTTAAACTCCATTGTTTATGAACTTTAAGGCAGGAATGTACTCTTGCAAAGTAGAAGGAGTTGGGCTGTTACTTGGGAATGCTTTGCTTTGGAAGACTGGATATGAACAGTGCTGTAAACTTACACTCTTAATGCACTAAAGATCATTTAATTAGAAAGTTCCAGGTCACTTCTTACACTTGTGTAGTAAACAGGAACTGTTTAGCTCTAAAATGGAGCAGAATGTTTGTCTTACCGATATTGACTTGTCCTATTGATTTTTCGATGTAACTTACAGAAGGGTTATTTATTTCGTCTTGGATACACTTAATAGGCATCATTAATATTTAGATGGACAAATTTCGTTTTGTACCAGGGAACAAAGGGTGAAGACAATTTATCCTGTTACTGAATGACTTGTGCCACTACAGGGTAAAATGCTTTTGGACTGTAATGGAGGGAGGATGCAAGAGGGACAAAGGAAAATAAGGTCAGGATGCAGCTGTAGGAAAGTGTGATGGGGAGAAAGGAGAACTGTGCAGTTTATTTTCCTGTAGCTTCAGGTAAGGGGCATCTCGCATTTGCCAGGTGAATGTCAGCTCTCATTTTAGGAGATCCTTGGGAATTCATCCCAGCACACGGTGCAGCCGTGCCCTCAGAGCCACCCGCACGGCTCTCGGATGGGGCTTTCTGCCAGCTCTCTGCTCTTCACACCATCCCCAAGTACAGCTCTGCTTGGAAAGGCAGGATCTTCCTCTCTTCTGGGGAATTCTGCTCTGCATGGAGTGGAAGATTTTTTTCCTGTTTCAAAATGAATGTATTAAAACAAAGGTATATTTGAACATGGGGTGTTGTGATTTACTTCCTTTTTTAACAAACCAAGATGGAACAGAGCCTTCCTTTTTAATGAATGCTTGCTGCCTGCTTCATTTGTCTTAATTCTTAAAATCTCTGCAGTAGCTCTGTTTCAGGTGAAGAGTTATAATTTTTAATTCAAATTGCTTCCACACAAGGTATTTCCTGATGTCCTTTCTAATTGCTTAATCCAGTTCAGTGATAAATTGTTATGCAAACATTTTGTTTGTTGATCTTGCTCTGATAGCCAGCAGGTTCACCATGGGTGAATCTTGCTGGAAAAGCTGTGGAGTAGTGCATTTGTTTTAGTTCTAATTTGAACACTTTAAAATACTTTTTTAAAGTAGAAATTGCAATGGGAGGCTTAAACTCTTTTTTTTTTTTTTCCCTTTTAGAGTAAGTCATAGTGTTCTTTTCACTCTGACTAGTCATATCTTGATGGCATAGACTGTGCTAAAATTTACAGAGAAGTCAAAGGACTGTTAAACTACCTCATATTTGTCAAGGACCAGAAATGGTACATAAAGGAAATGTTTGTTTAGATGATACACAGCCATTCACTGCCAGGGCTGACCCTGCCTCTCCTGCTGGGGTGTCTGTAGTCCCCACAAGCCTCAGCTGTAGTCTGTGTAACTAAAGCCTTCTCCATCTTTTCCAGAGAGAGTTCTAGAACTGAGTGGCTGCCAAGCAGCCTTTGTTTCCCAGCAATAAGAGAATAACTCCTCTCTTTGTAAATGAGAACATTTAATGAAGTGAAAACACAGCGGAGAGAAAAACCACTTAAGCCTCCTCTGAGCGAGGGCTGCTGTGGAGAGCTGCTCTGAGGGGAAGGTCACTGCACAAAGCCAAGGGGAGCTGTGCTGCTCGGAGCAGGGGCCTGGCTGGGACTTGTCCTTGGAGGACTTGTCCTTCCAGAGCTGGCTTTACAGGGGAGTTCCTTCCCAGAGAGCTGACTACCTGTATGTTAAAGATGTTTGCGCTTCCCCAACGTGCAGTGCGCTTCACGTTCCCTCTTCCCGGTGCCTGGGAGTGCTACCTTACCAAAAACCCTATTTCTGGAGCTTTTTGAGGTGTATCCACCATAACCATCTGCTCTCTTGCACACACGCCCCCGAGCTGCTCACTCCCATGTGAGCTAACATCCCTCAGAGGCACTGGCACCGAGATCACACTGCTTTGTTCAAGTCTCACAATTTTTATACTGCTTTGAACAAGTGTCATGATTTCTATACATATGTATGGATTGCAAAGGGAGTGGTAGAGAGCTCTGAACAGCAGAATACAGGGCATGAAAAGTTATTTGCTGATCTGTGAGAGTTCATCCAGAATTGCTTCTTTCCAAGTTCAGCTGCCAAGAATTTGAAACCTCTTGGTTGCCCTCCCATGAGTCGCTGCTTTTCCTATTGATCTGCAGTGCTCTAATGCAAGGGGAGGAAGGGATACAGTGCTCTGCGGGAACGATCAGGCTGCTGGAATGCAGCCTGTCGAGCCAGGGCAGCATCCTGCTTGAGTGACCCTTCTTGTTTCTCGTGTTTATGAATAATTCAGGAATCCCCACACTGGGAGTGGGTAGGAGAGCGCAGTGAACGTTGGTGTGCACTTGCACATTGGTACCCACACGCGGTCAGGTGCTGCAGGCAGAAATCAAAGTTAGCACCGAGTGCTGCAGATGAGATTGGACTGCCAGGGTGAATCTGTTTGTGGGTTCTCTTGAGGTGCCCTGGGAGAATGTGGTGCTGCTCTTGGAATGCTGCTCTGCCAGCAATTTCAGATAGAAAACATCAAAAAGAAATAAAACATCTTAACAGCTTGATTCATGCCATTAAGCTTTTAAAGCACTCAATATGCTTAATTTTCCAAATGGTAATTGAAATCCCTCCGTATTTCACCAGGTTAGAATTCCTGTTTGGAGGGTTCACCTACTGGAACAGCACAGCATGAGATTGCTTGGAATATTTTTTTTCCTCTTTTAAGTATAGAAGTTAGTTTTGAGTCATTTAATGGAAATACTAAATAATCCCTATGCTTGAAGGCAGGAGACTGGGAATATATTCATCTGGCCAGAGAAGCTGAGTAATTTATTTGCATAAATGACTGACTGTCCCCACTGAGGACTGAGCACATGCTTATTATAAAGTTATTTTATTAGCCCTAGGCATGGTTTGAGAAGCAAAAAGCCAGAAAACTGGGTTGGGGTCATACCTAAGTGCTGTTTTAAAGGTGGTATTTTGAAAAGAACTCATTATTCCTCATATTAGAATTCCAAAATCTAAGGGCAGCGGCAGCAAGTACAATTCCCTTGGCTATGAAAAACGACTGCAATGGGTTTAAAATAGTCTGACTTCTGAATTGCTTTCATGTCTTCACACTCAGCTGAAATACTAGCAAGGATAAAAGTGGAATAAATCCTGTTATTTTGACTCTACTCTGAGCATGAGTTGCTAAGGGAAGCAGTTGGAAAAGAAGCTTTATTACTGTGCTATTTTGGTTGAAATTATGCTTGTCAGTGCTCTTGCTGTTAACATGCATTACAAAAGTTAAATTTGCGGTTCAAGCTGCTTCACCAGACTGTGTTTTTCTTGATGCACAATGCAGCTTCTAATGTATCAGAGTACACAAATGTTCCAGAGAACATTTGGTGGGAAATGTAAAAGTACATTATTGAGGAACTGCAGAATTGCAGGCTCAAAATCACTTTTTGAAAGATCTGTGCACAGGTGTCTCAGCCAAGGAGGTGTTGTGACTTCACGTCAAGCCCAGCAGCAGCTGCAGAGTTTTGAGGATGAGCACATCTGTGCTTTTGACTTGTGCTCCGTGTCAGTCTCCACACACCCTGAGTGTTAAATGTGGCGGGGAAAATCCTATCAGTGTCATGTCCTTGCAACACCATTTGTGGGTGCATTGAGTGCTACGGCAGCAGCAGTTCACTCTTGTGTGGAGCCCTTCAGGATTTTCTGCAGCTGCTTCTCTTTTGAGGAACTAATTGTCTTTGATTGTATCTGTACAGTGAAATTGGAACACTGAGACAAAGGTGTGGGATATCTGATTTGGTTTGTAAAGAGAGACTTATCTGTCCAGGTTTGACCACAGTGCTGTCATACAAGGTAGGGGCAGCATTTTATAATGAACTCTGCTTTATCAGCCTGCTGGAGGAATGCTGCATAATGCAGTTCAGTTATTTCCTGTCTGCAAAGCTGGATTTGAGACAAAATTTCTGGTTCGAAACACTTCAATAACGCAGCAAAATCTCTTCAGTTCTGTTGGAAAATAAAAGCAGTGTTTGATCTTTCTTTAATCTTCTCATACTCCTTTAATAGCTCCGGTCTTGGCCGTGCATGTGCTGCTCTGACTCACGTGGCCCTTGCTGTGTTGTACCACAAATTACAGGTTTTCTTCCTGTGCTGTGTTGGTTCGTGGTGAAAGATCTGTCAGTGTCCTGTAGCCCTTAGCAGCTTTTTCCTGCCCGCTCTGCACTGTGAAAGGGAGCAGTTTGTCCCTTGTGGAAGACACAGCCATGCTTGAATCAGATTGAGTATTTTGATGTGGCCATGCTTTGCTCTCATCACCTTTTATTCAAACAGGGCTGTGCTGAGAAATGGTGCGTTACAAGGACATATTGGCATAAAGACATGAAGTGGGACATAAAGAAATAAAAGCAGCCTAATTTAAGAGCCCAATAAAATTGACTGTGAACAGTTTTCTCTGTGTGTGTTCTTCAGGGAGAAAGAATCCTGAGTCGCTCTTAATCTCTTGGAAACCCTCAAGTACTTTGCTGTAAGCATTCAGCTTGCCAGCTTCTGGCAGATAATTATTTTGTTCCCTTCCAAATTGAACACATTCAATTCAGTTTTGCCATTTGAAACAGCACATTCTTCTTGGGCGTTTTTTCGTTCACAGTTCAGCAAACACTCAGGAGCAGGTACTGCTCTGAATGGCAAATGTTCACAGGGCAAACAGAAAGTGTTTGGAGGACTAAGATGAGAAAAGCATCAATATGTGCAATGAAGGAGACTTGCAAAGGCTTTGGCATAAAGGGGGCTGTTCAGATGGGGAAAACTTGTCATCCAGTTGTAAAAAGGACTTTGAAAAAAGTGAGAAAAATGTTAGATAACTACTGCCCCTGCTCTCCTGTCTGTAAAATAATTATAACACAAGGTCCTCAAATAAAATTATCAAATGAAACAATCTGAAAACCAGAAATACTTCTAAATTCTGCTTCTTCTATAAATGTTTTCTTTTTCTGACTTAAACAACGTTTAACTACAGTCATTGCAGTTAAAATAGAGATTAATTTAGAAAGACTGCTGAAACTTTTTCAGGGAGCAACTAAAATGTACAGCCTTCCGTCCAGAACAAGAGCCTTATAAAACAAATAAGAAACTTCTTTGCTATAGCAACAGGACAAAAGAAACTTCTTACACCACGTTAATAGGACCCATCCTCCTTTTGTCTTGGAACTGAGAAAGATTTTCTCCCCCACTGCTGACTATCATGTTACAACACTAATGCTCTGTCACTGCTATTGTGCACACATCCCTGAGCCCAGGAATTATTGCTGTTCTTCAGTCAAACCCAACCAGCTGTGCACAGATGAAGTCTGGAGAAGGGAGTGTGTGCAACCCCTTCCCTGGCTGCACTTCTGCTGCCTTACAGAGGAGCTTTATGAGCTCGGGACAGTCATGCTACAAAAATGGTTTAAAAATATGCATGAGGGGAAAAAAGCTGACACTGTTTTAGTGCCTTACACCACTGTCACCATAGTAACACTGCCTTCAAACTAGGTTTGAACACTGGTAATAAACTGAGGTATTTTAATTGTTCTAAAGGGAGAATTAAGAGACCTTTTCTGTTCCAGCCCCACCATTGCATACTTTGTGCAGCTGCTGCTTGTTTTGTTCCACACCCTCTCCCTCTTGGTGCTGCAGCCCAGCTGCTTTCAGAGCAGTTGAAATCATCTAAAAGGACAGAGTGGCTGTTTTACCTCTTTTAAAGAGTTGTTTCATGATGTTCTCTCAGATTGACTTTATCTTAGCTTTCTTCTGCATTGAGACACCTTGCAAAATCCCACCTCTTCACCAAAGCCAGTGAGGTTCTGATAATAGCATAAATGAAGGAATTAATGATATGGAAAACAGGCTAAAGAATTAGTTGCTTTACTGCTACCCCATGAGGGGAAAAAAAAAGCCAAAGAGAAGCAGAGATACATTAGAGAATGTGAAAGAAAAGGAAAAAAAAAAAGAGCTGTCTCGTATTCTCTAGCCACAGTGGTTTTAAAATTAAAATTCAACAAGTTTATTAATGGGGATAATAATCCATTTTCCTCTTACTTTTTTTACTGATCCCAAATCCTTAACTATCCTGTCTATGTCTGATTTAACACCATCTCTGTGTGTCAAGTATTTAAGAGGTGAAGTTATTTACCTGACTGTGTTCTTTAACCCAAATCAAAGCTGTTGCTAGCTCTGCATTATTGCAAGAAGTTCTACATTTTCAGAAGTGTGACATGAGCTCATTGTATTAGACTGACTGTTGTTGGACAAAACTGTGAACTGATAAACTGCAGTGAACTCATTAGGAGCACTCTGTGCCCAGGGAGCTTGAGAGCTCTATTAGCTTAAGAAATAGCTTTAGAAATGTTTTTATTAGACCTTGGGGAGCTGTATGAAATCCCTCTAGACAGCTTGGTGAAACACCAGTAATTAGTAAGTGAGTTTTTTAAGTCCAAGACGTAAATGTTTTGTCTTGTGGTATTTTTGAACTAGAGTGTCTTGATTTGCCTGTTCCTGGTATCAAGGGGGTTGTCATGGTACAGAATGAACAACTTCCTTTTCAGAGGGAGGGGAGGAATGGGTTATTTTGTGTGGTTTAAAAACTGCCTTACTGGAAAGGAATTAGTATTATTTATATTAATAAACAGATTGTTTGGACTGCATTGTGACTCTTTCAGCTGTAATGTGGATTCAGGAAGGCTCAGCCCCCTCTATGGAAGCTCTGAAGGGCACTGAGCCTCCAAATGCTGGTGATGCCAATGAAGGAACTGTGCACAGCCCCGGGAATGAATGGTGGTGATTGTTTGTTCTCTTTCCATCGTTCCAGGCCTATGAAAGAAGGTTTCCTACGTGCCCTCTGATCCCCATGTTCGTAGCCAGTGACACTGTAAACGAGTACAAGAGCGAGGACGAGGCCATCCACGTGATCGAGCGGCGCTGCAAGCTGGACATCGATGCACCACGGCTGCTGAAAAAGGTGATGAGCTTTGCAGTGCCTGTTCTGTACTTCTGGATATCCCTTCACATGAATGCTGTACCTTAACAGAGTCTGTGCATCTTCCCCAGATTGCAGGAGTGGACTATGTCTACTTTGTCCAGAAGAACTCTCTGAACAGGCGAGAAAGGACTCTGCATATAGAAGCCTACAATGAAACCTTCTCTAACAGAGTCATCATTAACGAGCACTGCTCCTACACAGTGAGTAACAACAGGCCCTTGCTGGGGCTGCAGATGGAGCTGAGGCAGCGTTTAGATCTCAGGACTCAAACAGAACTGGGGTTGTTCTGGCTTTTGCCTTGCGAGAAAAATAACCGACACACCGCCCTGAGTGAAAATTGTTAGTGTTAAATGTAACACGCTTGCCTCAAGAACCAAGACACGTTTGGCACCCTCTTGCTTGAGCATCTTCTCAGAGAGCAGAACACAACATAATTTGCTGTGTTTGACAGCTCTGTTTAGGCAAATCTGTGCTCTATAGCAGCAGTGTGGGACTGATGACACCCTGACAGAACTGCCAGAGGAAAGTTCAGCTGATTTGCCTTCTGCTCAGCTCAGAGAGAAGTTCACTGAGTCAGCTATGTTTTAACCTATCTTTTTTCATTGTTCTTGGTCTTCAGTGCAAATGTTGATGCGGAGGAGTCTGGTGGCAGGCCTGCTGCTCTGCTCTGGTCATGGTTTATTTCTGAATGGCTCAGCCCATCCTCATGGGCTCTTACAGCACATACTGTAGCAGTAGAACTTCAAATTGATGTTAAAGGTCAGATCAGAGCTAACAAATGTAACTGATTTATCTGTATTGTGGCACTCTTTTTATGTGCAGGTCCTAACATTTTCTGTTGTGTTTAACCTGTGGTTAAAAGATCACTGGGTGCCAAACCCACTTGACACTATTATCTAATCTTTTTGTAATTCTTTCTGCCGTAACTTCCAGGTCAAATTTATAAATACTCTTCCACTTACCTGCAGTTTTTATGTGAAAGCTCTGTTTAAACAGGGGAAAGCTCTGTTTAAACAGGGGAAATGTACAGAAAAGTGCATGTGGTAAATATGTACAAAACACAGCACTTCTCTTTGCCCATTTGCTCTACTCAGTCAAGAAATGAGGTAGATACAAAACCAGGTTTTTAACGGAAGAATAAATTTCCTAAAAGTTCATTTTTATTAAAGGTAACTTATAATCAAATTTATGAAAATACAGGAAGATTCTTAAATGATGTTGTGATTTGTACTTAGGCTGTACAAGCTATTCTTGTACCCCCCATTCCCTAATGCAGGAACAGAAAATGAAGGGAAAAGGGGTTTTTTTCTGTAGTTGTCTCCTTATAAAGTGTTGATCTTGTTCTTAGCCAAATTTAGCATGTTTTGAGGGGGAACGGAACCCTAAGGCATCAGGCCAGTTGCATGCTCAGAAATCCAGCCTTTCGTGATGTTTTTATAATGACAAATTCAGAGCCCAGCCTAGAAATTTCTTGAACAAATCTATTTTAGCTGAAGAGAGTTTAAAAAACAGCTTTTTGTAACAGTATCAGCATCAATCATGAATTGTTTAGGTTGGAAAAGCCCTTTAAGATAGAGTCCAAGTAAAAGTCTGTTTCAGGGTCATGTCAGTAAACCAAGAGATAAACTAAGAGGGAAGGTGTCAGCTGAGTGAGGAGCGTGCACTTCTGTCTGTGGCATTATCATGGGAGAACAAACTAAAACAGTTTTCATTCTACAAAAGGCTGAAGTACCTCATAGGTCAGTGAGGGAACAGCCTGGTGGCAGTCTGTCTGTTGGAAACGTGTCTGGGCTACAGTGCTGGGGAATGCTGCCCCTGCCCTTGCTGCAGGGCTCAGCCTGGCTGAGCTGGCCCTGGGCTGTCAGCCACAGCTGAGAGTTCACTGTGGAGGCTTTTACCCTGCTCCTCAGACACCCTGCAGTCCCAGCCCTTATCTAGACTGACACAGTGTAGAAACGTGCAGTCCTCTGGCTCTTGGCTGGTGCACTTTGTGTTTCTCCACCCTCCCCTTTCCTGTTAAGATCAAAAAAAAAAGAGCTGTGGGACTATGGAAGGGCTTCTCAGCTTTTTGTCCTTTGGTGTTGCCTCTTCCCAACCGTGTTTTGCAAGTGAAGCGAGACACTGCAAATTCCACTTGAATGTTTTTGATTGTGTGAACCTCTAAAACAGGAAACATTTCAAGTATTGTGAGGGGGAAAAAAAACCCTAAATGGATAACTGAGCTGTGTGATCTTTTGACTTGCAGGTTCATCCTGACAATGAAGACTGGACCTGTTTTGAACAGTCAGCAAGTCTGGATATCAAATCTTTTTTTGGTTTTGAAAGCACAGTGGAAAAGATTGCCATGAAGCAATACACCAGCAATATTAAAAAGGTGAGCCTGCAGTTGGGAAGGATGTGCCTGGCTCCAAGTTAGCAAAAGACAATGAGGCTGCTGCTAAGTAACATGCTGCTCTGCTCAGAAAGCTGGGCTGCTCTGCTAGAAGCCTGGGGCAGTGTGTCTGTGTAGGGCTGTTTCAAGTGAATCTTTGGAGGTCTGATCACTCAATTGGGTTTTCAGTCCAATCCTGTCTATGTCTAAATAGGAGGGTTTTTCAGTAGCTGAAGTAAATTTTCTTTTTTGAAGGGAAAAGAAATAATAGAATACTACCTGAAGCAGCTGGAGGAAGAAGGAATAACTTTTGTCCCACGGTGGACTCCTCCTGTTGCATGTAAATCAGAGAGCAGCACATCCCACCCAAGGAGACCAGTGTCACCTGCCATTAATATCCCAGAGTCTGCCACAAAGGAGGGCTTGAACAACAAGGAGATCCTCAACAGCTCCAGCAGCCCCTCGGAGCCCACCGCAGGAACACCCGATGGTATGGGGGTCTGGTGTGTTCTACTGGGATGCTTTCTGCTGGACAGGCTCTCAGCACTGGGCAGCTGAGGAGCTCCACGTTGGCTCCCTGGTTGGTGACATGCAGTGTTAAAGTGTGGGCTCACCAAGCACTGATGGCCGAGCTCAGGGAGCTGTTACGGGCTGAGCTCGTGAGTGGAGATCAGGTATGAGCAGAAGAACTCTTTGCTGTTCATTGGGTTGCAAATGAGCAGCCTGCTTCTTGCCCTGAAATTCAGGGAGGGTGTAACTGTAGGAATAATGGGGAGGAAACAACTGAAGCTGCCCTAGACACAGTCTTCTGGGAATTGGGCAAAGTTCTTGCACTGGGAGATCAAAGCTTTCCTAAATATTTTTAGAAGCAGCAAGCCCAGTGGTGCTGTGGATTGATGGTGTACTGGCAGAATGTTTTACAAATGTCTGCTTTTGCTCCTTCCTTAGCTGCAGAAGGAGAATTTTATCTTCTTCATGAAGATGACTGTGTTTGTTGCCTTGCTCATCTTTTCATTGACTCAAAGGAGCTTTATTCAGTTCTGACTGCGCCAAAGACAACGGCCGCTTTGAGACAGCAGCAAATCAGATCCCTTGGTGCTTGGCCTCGGGCAGTTCAGGACCACTCTGATCACCTGTAATCTCTTTCTAGATAAGCTGGATGCAGACTACATCAAGAGGTACCTGGGGGACCTGACCCCGATGCAGGAGAGCTGCCTCATCCGCCTGCGGCAGTGGCTCCAGGAGACGCACAAAGGCAAAGTGAGTTCCTGGGGGTGTGCAGAGGGTGTGACACACAAGGTGGGCCTGAGGAAACCTCCTGCCACGCCCCCTGGGGCTGACTCTTTCTGCTAAGTGGCCCTTCATGATCAAAACCTAAATTTAAGCAGTGGCAATAGGAGGTGTTCATTGTGACTGTCCAGCTGACTTTGCAGCTGAGGTGCTTCAGTAATTAGCATGAAAGCCTCTCAGACTGTCAGTTAAACTGCCACAGGGGAATAACATCAGTTTTATCAGTCTTCCTGGTTCCTACAATGACCTTATTTTTACAGTTGTTTGTTTTGGCCAAACATCATAGTCTTAAATACTGAAACACTGGTAGCAGTGGAGCCAGTTAAGTCACTGATAGCAAGGCTGGGGTTTTTCCAGTGCCTTGTGATTTGCATGTGTGTCTCAGCTTCCTCTACCTCAACAATAAAATACAGTCTGTGTTCTGTCCTGATTTATTTAAATTGGACTGGCTTGGTATGGTCATACAGGTGGAAGTGATTACATGAGAGTTCATGAAATGTACCCTTATGAAGGTAGCTGCAGTGCCTCACAGGGCTCATGATTTTGTTTCAAACAAAGGCTGATTTCCTTGAGTAACTCCCCGTGTTACACACCATCCTCTTGCGTTGGTGCAGGGCTGCAGATTTTTCAGCTTCTTTTGTTTGGGTTTCTGATTTTTGTTTCAAACCTTGAATACAAAATTTGGTTTGGTTTTTTTAATAGATCCCAAAGGACGAGCACATTTTAAGATTCCTGCGTGCCCGGGACTTCAACATCGACAAAGCAAGAGAGATCCTTTGCCAGTCACTGACGTGGCGTAAGCAGCACCAGGTGGATTATATTCTGGACACCTGGAATCCTCCCCAGGTGCTCCAGGATTACTATGCAGGAGGCTGGCATCACCATGACAAAGGTATGGTTTCAGTACAAAATATGTATTGAACAGCCTTTTAACATTTTGAATCAAAAGTGATAGTTGTCCCTCTGTTAACTAGAGGTGGCTGGTTTGGACTTCTCAGTTGTTATGTACCAAAGACACTTAAATCCATAGAATCTTAGAATGTTTTGGGTTGAAAGAATTTAAAATAATCTTGTTTCATCTCCCTGCCGTGGGCAGGAACACCTTCCACTAGACCAGGTTGCTCAGAGCCCCATCCAGCCTGGCCTTGAACACTTCCAGGGGCATCCACAGCTTCTCTGGGCAGCCTGTTCCAGTGCCTTTGCCAGCCCTTAGCTACTGGAGGCAGACTCCTGGATCAGAGTCTTTCTGACTAATACTGACATACTTAAGTCTGCTTTGCCAGGAGCTTAAAAAAAGTGATTAATTGCACTTCCGTAGTGCTCAGAGATGCTTAGAAGGGTGTTAGGCAAATGCTGAGTGTGCTCTTTCAGTGATTAAAAGATGTTTGTAAATAAGTATATCTTTGTAATCAATTTATTTCTGGTGTTGTATAAGTCTGCTGATGGCATAAATGAATATTTATTTGGCATTACAATCAGCTTAATGATGAGAAGTGGAATGTTGCAAAAACATCAAATAGAGCAGGTTTGTTTAAGAAGAGAAGCAGCTTTGGCTGAATTCCCTTTGTGCTGTGAGCCACAGCCTGACACACTCCCCTGTCCCTCTGCTTTATCGTGCACTGATCTCATTGCTAATACATACATAGAAATGAAACACGTTGGAATTTGTGGCTTGAGGCAAGCTGGGCTCTTTAGATAAGGAAATGATCTCTTACTGTGAGTGATCTGTGCTCTGATTGAGTCTTTTCCCACCAGGCACCATTGTTTCTGCTCAGCTCTTCCTTTTTCAAGCAGCATATGAAACAGGGCAGGATGCTGTCAGCAGTAGTGGCCAGGAGACAGGGAGGACACAGCAGAAGTTTAATCACAGAGCTTGAATGGCTCTTCCCTGCTGCTCTGGGTTTGACAGACCTCAAACTGAGAAAATGGAAAATGAGAATGTGCCTGTAAGGATTGTAGGGAAAAAGACCTGTTAATAAGTTCTCCCTTTCAGCCCATTCCTTGTCTGTCCTTTGCAAAGACTTCCTCTGTCAATAGCACACAACTGGGTCCTGCCAGTGAGCAGAAAGGTGCAGAATGCTTCAAAGGCTTGTTTAATGTTCTTCTGAGAAGTTCTCCAGTCTTGTGGTGAACTTTGTGCCCCCTCCCTTCCCCTGCAGTTCCTTTCATCTCTCTTGCAGCATGCCCACAAGTAAAGCATGGTTTTGTCAATAATGGAAACACGATTTCAGAACTGAGCAGTTCTCTATAATTTAGAATTTTACAGCGGTAGGTTCTTTTTTTAAACCCTCTTTTCTAGTATTGCTCCTTTCCTCCTACGTACGCTAAATGTGCCAAACTTAAGCTGGCTGAATGCTGTGTGGCTTTTAGTGCTACAGCAAAGGCAGCAGTGATAATGAAGCATGTTGTCTGGAATGAGCTATCAGTGCTAAAGAAAAGAAGTTATTATTTTGGCTTGCAATTAGCACAGTTTTCTATACATCTGAGTGGCTTTTGTTTTGACAGGAGTGCTTCAGTCTAACGTCTTTTTAAAAATCATAAAGCTCTAATGGAATATAAATTGTACAGTGATAACAGCACTGTCAGCTGAGACTCTCCTTCATGTGTCATTTGGGTGGACCAGGGTTACTGAGCTGTTAGTTTGGGTTTGGAGGCATCTCTGGGTGGGAGGCAGGGAGGCAGGGAGGGAGTGAGACCTGCTATGAAGCTTAATAGCAGCTTTTGTTTAGTGTTTCAAAAGCTAAACGGTACATTCCAAGATAAATGTGTGCCGATGTTAAAATAACATTTTCTTTTAGTCCACCTGATAAAACATAAAACACTGTGAGCTTTCATGGGGGCAGTGTCTTTGCCAAATAAATAACTTGCCTTGACTCTGTAGTTTCAGTTGTTTGTTGGTTTTTTTTAATAGTGTATTTTTTGCAGTTTCTCTCCTTGCGTCCCAAAGGACTAAATGATAATTTGATAACCTCCTTTGCAGCTGTTGGAGGGGAGTGAAGCTGCACAGACAACAGGACTTGAGGGAGATTTTTATGTAGAAAGCTTCCTTTTTTTCTTCTTTTTATATTGTATGCTAGCATATTCACTTTTATAAACTGGTGATTATTTAGCCCGTGTATCAGAATAGATGAAGCAAAGTTTAACAAGTGCATCACAGCTTTAGGAGGAGGCTGGGAGCTATTTTGGACAACTAAGAGCCAGAAATGCAAACTTTGAATCCCAATTTCAGCCAACACAGTAATTCAGCTTAATGCTTGAGTATCCTGCCAGTGTCAGGCTGCCCCAGTGTGCAGGCAGATGCCTGTGGAAGGGCAGGGCTGTAGTACAGAGAGTCCAGCTGAAGCTGATCTCTGGAGCAGAGTCTGTTCCCACCAGGCTTAACCTGCATAAGCGGGGCTGTGTGCCAGTTCTGTGCAGTGACAGAGCTGGAGTGTGGCTCCAGCAGACTCTGCAGAGGGCAGGCTCTGGGTTAACACTTGGTTTCGTTAATTCCCAGATGTCAGGATGGCTATTTTTCCGGAAAGGTTGCTGTAAACTCTCCAGAGCAGTATTGCATCACGTGTGATAAAAGCCTTACAGCCTTCCTCACAGCTCTGCAATTACAGGAGGAGCCTCGGTTCATTGGTGTACCTGAGCTGTCCTGGAAGCTAAGAATAGTCTGTGTCATTAATTGTGTATACCCAGGTCTGGAGTGTACTGATGTACTCAAAGTCCTTTGAACTTTCCATGAAGGTCAGGGAGCTATTTTTGAATCAGGATATCTCCATTTTGCAGCTCATTTACAGGTAGTCTGTTGGTGTAGCTACACAGTGATGTTTATGTTGCCATCTGCTCCTGATTCTTCCTCTTGCAGGGGAGGTTTAACTGTTATGGTTTGTTTCCATCTGAATTTTGTAGAAGTAGCTCTCTCAGCCGTCCCTTGCTGTGTGGGTAAGGGTGATGTTGTGTCTCTGCAGATGGGCGCCCGCTGTACGTGCTGAGGCTGGGCCAGATGGACACCAAGGGCTTGGTGCGAGCGCTGGGGGAAGAGGCCTTGCTGCGCTACGTGAGTGTTCCTAGCCATGGATGTTTTCATTTAGAGGTTCCCTCTGCCACAGCATCCATCACTCGGGTGTTCTGATGCGCTCTGTGGCCGTCACCTTTTGGTTGGAATACATCTGAGAGCCCCCGGTAGCCGCTCCTGGTGTGTGCTTTCCCACTGCAGGCTGATGGTGGAAAGGTGGCAGCTCCTGTGGTTATTGATTGGCATTTGCACTGATACTCCTGCACTTGTGCAGGGCTTCAAACTCCAGTCTCTGCTCTTCTTTCTCAGAAGAGAAAATGCCACACTCTGGTTTTTGTCATGCCTGTAGTCCAAGGATAAGAATCATTTATTTTTAAAGAAAAAGTGCTTGTCTGTAGTTCTGCCTTCTCTGAAGGCACCACTCAGACTGTTACTGTGGATCTGCTCAGCTTCCAAGCAGAAAGCTGGCAGAATTCCAGGTTTGCACTAACTTTTTTTGACTCTTAGTAATGACAGAAGCAGCCATAGTGACTATTAAAAGCAGGGACTGGATTTTACTTTCCTCTCCTGGTGGTGTTTCCAAGCAGCCACTGAATTTTGTTTGCTTGCCCTAGTTCTGTTTCAAGGTTACTTTCTGTGATTTCAAAAGGGGCTTTAATTTCTGAGTAATTAGGATAATTGTAGCGATTTCTAGTTCATTCTTTGGTGGGGGGAAAAGCTTATGCTGGTTTTATCTTGTAGTTTTAATTAATCTTTGGATATAAACATATTTTCTTTATCCCACCTACCGAGTTTGAGAGTGTCTTTTCTAAACCCCACTCTTTCTTGTACAGGTTCTTTCAATAAATGAAGAAGGGCTGAGGCGATGTGAGGAGAATACAAAAGTATTTGGCAGGCCAATAAGGTAAAATCTGCTCTGTGGGAATTCGCTGCTTTCATGGGGTGCGTGGGGGGACTGTCAGGCAGTGGAACGAGCAGAGGATGGGCTGTGTCTCACATGCAGGTGCAAGCACAGCTACAGTTAATTAAGAGCCTCCCCAGTTAGTGCTAGAGGGAATGTGCCTGGGGGACACGCAACACCTGCCCCAGCAGCCTTGCTCTCCTGCTCATAATGGTTCTGTTGGGGCTGGTACTCTTCAGCTCTCTTCTACTGCTGGGTATCTGCAGAGCAATGCAACCTAACTCCCAAATCTGTTTGGGGGGGGGGATTTTACAGGCATTGGTACAGGCTGCCAAAAAATCAGGCCATGATAATATCACGGGTAACATTTCCAGTAGTTTAAGGTGTGGCTTCCATGTCACTTGTTCATCCATAGTCCACTCCAAGGCTCATTGCACTCAGTTCTGGTTTGCATTCTCCATTTATTATATGTGGCTACTCAGCTCTTGATCCAAGGTGAGGTCATGAGGCTCCTGTGAAACCTGGGATCTAGTTTTCCACGTTCTGCCATGACTTCACGTGAAGTTCAGTCAACAGTGGTTTGCTAGCCCATCTTTAAGTCCTTGTAGGGGTCACTTGTGAAAGTGGTAACTGCAAAATGGATTTAAGGGCGTGGAATGAAGGCAGAACCAGCCCTGAAAAGATGGACTCTCTCCAATTTCTGCTTCCTTCCCCTAATCTGTAAGGTCCAGGGGTGTGTGGTGTGTCTGCTTATCCTTTCCCTGTTGCAGACCTTGCTGCCCTAGCTCTCTGAGGGAGGTCAGATCCAAGGAGAGATCTCACGTGTGTAACAGTAAAATGGTGCTGCCTGCTGGATCTTCATTTGTAGCCATAATCCTAAAGGGCTGCATATTAAACATGTAAAGTGAAACAAAGAAGGGTTTGGTGTTTCATAGAAGCCTTATGCATAATGTAATGGCTGCTGGCTGGTGCAGCACAGCTGTAAATCTTGAATTCCTGCCCAGGGCGAGACCTGAACTTGGAAAGAAACTGAAACACATGCTGCAGCTCAGTAGTTAGTATTAAGAACATATCTCTTCCTATAGAAAAAGCTTCCTTCCCTGAGATCTGACAACAGAATTAGCTTTGACGTGTACTGGCACCGTTGTGCACTGTGTTAGTAGAAAATCTGCACTGTGAATGTTAAATTGCTTCAGAGCAGCAGCGTGGCCACTTAACTGATCTCCCAGTAAAAGCAATGGTTTAATGTTTGGGCTGACTGTTGACAGCATCTTTTTTTGGCTTCACATGAACTGAACCTTTATCTGGAATCTGAAATGTCTGTGGGGGAATGTGCAGGGTGTGCAGAGTGATCATTGCACACCCCTTAAACTCCAGTGTCTACAGGCAGCACAAAGCAAGGAGGTAAAACAGAAGAAACCAAGACATACCACTTATTTCAGTATGTTGGGCACTTGTATAAAAGGAGAATTTTGATGCTATTGAGAATTTTATTTTTCTTTTTGTCTTTCTCAAATTCAGCTCTTGGACCTGTCTAGTAGATCTGGAAGGCTTGAACATGAGGCATTTATGGAGACCTGGTGTCAAGGCCTTGCTGAGAATCATCGAGGTGGTTGAAGCTAATTACCCTGAGACCTTGGGTCGTCTTCTTATCCTAAGAGCACCTCGAGTATTCCCAGTTCTCTGGACACTGGTATGTGTGTAATGCAAGGTATTCCTCAGTTCTCTCAGTGTGTGAAAGCACTTCAGAGATCAGGCTGTATGTGCAGCAAGTGTTGCCATGTGGAAACATGTCCTCTATGCAGGATTCCTGGAGTGGATTAAAAAGCACCACCCAAGAACCTGCTTCCACAGCTGGTTCATTTGGCTTCTTTGTAGTGTGAACTTTGCATAACCAGGATGGTAACACTCTGGGTGATCAAAACTGATTCCTTCAAAATTGACTTGAAAACAATGTCAATTGACTTGAGAAAAATGTGAGGGCCTGATCTGTTCTGTTTGTCTTTCTCTGTAGGTTAGTCCATTCATTGATGACAATACTAGAAAGAAATTCCTTATTTATGCTGGAAATGACTACCAGGGTCCTGGGGGACTGCTGGATTACATCGATAAAGAAATTATCCCTGATTTCCTTGGTGGAGAGTGCATGGTATGAACATAAACTATTACGTAAAGCAACTCATTTGTGGTTTTTTTTTTTTAATTCTTCCTCTCCCCTAAGCAAAGAAGTCTGTAAGCACAGAGTGATTCCTGGTGTAGTTTGGAGGTGAGGGCTATGGTATAGGATTCCAGGCTCAGTGCTGTTTTCTGGATCCACTCTAAAAAGAGCAGTACAATGCTTCTCTAGGACGAGTATCAAATACCTTATCAAAACAGCCAAGCACAGCTAAAAGCCATAGTCTGTTCCCTGAAAAGTTCAGGCAAACATGGTAGCAGAGCTCTGAGCAAGAGCTGTCACCATCAGCTGCTCCCAAGAGCCTGTGTCACCTAAAAAACTGATCCCATAAGGAGCCCATGGGAACATGTGGCACATAAGAGCGCTCAACAAACAGCCCAGTCTCCTCACACAGGGTGACCCCCAGTGACCCCCAGCAACCCAGAAAAATGGTGTTACTGCAGGATACTGTAATTTCTCAGTCCCTTGTCACATGCCTTGATAGCTGCTTCCTGCCTGGACCTTGGATGTCAGTTGGATCTGGCATTTTAACATCTTGCTGATACTGTCAGCTTTGTTTCACCTGTCATGTTTTTGACAACACAGGCTTGCTGTGTTTTCAGCCCCTGTACACTCTCTAGATTAATTTCTGTACCATTCTTGAAAACTCATCTGTGTCTGTTCCAATAGAGTCTCAAATGATAATGAAGTACAGTTAGATGTGTTGGAGTAGAGCACGTGTTTATCTCCAGTGGGCTGCTTTTTTGCTGCAGCAGTAGTTTCCAGTGTTATCTAATTTGGAGCTCAAAGCTGGCAAAATCCATTGCTTAAGTAAGCAAAACTGAATGTTACCAGAAAACAAATTGGTACAATACTTCCTGCCAGTTACACTCTCTCTCTTCTTCTTTACTTCTGGGTATTTGAACAAAAATTACTTCTCTGAGATCTTTTCAATTCTCTGTTGTAATTCAGTTACCAAACACTTCACTTCTCCAGACACTTCTGTGGAACCTGTTCTCAGCTTCATTGCTACAGGCTTCTTAAAACAGAAGTTTGCTTAGGGAAGTTGTGTAATCGCTTCCAGTACTGAGCTGTCAGACAGCTGTAACTTCAAAACTGTTAACTTTTCTGGCTGCAGTGTCCTTTCACCTGCTTGGAAACTTACTGTACCTCCCCACTAACCGTCCTTAAATTCAGCTACCCCAGTTCTTTCAGGTCTCTGTAGCTCTGTTTTTCAGACTTAGTCACTATTGCCTCTGGATTCTGAACTGTCTCCCATCTTTCTCCGGTGTAAGGTGGTGTAAGTGATAATTACAGCCTTTGCACAGTCCTTTCTGAGGTGCTGGCTGGTGTGAATGTACAAGATCTGTTCCCCCGGTGTCCAGTTCTGCAAACACCTCACCCAGATCATTGTAAAAAAGAATTACATATGTATCATGTACAAGCTATACAATTACTTTCAGACCGTTCCCTTCTCCAGGGTATTGCTGAATGTTTGTTTCTGAAGCTGGCAGGCAGAGAACATGATGGGATGGTCACAGGAGATAATTTTAATGGTTTTCTGGTTTTAGTGTGAAGTACCAGAGGGCGGGCTGGTTCCCAAGTCCCTCTACCGGACAGCAGAAGAGTTGGAAAACGAAGACATCAAACTTTGGACTGAAACAATCTACCAGTCTGCAAGTGTCTTCAAAGGAGCTCCACATGAGGTACAGCTCCAGCTGCCCTTTGCTTTCATCTCAGCCCTCTGCTCTGAGCTCTGTCTCTTGGCCTGGCAATGGTTTATGGCTTATTTATTTAGTTCTGTGCTTCCACTTTCTGTAGCTGGTGCACAGTGATGCTTTAGTAGCTGAAGTTTGTGACTGTTCCTCCTGTTATTTTGTTGCCATTTAGAGAATATCACTGGTTTTCATTCTATTCAAAGCCATATTCTTCTAAGCAAAGCAAGCAATATTCTCAGAAGCTGTTTGAAAGCTTCTCAAAGTCGTGCGTTAAAATAGACGCCCCATCAGGAGGGAATTTGTATCTGCAATGCCTTTTTTCAACTCTTAAAAAGCCTTTTTAATAGTAGAAACTAAGCCCAGCAACAAAAAAGCTCTGTTCTTTGTCTTTTTTTCCTGTAGGAGTTTGCCTTTACTGAGCAAATTGCTGTTGTCTAATGTGTCTTTCCTGTCTCAGGTTCTCATCCAGATCGTGGACGCCTCGTCTGTGATCACGTGGGATTTTGACGTGTGCAAGGGCGACATTGTTTTCAACATCTTCCATTCCAAAAGAGCCCCACAGCCTCCCAAAAAGGACTCTCTGGGAGCTCACAGTATTACATCCCCTGGTGGGAACAACGTCCAGTTGATAGACAAAGTCTGGCAGTTGGGGCGTGACTACAGCATGGTGGAGTCCCCCCTGATCTGCAAAGAAGGGGAGAGTGTGCAGGTGAGAGAGCCAGAGCCTCGTGTGGGGGCAGATGGAGCCCAAACTGCCTGTTCTTACTCACAGCACTGACGGCTGAGTGGTGACTCAGTGCTGGGCTGGCTGCTTGCTTTTGGCCAGCATTTCAGCTGCTGCTCCAGGCTGGGTGCTGCAGGGAGCAGGGGTGGGATTTCCGTGGGATCTGCTGCGAGGGGACCTTGCATCGGTCCGGTAGTGACCGAGATGGACCAGCAAGGAACCTGGGGAGGCCACCTGAAATGAAATGCACGTCCAGAAAGCAGCAAAACGTGCTTTGTGCTGTGATTCTGACAGTTACTTTCTGAAGCCAACAGTCTGTGTTTGAGGAATATCACGGTGCCTGCCCTCAGTAATGAGAGAAAGCTGGAAATGAAGTCTGAGCTTCTGTGTGTTTGTCCCTCTAATGGGCAGTGTAAGAGCTCCTGATGGCCAAAGCTCCTGAAGGTTTTTTTATGCCATTTACAACCTGTCCTTTCATTCTGGGTTTGATAGAATGTGCAGCATGTTTACAGTCACACACTGCCACTGCTGTTCCTGTTCACTTGCAATGAGTCAGCCTCTGAAAAAGCAGCTCCTTAAGTCACCAAGATGGAAGTGTTAAACTGGAAATATGGGCACTGACCTCTTGAACTGTGAGGCAGGAGCCTTGACTGCTCTTTTCACGGTCTCAAAGGACAGCCGTGAATGAAAATAAATGGAAAAAATGGATATGGTTTTAAAGCAGAACTTGTCCTTTCAGTATATTAAATCCTAACCCCTCGACACTGTAGAAAAGCTGGAGGAACTGCTGGTGTTCCATCCCAGATTTGATAAGTATGTTGTGTGGGGAGAGTCTCCCAGCACTGCCATTTGCCTGAGGAGCTGAAATACTGGCACTGGGGAAAAATTCTGGGCGTGTAGGCACTTTTTCTAAGCTTGGAAAAGAAATGTCAAGCCTACAAATCTTGGTTAACCAAGTTAATTTTTGATTTTTGTTGTGTCTGCTTGCAGGGCTCCCACGTGACCAGGTGGCCTGGCTTCTACATTTTACAGTGGAAATTCCACAGCATGCCTGCCTGTGCTACAACCAACCTGCCTCGTGTGGATGATGTGCTGGCATCTCTACAGGTGTCCTCTCACAAATGTAAAGTGATGTACTATACAGAAGTGATAGGATCTGAAGATTTCAGGTATGTCTGGCCAAGGTCAGCCAGTGTCAGACCTCTCTGATTATTTGGATGATCAAGTCAGTGTCAACTTCACTTAAATCCAAGTAGATTGTGATGGCCTTAAAAAGTTGCACTGAGGGCAACTAATGTATAAAAGGGGTTAATTAGTTATCTTGTAGTAATCATCACTGGTCACTTGGCTCTGCTTTGAGAGCTTGTTGGGCTTGGCAGGTTGTCCTGTAGAAGGGGGTGCAATTCAAGTTCCAGTGGTTTAATTTCATTTTCTGCCAGTGGATAAACTTGACTGAAATAAAATCTCCATCTCTTTGAACAGCATCTGGTTTTTGAAAGGGGTGCAGTGTCCTCATTTTATGTGATGAGGCAGAAAAGCTTTTGAGTATCTGCACCAAGCTGTTACTTGCTTTTTATTGAGTGTGCAAACAAATACAGAATAGATGCAGAGCAGAAATCAGAATCTTTGTGTGTTCTGAAGCTTAAAACTGCTTTCTTCTTTTTTTCCTGCAGGGGATCTATGACCAGCCTTGAATCAAGCCACAGTGGATTCTCCCAGCTCAGTGCTGCCACCACCTCCTCTAGCCAGTCCCATTCCAGCTCCATGATTTCCAGGTAGTGCCACAACAGCTGAAAAGCAAATGGATGTGATGGCTGGACCCTCGCCCGTGGCAGCTGACTGCAATACAGCATATTCAACTGGCAATTGTGCAAAAAAAACCCACCCCAGAAAGCCTTTTATAGATAGTAAAGTAGCTGTTTGAATTTTACACTTAGTGGTTTTGGTCTTTGTTAGATCCAACAGCTTGTCTCTTAACTTTAACCCTTTTTCCTAACTCAGCCATAAATATTTTTGCAAGTGTGCTTTCACAAATCCTAACTCTGAACACAAGGGCTCTTACTGAAAAGGAAAAACAACCAGTGCATCAGTTAAGAATGATTTTTTTTTTTTAACTGTGTAGATGTTAAAAAGCAAAAAAGAAAAACCCTACCAAAAATGCTCCATAGTGCATTAGAGATCAACTGCAAGTCTCCTGTCAGGACATTCCTTGCCATCCTGAGAAATCCCCTGTGATCTTCCAGTGCTGCAAACTGTTCTCCTGTTGCCACTAATGATGTCCGAGACAAAGAACAGCAGTTGCTGGATACTTGACTTTGTGAGTCCATTGTTTTCAAAGCATGCCCACAGAGCTGTGGCCAGGCTGTAACACTAAATACGACTTTTGTATGAGCACATTTCTGGGGAATTGGAGCTCTGGGTCTTGCTGGGTTAAAGCAATTCATTCTTTCCTTGGATTTGTGCGTGGAGCGCTGCGGAGAGAGAGGCAGAGAGCAGGCTCTCCCTCACTGGGCTCATCCAGAGCTGCTCTGAGCTTTTGTTCCCAGCTCTGTGCTGGAGCTTCACTCTGCTTCCTTAGTACATTCCAAGCGAATTGATTTTACTGAGATTCTCTTCTTGTCAGGAATTTGTGCAGAGCTGCAGCTTGCTGCTTAAACCGGTCTGAAGGAGGTGTGGCTTCCATCCTTCCTGAGCACTTCTCACTCCCTGGGGCCTCCTGTCCTTCCCTGGGCCTGGCAGAAATAGAGCACCTGAGTCCTGATCAGCCTTCGTGTGGGCAGGGAGCACAGGGATCTTCCCTCTGAGTGATACAGGAGAAGATGCTCCACCATTTTCACTCCTGCCACTGCCAGAGGTGTTCTGCCATTTGGGATTCTGTCCCTGTTTCCCAGGCCCGAGTTGGACTCCTGCTGAACTGTGTTCAGGTGTTCTTCCCTCTCGAGCCTCCCTCTATGCACAGCAAAAGGCTCCAAAGACTGAACTGTCAGACAAGTACAGACCACACCTGGCAGTGGAGCAGAGAAGATTTTGGTCTGAAATGCAGCAGGATTTGCACAGTTAGACCCTGCAGAGCTAAATTGTCCATGCAGGCACAAGGAGCTTCGGTGCTGGCTGCAGTCCCTGCTAGGAAGTGGGATAGGCTCTGGCTTGGGTCAGTGGTGGAGGAGCTTACGGAGGTGTTGCACTTGGAAAGGAGAACTCACTCGAGATTCTGGATCCCCTGCCTGAGGAAAGCTGGCTTTGAACTCAGTGCAAAGCATTTTTATGCCTGCAGAGCTCCTGGGAGGCAGGTGACAGAGCCCTGACAGCAGCTCTGCTGCAGCCCCGCTCTGGCTGTGGCACGTGGCAGAGCTGATGGGTATTTTAGTAAGAGAGGGGCTCAGAGACCAGCCTCCTTAAACTGAACCAAACGGATCTGTTCTGGAGCTTTTTTAGGACTCAGAAGCTGAAGATGGAGGTTAGGCTGTTACTTAGGCTGCCAGAGTGGGCTGTTGTGTGAGACAGGTCACTGCTTTGGTGTCACACAGCTCCCACCCAGTGTCTGCACAGCAGCCTGCACGGGCTGTGGCTCCGGGGATGCTCTACCCAAATTCCTGACACCAGGAACCAGTATTCCCAGCACAGGGAGTGCAGCTGGAGCACAGTGAGGTTCGCCTGCTGACGCTCATGGCATTTCTTCCCATTCACCAGGCTGTAAGGGCTGAAGATGGTCCCCTTCTTTCTCTCTCTCTCTCTCTCTCTCTCTCTCTCTCTCTCAGATGGCGATTTTGCTGACAACTGTAAAGAATCTGCTCCATTCAACACTCCACATCTGTCCAGGTGTCTGGCTTTGTTGACCTTTTTGAGTTGCAGTCCCTTTCCAAGTCTGAAGATCTATATTTTTGTTTTACACTTGAGCTGGCTCAAAAGTGGCACTTTGGGTTTTTCCTGCTGTTGATCTTAACACATCTTTTAGAGCTCAAAGCACATGACAGCACAAACAGCTGGGGGAGACAAAATTCCAGAAAAACAATAGTTAATCTTCCTCCAAGCAAAGTGCTGTGGCAATATGACTTGATCACTGCAGTCTAACCAATTAATTTCACATACCCTGGTCTTTCTTTGTGTGATACTGCTCTTCCTTCTCTCAGCCAATGACTCTTCTGTTGGCACCTTTCCTGTTATCAGTGTCCTTCACTTCCCTGTCCCTCCTCATGAACTGCATATCAAATTCTGTAAATGTTTTGTATACATAATACCTCATTCTTGGTAATAAAATACAGATAGTCTTTAAAAGATTTTTTTATTGTTATCAATAAATGTGAACTGTTTGGAAAAAAAAAAGAAAAAGGGGGCAGTCTCTTTATTTCATTCATCTGCTGCAAAGCTTCCAGGTTATTTTATGTGCTGGATTCAGGTCTGCCAGTGCTGGGTGAGGGAGGGGCTCCCTGGCTGCCCCCACCTCTGACACCTCGGGCAGGAGGCCGAGACAATCACACTCAGGAACTGACGGTTTTTAATTAGTAGAAGTAGACTGACCTTCAGCTGTTTTTAAAACAGGAGCCAACAAAGGTCAAACTGGGGGTTTTCTAACTCCTGGAGCTGGAGCAGAGGCTGCAACATGTTTATGGTTGGTCTTTCAAATTTGATCCAAGCTGTGAAGTTTCTTTAAATGAGAATCTTTAACCATGGTCACGGAGGTCTGTCAGCAAGAGCAGATGGCTGCCTGACCTACTTGAAGCTTTAACATGTGGTCAGTATTTCTGTGCCAGCAGCTTTCTGCTGCTCAGGACCTTACTGAGTGCGGCAGTCCTTGAGAAGGTGGTGTGCAAGGAGCTGGCTCTGCTGCTCAGCTGGGCTGTGCCTGGAGACGGGGGGGAGCTGCCTTTGTGGCCATTGCCCCTCTCTGAAACGGCAATTAAATAAACCTGAGCCTCAGCCCCTGCTTGAGCTGGGCAGGTGATAACGGTGCAGGCCAGGGCTGCATCGAACAGCTCCTCTGGGAGAGGTGTCAGTCTGTCTTGAAATGTGTGGTTTGGGTTTGTTTGTTGGGGTTTGTTTTTTTTTTAAAGTGGATTTTTGTGAGACAAAATGCCTGGAGGAAACTTCACCTGTTTTTTTTCCCACCTTCATCTCCTCCCCACAAAGCTGAGGACTCCCTGTTCTCCAGGTGTCTCCTTGGCTTGCCTGTAAATTCCCGGTCACCCCAAGTGAAGGATCCTGAACTGCCATTCCCGACTCTCCCTGAGTCTCTCCTGCTGGAGCAGGAGCCAGCCCGGCCCAAACAGCAGCACCCAGTCCCTGCAGGAGCAGCCAGGGCCGCTTGCTCCTCCATCCCTTCGCAGGGTGGGCTGATCCCGTGCTCGGTGTAGGCAGGTGAGTTACAGTGGTGATGGAAAGAGGAATTCTGTCATGCTGGGAGCGCCCAGGCAGCGCAGGACAGGCAGTGCAGGGTCACAAGGAGCCCTCCCCTCCGTACTGCCTGTGCCGGCGCCATCCTGCATCCCCACTGCCCTCCCACAGCATCCCAGGAAGCCGCTTCCCAGCGCGGGGGCTGCTTAATGCTGCCGGCAGAGACAAATCCTCGGGCGGAAGCGCTAGGTTTTGGCTGGCTTTCCAAAGTCATCAGCAGCCAGCTCTATTATTCAGACTCTAAAAAAAAATCGCCTTCTCCTGGGTTTTCTTGGAAGAGTAGGAAGGCACTTGTTTTATTTTGCTAACTCATGATGGTCTAAGAGTTTGGATGCTGAGAAAGAGAAGGTCAGGTTTTTGCAACTTGTTTTTCCTTTATTCCCTTCTCTATGAGCACTGCAGAACTCATCCCACTTTGTGCCATCAGCCTGGGTCCCCTGTGGTCCCCTGGCAGCCACAGGCCAAGGGGAGCAGGGAAGGGACCCCGGATTTGGGGCCCTTTACCCTGTGCACAGGAGGGGAAACGGGCTAAGAGGGAGAACTGGGCCCTCCGCCCCAACCCTCTTCCTGGCCTAACAAACCCACAAAAATTTAAATAAATAAATAAATATCAGGCTTTTCTTGGTGCTGATGGAGCCTTTCCTTGTGCTGTGGGGTAACCTTAGCACAGCAGTTCTCCCTGGGATGGGCAGCCCGAGGGGAGTCCTGGATCCCAACATCCCTCAGGTGGGGCTTGGGATCAGCTGTGACCCCAGCACTGCCCCTCACCTGGGGACTGTGCTTTGAACTGTTTGCAAAGAAAAGGGGAAATGAAGGAGAGCAAGGAGGAGAAAGAGAAGGAGAAAGAGAGAGAAGAGGAAGAAAAGGGAAAGAAAAAAGGAAGGAGTTAACACCACACACTCCTTCATTCTGCCATTACCCAGCAACAAAAAAGGTGCAGGGCAGCCCCAGCCCCAGCTGTGCCCCCAGGCCCTGGTTTGCACACCCCCACTTCTCCTAATGGCATTTTGTGCAGGGAACATCCAACTGGATGGAAGAGCAAGTGCAGGGGGGACCCCGTGTGACCCCCCCAGTCCGGGCTGTGCTGGGGAAGATCCATAGCCCAGCCCAGGGTGGGGGGCTGGACCCACGGGCTGGGGTCAGTGGCTCACCCAGCTGTGCTCCCACCCCACAGCCCAGTGTTCCCCGCTCGGACCCCCATGAGGGTTCCCAGCCCTGGGGTGAACAGGGTGAGGCCAGGGCGATGCTGAGCTGGTCCAGGGGGGTCCCAGCTCTGCAGGCAGCCCCTGCACCCCCAAATCCACTGTCTGGCACCTCTGGCACCACGGGGCACCCACGGGGGATATCGGGCACGAACCCACCCGGCCAAGCCCGGCGTGTAGGACTGAGGGCGCGGGGCTGGGGGAGACCCCCGAGCGGGCACCCGGGGCCGTGCTGGTGCCCCGGGGACCGGGCAGGGACACGGGTGGCCGTGGCACGGCCGGGCCCGCACAAACCCCACTAGATGGTGCCAGCAGCCCGCGCACGGCCCCGGGCACCCGCGCGCTGCCGGGGGGACACTGTCCCTGCTGTCCCTGCTGTCCCTGCTGCCTGGGGACACTGTCCCTTCTGCCGGGGGACACTGTCTCTTCTGCCGGGGGACACTGTCCCTGCTGTCCCTGCTGTCCCTGCTGCCGGGGGACACTGTCCCTGCTGCCGGGGGACACTGTCCCTGATATGAAGGGTGGGGACACTGTCCCCACTGCTGGGGGGACACACTGTCCCTGCTACAGGGGAGGGACACTGTCCCTTGTGCCAGGGGCTCGGCGTGGAGCTGCGGCCGCCCCAGCCCTCCTGGGCTCTGCTGCTCCAGAGCATTGGTCCATACTGGGAGCCACAAACAGGGCAGGGGACCCCCGTGAGACCCCCCCCAGCAAGGACAGCACATTGTGCATGGAGCAGCCGCCACTCCAGACCCACGGGGTGGCTGGGCTGGGACACCCCCGGCACCCCCAGACCCTCTCCCTGTGCCCTGCACATCCGAGGGGATGCTTCGCTGACCTCCAGGCACCATCCTGCCTGTGGGTTTGCTCTCCCACTGCTGGGAATCTTCCTAAACTGTCACCATCTCCCAAGAGTCCTGAGAAACTTAATCACCACTGGAGAAAACCCTGGAGGATGTGCTTTGGAGAAACGCTGTAGAAGGGAAAAAATATCCTGCTTAATTCTTGGCTCCAGTAGGGATTGGCCCACAAGCTGCAGTGGGCTGTATCCAAACACTGAATTTTAATTATGAGCAGGATTTCACCAGGGAAAGGGAGATGTGAAGAGGAACAACCCAGAGAAAAAGATGGAAACTGAAAACACAAGTTCTCCCAAAAAAGACCCTTGAAGTCATGGCAAAACAAAATTTATCTCAAGCATTTTTGCCATTGCATGGTTATTTATTATAATAACATTTATGATGATAACATACTGCCTCTTCTTGGAGGTGCTGAAACAGCAGCAGAGGGCTGGAGGACTCTCGGGTCCAACACGTGTGGCAGAGCAGGGCCTGCTCCTGTCCCCATGGCTGGCACTGGCACTGCCAGGTCCTGGCCAGGGGCTTTTCCAGCCTTGGGGAGTGATGGGCACGCCAGAGCAGCCCTCCTTGAGGCTTCTGCCCTTCCCTCCAGCCTGGAGAGGCCACACAGCTCCGGCTGCTCCGGCCATATCCCTGCAGAGCCCCGCTGCCCCCGTGTGCGGGACCGGGGCTGCCGTGAATGCAGCCCTCAGTGGGCTGTGCTTCCCTGGGATCCCTCACCAGGCACTGCTGGGTGCTCCGGAACAGCTCCCAGACACTTCTCCCATCACGGTTTGTGCCAGCGGAGCCTTGCCATGCTCACCACGCCCCAGCTGGGTGTGCAGCCCCTGCCTGGCCCCAAAGCTCGCTGTGCCCAGGGACCTGCCAGGACAAGGGTCCCAGGCCGGGCTGTGGTGATGTCACTCGCCCACTGGCATCAGCCCCATGCCATGTGCCCAGCCCGGGCTCAGCCCCCCCACAGCTGGCACATCTGGGGGTGGGGGGCCCTGCAGGACCCCAGCACCCATTGACACCCAGAGCAGACCCAAGCAAAGCAGCCTGAAGAGCTTTCTTGCTGGACTTGAGTCACTTTGGGGATGAAGGCTCCCAGGGCAGATCTGACTGCACAGAGGAGCCAGCTGCAGGTGGAGGCTGCCCTCCACGTGGTTTCCCCTAAAAAACCTTATTTCCTGAGCCCATCTCTCCACGATCCATTCCTGCAGCCCTTCTGCAGCAGCCCTGCCTGCATCCCTCCCCCAAGAGCAGCCAGGACACACTGGCACGGTGACACTGATGGCCTGAGCCAGCCTTGGGCAGCCACGGAGCCGGATGTTTACTCATCCTTCACAAGAACTCAACAAGAAAGGAAGCAGGGAAGGATCATGTGAGCTCCCCTCGAGGAGGGCTGGCGCTGCCCAGCACTGGCAGGGACATCACCCAGGGCAAGGTCACTGGGCCCCTCCAGTCCATCCATTAACTCTTCCCTGCTGCAGCTCCTGGGGCCCGGCAGGACCGGCAGCATCCGAGGCGTGCAGCTGCCTGAGCAATTCTCTTTGAAGATATTTGATGCTCTGCTGTGCCTCAGAGAGGAGGGGCCCTGTTCTCCACCCGCCTCTCTGGCTCTGCTGGGCCCTGGATGCTGCTGAGAGGAGCTGCAAAGAACTGAGGAGGAGGAGGAATGGCAAATCCCTTCGCTGGGACAAGGAGACCTCTCCAGATCCAAGCAGCAGCTTTCCCCACCTGGAAGGAGGCAGGATCTTGGCAAGCAGTGGCTGCTGCTGCTGCCCAGGACTCAGCAGGAGGTTGGAGCTGGAGCATCCCAACCCCCGGGAGGCACAGCCCCGGTGGTGGCCCTGTGGCCGGCACTCGGTGAGAGCAGCAGGCACCACCAGACCCATCCCTCACTGGGACCAGCGGGGCACTGGTGTGAGGGCAGACGCACCAGACTGGCCCAGCCACCCCTTCTGGCACCGTGGTGCTGTCCTGCAGGACTCGGCAGTCACATCTCCAGCCATTCCCCCGCGGGACACGGAGCTGTGACACCGATCTGTGCGAGCAGATGCCCCAAACCCCGCTGAACCAGGAGCCATTCCCCTGCAGAGCCCCGCTGCGCTGGAGCCATTCCAGCCATGGGACACGAGCTGGGGAGGGATCCCAGAGCGTGCCGTGGACCCCAGAGCATGGACATCACAGTGCTGGGGCTTTGCCTCCTAAAAGAGAAGAACAAACCTGTTCAGGCTCAAGGGCTGTGATGCTGTTCCAGGTTTGTTTTGCTTCGCCCTCTGAGGCTGCCCTGGCTGGGGGTGGAGAGGTGCCTGTGGGTGTGAGTTAGAGCTGTAGATCTGGAATAGCATCTCTGGGAATGGTGCTGGGCCCCTCCTCGGGGAGCAGGGCTCTGCCCTGGGGGCCAGGGATGGACTGCTGGGACTTGCACAGAGCCTGGCCCAGGACCTGATGTGGAGCTGCTGGATAACAAGGACGGGATGGGTGTTAATTAGTGAGGGAGAGTGGGAAGGAAGGAGGTCAGGGGAAAACACACGGCACCAGGTTCTTGGAAAGCTGCTGGACTTTGTGTCGTGTTGGGGAGCTGGTGCTGCCTGCAGCCACCCCAGGGCTCTCAGTGGAGACACCTTACCCCCTCCTCCAGCCGTGCTCCAGCAGCAGCACTAACCCACCCCCAAGGATGAAAACTGCCTGGATGAGAAACCAAGGAGCCACGGGAGATGAAGAGAAAGGCTCTGAGGACCTGGGGTGACATCTGGCACACACAAACCCTCCAGGAGGGCCAGGACAGCGTGGACATCCCGGGGCGGGCAGGGCCGGATGGGGATGGAGCAGGCAGGGCTTCGGGGCTCTGAGTCAGTCCAGGGACGTCAGGGGCTGCTGGCTCCTGCAGTGCTGCTGGCAGCCCCAGAGAGCCCCCACGGCAGCCCGGAGGTGCTGCTGGGTCAGTGATCCCTGGGAGAGGCTGAGGGAAAATTGCTGGCAGGGACCTGCAGAGCCCAGACCCGGCGAGTGAAGGCAGAAAGGGGAAAAGCTGCTGCCTTCATCCCACAAGCTTTGGTCTCCTGGTTCAGGGAGGGCAAAGTCATAAATTCTCAGCTGTCTGTGGTTTGCAGCTCCATGGGAAGTGCTTCCAATAAAGGCGTTTTCAGCTTGGAGCTGAGGGCAGAGGGACGCTGGAGCCGAAGCAGTGCCAGGCTGCAGCAGGGCTGATTGGGGTAAATTTAACCCCCTGACAGTGTGAGTGCTTTTCCTGCCCCTCTTTACAAGGAGTCTTGCAAGGACTTAATGCAGTGAGGTCCTGTCAACAGCACCCCTCCCTGGGTAGAGCATCCCTCCCCAGGCTCCTTCCCTGTGCTGGGTGGGGCAGGACAGCAGCCGTGTCTTCAAACATGAGCTTTATAGAGTTCCTGTATCTGCCCTGTGCATAAAAATACATTTTTAGGGGAAAAATGGAGGGAGCGGACTTTAAACAAGGCAGGATGGAGCAGGCAGCAGCGAGAAGTGGCTGGAAGCTTGCAGGAGGACGTCCCTGCCTCAGCAGGGTGCCTTGTCCTGCCTTTGCCCGGCGCTGGCCCCGCGGCTTTGCCATCGCGGTTTTATTTTGCAAACCCCGCGCACAAACACCCCCAGGGTGTGCAAACTCACTCACAGGTGAGCACAGCCCCCAACACCCCTTTATGCCAGGCCCTGGGGGCAGGAGCAGATGCCAGCCCTTGTCCGAGGCTCACCCCGCACCCGTGCCCCCCTGCCCGGGCACCGCGGCACACATTCTGTGCCATCTGGAGCGTGACGCGGCGGCAGCAAGTCCAGTTTATGAGCCAGAGGATTGCCAAACACATCTGGCTGTGTCAGGTCACCCCGCACCGCCGGCGCTGTCACACGGATCCAGGACAAAGCCTCGCCTTTGTTTGCTCCTGTTCGGGCATCGCGAGCGTCCCGGGCACCGGGGGGTGGCAGCGCGGGAGCATGAGCTCACCGTAGGCTTGGTTTGTCTTCACGCTGAGCCCTTCCTGGAGATGTCAGCTGCCAGAACGTGTCATTTATGCTTCACGGCGCTGCCTCAGCGCCGCACGGATGTGACAGAGTGACAAACAGCAGCATCCTTGAAGGAACGGCTCAGCCTGGACGGTTCTTCTCTAACAAACAAGCGTGAGCTGCGCTGGGCTGAGCCACTCGCAGTGACTCTGCAGGGGCCGGGGCTGCCCGTGGAGGTGGCCGGGGTGGTGGGGAGCTGCTGTGAGCTTTCATGACCCAGCCTCGGTCACTGGGAGGTGTTCCCGAATCCAAAAGCAAGGCTCACAGCTCGGCGTCAGACCCGGCAACTGCGGCGGGATGCTCCCTGCCACCCTCCCGGGATGCTCCCTGCCCACCTCCACATCCCGGGATGCTCCCTGCCCGGGATGCTGCCTGCCCCCCTGCCGGGCTCCAGTGACTCACAGCACATCGCCCTGGGAAATAGGATGATACTGGAGGGAACTGGGTGGCTCCTCTCCGTGCAACGGGCAGGCTGGAATGGCAGAGTCAGCCCTGGGAAATGAAATCCTGGCGGGTTCTGCCTGTTGTAGCTGTATTTATCGTGCTCAAGGGGTTCTTTCTCCCTGTCCACACCAGGAAAATTCTTCACCAGTCCCCACCACAGCCCCTGTTTCTGGAATCACAGGCTGGTTTGGGTGGGAAGGAACCTCAAAGCTCATCTAGTTCCAAGCCTCTGCCAAGGGCAGGGACACCTTCCACAGACCAGGTTACTCAGCGGTCACTCCTGGAATTTGCCTCTCTGATCCTCCCTGAGCTGGAGCAGGTTTCCCAAAGGTGCCAGTGCTGGGTGTGGATTGGACCTGGGGACCAGTACAGAGCTGGTCCAGCAGGTCACCCCCAACCCCCCCAGCAGGTCAAGGCACTGGGGAGCATTGAGGGGCAGTGGGGGCCGTTGTTGGGGGGCCGTGAGGTCCAGCCCAAGCTGGCAGCCCCTGGGGACATCTCTCCACTGCAGCCCGGGGGACAGTCGGCATTTTGCAGCTTTGCACTTTTATTTTCACCTTCAGACAAGCTGCTCCAGGAGAGGGGGACACAGCAGTGCTTCGCCCTCCTTGCCTCAGTTTATCTTGTGAAAAAAGGTCTCAGCTCTCTGCCCTTGCAGCAGCTCCTGCAGAGGTTTTTAGCAGCTCCCTGCCCAGCCTGCAGCTGGGATGGAGCTCAGGAACTGGAGCCGGGGATTAAAGGCTGGGATTTTCCCTTCCCACATCCCTGCTGTGAGACCAGGAGGAACTTGGCCAGTGCCAGCACAAGGAGCCACATCCATCAGCGCTGGGTAAATACAGCCCATTGTTCCCAGCGCTGCAGGAAGGGAGAGGAGGGGAGCACAGCAGCACCCACACGGCTCACTGCATAAGGAAAATGCAGGCAGGGGGCTTGGGAGGGCCTGGCTGAACCATGGCCCCGCCTGGGACATGGGAAGAGGTGTCCAGGTCCCAGTGTTAGAGCAGCATCCCCTCCCCTCGTGGTGCCACTGGGGCCACCTTGGCCTTGACAGAAATGAGACCCGAATTTGAGCATAAAGCAGCTGCACAGGGTAACTCACCCCTGCCAGCTCCTCTCTGCTTCACACCAGTGCTGGAGAAGGCTGATGGAAGTGAACATCATTCCCCATCTTCAGAGCCAGGGAAGAGCCACAGAGCTGTGCTCAGGCACTTGGGAACAGCTCTGATGCCAGGAGCCACCACAGCTCGGCCATTCCCTCCAGCCCTGCAGGGAGGGGGCACTGAGTCCCCATTTCCTGCAATGTCCCCAGCTTGGCAATGTCCCCTGCCCTCCAATCCCCTCCTGCAAATGTGACTTTGGGTTCTTCACGTTTTAGTCCCGGAACACTACCTGAACCACCTGATCTGGTGGGTGGCCAGGGCAGGAGGTTGAAACGAGATGATCTGTAAGGTTCCTACCAACCCAACCCGTTCTGTGACCCCATGGTTCTATGATTCCATGGTTCTGTGATTCTGTGGTCACTCCTGGCTCAGCTGGCAGCCTGTCCTGCTGGGGACAATGTCTCTGCTCACAGAAGGACACCCTTGCTCAGTCACCCATCCCAGGAGGGGACTGGAGCAGGCTTACAGGTGACTGGAGTGCCCTGCAAACCTGAGACATGGCACAGCTCATCCTTCGGGGCAGGGAGAGCAGACTCCAACCACAGGCAGCCAGGGCAAGGTGCCGTTTACAGCTCACCACCACCACTTGGATTCCTTCCAAGCAAAAACCTGGGGAAACCAAAAGCTCGGGAGCCGTGTGGACGCCAGAAGTCGGGAGCCAGCTCAGAGCCGGGCGTGCAGGGGCTCGGCAGGGTGGTGCCCCTGGGCATGGCCAGGGCCGGCTGCTGCTGATCCTCCCCGACAGGAGATCTGTCACCAGCGGGAGATGTCCTGACAGGCGGCGGCTGCGCCGGGGCCCCCGGCAGAGGCTGCGGAGCCGCGACGGCGCTGCCCGAGCGGGGCTGTCAGGAGCTTTTAGGGTGACAGTGGCATCGGCGAGGGGCTGGCGGGGAGTGGGGGTGGGCAGAGTTTCCTCCTCTGAAACCAAGAGAGGAGAGGTTTTGGGGGCAGCCAGACCAAAAAGCTGGGACTCCACAGCTGAAGGATCAGTCAAGGAGCTGACACCCTGTCCCCTGGGTCGCAGGTCATGCAGCCCACACTGTGGGGCCTGGCACGTTCACAGGGAACACCAAACTCCTCTGTGAAATGAATGCAAACCTCATTTTATTTTAACCTTGCTTTTGGCTAGATCCATCCTTTGCTCCCACCCTGAAAAGGAAGGAGCAGTTTGGCCATAAATGTGTCTACGGCGATAATCAGCTCAGATCCAGGACACCACTGAGGTCACTTCTGCCCCATCATGTGAAGTTTATTTGGTTATTTAAGGACAAGAAGTCACTGGGGAAAGAGTTGGGAACTGTGGCATGAAAGCCCAGGGAGTCAAGGCCATGCAGAGAGCGGGGAAGGGCCCCCGTGGGCAGTGACAGGCGGCCCCGGGCAGGCAGAGCACTGGGGGATGTTTACAAAATGACATTTTCATACACTCTGGAAAGGAAGAAAAAAGAGCAGTTTGTTTTCAGGGTGAGAGCATCTCGTCTGCCTGGCTTTGCACGGCATGGAGCATGGCTCCCAGCAGGACACGGGCAGGGAAGGCTTGGCTGCCAGCACTGCTCCGGGCGGGAGCACAGCCCGGCTGAGGGAGCTGAGCTGAGCTGTGGTGATGGGTGCAGTGTCCCTGACAGCCTCAGTGACAGCCTGGCAGGGAGGGATCCTGGCTCAGTCCAGGCTGCAGGAGCACCTTGGATGGGTGAAGGCTCTCTTTTGTGCTCCTGTCTCCAAATCTGGGATCTTGGGCATCTGCCAGCACCAGACCCCACTGCACCTTGTGTTAATGCCGTGGATCTGCTGAAGATGCCATCTTCTTCTGACACTGCCATGAGAAGCCACATACCCACTCCTGCCCCCCCAAATCCCTGCAGCCATCCCTCGAGGGTGCCAGGCTTTCTCTGAGCTTTAGAGAAACTCCTCTCTTCACTTCACATTTAAGTTTCTTGGACAAGAGCAGGACCCCATGGTGTATTTCAGGGTTGTTCTTACCTAATTTGCCGTTTTTCTCCTGGAAATCCCTTGCCTTTAGGACTCGTGTCAGTCCTCCAGAGACACATGGCCAAGTGCATCCTGCAATCCTGCCCTGGTGAATGCTATTGCACTTTGTACCCTTTCTTGTCATCCCTCTTTCACATTCAGCCCCACTGATCCATCAGCATCCCTGTTCCCCTGTCTGCTCCTCCCTCCCTTTCCCCACTCGTACCCTGGAGCCAGGACAGCTTGATTTGGGGTTTTCACGCCTACAGTAGCACCAGCCAGACAGCCCAGAGCCTCTTCTCTCTGCCTGCACTGATTTAATCTCAGTGGCCAAGGCTGAATGGAGGGATGGGCACAGCATCCTGCCCGTCCCCAGCCCGTGCCCCACTGCCTTGGGCTGCAGCCCCACGAGGAGGAGGCTCAAGGTTCAATCCCACGTGGAGGAGGCTCAGTCTTGCTCGGAGCAGCGTGCAGAAAATTGGCTAAAACATCTGCCCCTGTACCTGGTAACACCCCACCTGTCTTTACTGGCTTTACTGGCCCTCCAAGCGGATCAGCACTAATATTTAGCCTTATCTTGTGTCTAGAGAGGTTAAGGCACGTGCCAGGTCTGGGCTTCCCTCCCTGATGCAGTGGGCAAAGCTGGGCAGAGCCAGGCACTGGGATCCCTGGGACTGCTGGGATCCCTGGGACCACTGGGACCACTGCAGCCTGCTGCAGAATGGGGTGGGCTGGGACTCTGCTCCCCCTCGGCACCTCAGGGCTGCAGGAAACCTCAGCATCACACATTTCATCTCCTGATGACCTGAGAGCTCTGCCGTGTCACCCCGTGTCACCCAAGGAAAAGCCGGTGGCCTGAAGAGAGGTGAGCTCTTTGCTCCAGCCAATAATCCAGCCCGAGCAAGATAAGAGATGTTATAGAAACTCCTCTGAGGCCGAGAACAGCTACACTAAATCCCTTCAGTCCTCGGAGAGATATTTGTTTACGGGGAGAATGGATTTTGTTACCCGAGGTGGTTCAGTACAGGCTGTCCGTGGTTCCCTGCCCTCCCCCGGGGGGCACAGGGGCTGTGACAGGAACCAGGCCTGGGCTCAGGGTGGGGTTTCAAACCCCGGGTGGCCTCTTTGGCATGGAAGAAGTCATCTGGAGGAGGGGAGAGCACCCATGCCAGGGTCAGCTCTCAGTACCCCTATGCCTAAAACTGGGTGCCACAGCTGTGACCCCGGGGCTGAGCTTCCTTGCTGGTGGCAGCACAGGTGACATTGGCTTCCATGAGCCTGGCCGTGAGCTGGATCAGCAGCACTGAAGTTCCCCTGAAGTGATTAGTGATGCCAGCAGGGATCTCCTCCCATACCTCCTTCAGCGGCACTGGAGGATCCCCAACCCAGCCCCACTCTCCTCCCTCCCCAGTGACACCCGCCGGGGCTGGGGGCAAACCTCAGCCCTCCCCTCTCCCAACCAGCTCCTGCCTCTGACCCCGGCTGGCACTGGGGGGCACCAGGCAGGAGTTTGTGTGACCCTCTCTAGGGCCAGCACCTCCGGGCACCCCCCAGGCGGGCTGTGCCCCCTCGCAGTGCCAGGTGCCCCGCGGTGGCCCCAGGGTGCCGGGAACAGCATCCGTGCGGCGCCAGGCTGTTCCAGACGGGAGCCCCACGTACGGCTGATCCATGTATGCATCCCGCGGCCCCCTCCCGAGGGCGGGTGGGAGCTGGAGGGTTCGGATTTCTCCTCTCACCTGTCGCTACATCAAAGGCCATTTGGATTTAATCTCCGGGAGAGGCAGGTTTAACCCTCTCGGGTGCAGCTTGTCCCCACGCCGGGGGGAGGACCTGCCTCGCTGGCCCTGTTGCTTCCTCTGTCTCACACAGCCCGGGCTGGCCCTTGGCTCTGCCCACAGCGGGCAGCAGCTTCTCCTCCCCTCTCCCGTTTTCGCCTGGTGTCCCATCCAGGGCCCATTCCAGGTGGGAGAAGCGATGATCCACCCCACGAGGCCATTGCCCAGCCGCGGCCTGCGGTGAGGGGCAGCAGCCGGGGACACCAGGCAGGGCAGGCGGTGTCGCTGGGGTTCCTCATTTCTGCCCACTTCCTTCTCAGCACCTCGGCTGGGACACCGGGAAGCCCAGCTGGAAACGCAGCCGGCCCCATGCCCACCATGAATTTATCCACGGGCAGAAAGAGAGGCAGGGGCACGAGCGGGTGGTGCGGGGTGGAATCGCCACCCGGGCCGTGCCCACTGCCCCTGTGTCCTGCTGTGGGGTGCGCAGGCACAGGGTGCTGAGGCACCGGGTGCCCATCGCAGGGGTCAGCGCTGCAGCAGCTCCAGCAGCTGGCTCAGGCTGCAGGGATCGCGCCGCGGTGCTGCAGGCTGCTCACCAACACGCTGCGGTGATGCTTGGCTGCCCGCGAGCAGTGGGCCCGGCCCGGGGCTCCTGTCACCCCGCGTGTGACCAGCGCTGCTGATCTGGGGCGCCGTGTCCGGGACTGGAGCAGTGCCCAACACCAGCAGCTCCAGCGCTGGGAACGTCGGAGCCGCCGCTCCCTCGGAGCCGTGACAGCCGAGCACTGGGGTAGGAGCGCCCCAAAGTACATCCAGGCACAGCACGGGCTGTTCCTGGAGGTGCAAATTGTCTTTCTCCCGTGTGGGAGCAGCAGCAGAGCTGGGGAGCACTTGGCCAGTGGGAAGGGCTCCTGTGCTTTTTCGGCTTCCCCCTCACTCGGTCATTTTCAGGCACCAAACATAAGCTTAAAAGCGAAATAAAAATGGATGTTTGTGAAAGACGTTGCAAACCTTGTCAGGACATCAGGATGTTTTTTGGGAGAGCTTCACTCACGCCCCTCCAGCAGTGGAGCTCTGTGGGCTGCTTCAGAGACAGAAGAGGCACCAGTGTCCCACATGCCTGGCTGCAAACAGCCCTGTGAGGGGAGCAGGTCCCAGGGTTTCTCCTGTTCTGAGTGCTGTTGGCTTTTCCCAGGAGCAGGGCTCCAGCCTCCTCCTCTGCCCTTGTCCCTGTGCTCCCTGCTCCCTGCACCAGCTCTCCCCCAGCAGCACACGGTGGAAGCAGCAGCCCACACACCATTTTCCAGCATTCTGACCCAAACTGCCCCCTCCTGACTGCCAAAGGCTGCCCAGCCCGTGCGGGCTTCGCTCAGGCAGGGACCGTCCAGCATCCCAAGCTTGGCTGATGGCTCTGCCTGAGCCCTACAGTGACTGGGACCCTGGGGACCATCCCTCACTTCCCTCGGAGCACCCCACTGCTCCACAGCTGTCGGCCCTGCAGAGGGTTGGCTGTGGGCTAAGGATGACCACAAACATCTCCAAGCGCCCCTGGCTCCAGACCTGCCTGTGAACGTTGGGTGTGTGACTCCACCTGCCCCAAACCCACCCCACAACTCACTGCTGCTCCATCCTAGCCCCAAACCCACCCCACAACTCACTTCTGCTTGATCCCGGCCCCAAACCCACCCCATAACTCACTCTTGCTCCATCCCGGCCCCAAACCCACCCCACAACTCACTCCTGCTCCATCCCAGCTCCTGCCCAACACTGCTGTCGTCCCTTCATCCTTCCTCCCGCTGCCTGCCCTCCTCCCTGCCCTGCTCAGGGCTCTTTTCCCTCCCTGCTCCCTTGCAGGCAGGTCGATGCCTCCCTCCCTTGTTCCCTCTGTCCCTGGGGCGTCACGGTCCCCTCTCCTGTGGGGACAGCCCAGGGCACGCTCTGGCTCAGCACTGGCAGAGGCTTTGCCCCTGCCATGCTCCAGTTCCTGTGGGTGCAGGATCCAAACTCCACCTGGATTATGAAATCCCACAGGATCCTGGTCACTCCTGCGAGCCATCCCAGCTCTACTCACCGCGCCAATGGGTCCCTGCAGGTGGATGCTCAGCTCATGGGGTGCAGGGCTTTTCTGTAGGGCTCATCCATCACTGTCCCCATCTCCAAGTGCCCATAAAGGCCCTGTGAGTCTTTCCCTGAAGGAAACACAGGCCTAAATAATTTTTTCTTGATAATACCTGACTCAAGCTGGCCAGCCTTGAAAAGTTCGGAATTTAGGGACATTACTCTGAGCACAAAGGGCTGCAGTGGAAAACAAGTCACTGTGGTCATCCTTCCCTGTCTCTTCCCTTCCTGGCTCAGTCCCCCCGTGCTTTGCTTTCCCTGCTGTCAGGGGCCATAAGCTCACAGGGAAAGAGCTATCCATGCAAAAGGCCTTTGGAAATATTCATTGCTCATCTCCTAACAAGATTACCCTGAAATCCTCCATTGCTCTGAGGGAGATTTAAAACCTTTCAGGCTCTCGGTAACCATAGCAGCACAGATGTGAGAACCGAGGGGAGACAAGTGATGTGAGAAATCACTGGGGATGCAGAGCCTGGCTGTGTGTGACTGTGTGTGTGTGACTGTGTGTGGCTGTGTGTGTGACTGTGTGACTGTGTGTGTGTGACTGTGTGTGACTGTGTGTGTGTGACTGTGTGTGACTGTGTGACTGTGTGTGACTGTGTGACTGTGTGTG
>VXAZ01000469.1:147892-162424 GCA_013399875.1 Gymnorhina tibicen | reverse complement strand
GTGTGTGACTGACTGTGTGTGACTGTGTGTGTGTGACTGTGTGTGTGACTGTGTGTGTGACTGTGTGTGTGACTGTGTGTGTGTGTGACTGTGTGTGTGTCTGTGTGTGACTGTGTGTGACTGTGTGTGTGTGACTGTGTGTGCCCACAGTGCCACAGCTCTTTGTCTCCCAGCCCAGGCTGGCCCTGGCCCTGCCCACACTGGCCAGGACACTTCCACCTGTGCAGAAATGACCCAGACCAAGGACAGCGGTGGTGACGTGACCCAGGCCTGGCTCCCACAGCACCAGGATCCCCTTCCCAAGCTCAGCTTTGGGAACCCTGCACCGATGGCACTGCTGCCTGGCATTTGCCAGCAATAAAGGGGATGGTTTAGAGCCTGGGTGGGGTGCTTGGAGCCTGGGGTTCCCATTCCCTCCTGCCATGGGTTCCTCCTTCATCCTGGGCATCACTTCTGCACCTGTGAGAGAGACGCTGGGTGTTGTGAGGTTGAACAGATCCATGTTTTGAGGCCCTTTGGAACGAAATGCTGGGAAAACGAGCAGCAGCAAGGGCACCACAGTCCCCCAGCACACCCTGAGAGCCTGCGGAGTTTTGCTGTAGCAGCTGGGAGGGACTGTGGGAAACCCCTTTCATCTCTTGGAAACCAAACACAAAGAAGCATTAACTAAATTCTTTTCTATTAAAAACCCAGGGGTTTGGCTTTAAACAGCTTCCAAAGGCTGGCTTGAGATTACTTGTCCTGCCCTGCTGCCTCGCTGTCCAGTTCCTCATCTCCACCGGTGCCAATGTCACACCAGGCACCAAAACCCCATCACTGCTTCCTTCGTGCACCCCCTGCTCATCCCCCCCTTCTGGCTTTTAGCCTCTCAAGGTCCTACAGCTGTGCCATCAAATCTTCTGCATCCCCAGCTCCTTCCAGCTCCCACAGCTCGCTCCTTGGCACTGCCTTTGGGATCTCCTCACGGCTCAGGAAGTGTCCCCAGGAAAAGCTTCGTGCTGGTGAGTGAAGGTGCATCACCAGATGATGCCGTGGGGTGCTGGACACCAATCCCACTGTCAGTCCTGCTGGGGACCCAACCTTTCCCTTCTCCCAGGGCAGGCTGACACCAGGACAGAACTCTGCTCATCCTGATACAATCTCTTGGCTCTCCTGATAATAAGATTAGCTGGGAAAGCTCCTAACATGGCTAAAACGTAACAATAACTGGAGAATTAAAAGACAGGAATAATTCCAGTGAAAAGGGTTTTGGAATCAACAGAACAAATTCATCCAGAACTAAATGCTGGAACTGGTACTTGGCTACAGAAAGAAAACCAACTGCATTAAAGCTCCAAAAAACCCAGATCCACAAATTTAGGATAGAAACTTATTTGAACTTCTGAGCAAGTTCCGTTTTATTTGCACTTGGCATAAATCAGCTTCTGAGACAGCTCCAGCCTGGGATGGAAGGTGAGTGCTGAGCAAACACACCTGGACGGGGCAGCCTGCACCTCTAGAACAACCCCACTCGTGGGTCACGGCCGGTTCCTCCCCACGGCTCCCGGCATCCTCTCCGGAGAGCGCCGTGCATCGTCTGCATGGAGATTTTATTTCCCCCTCTGGTTTAATATTTCACAAAAATCACCGGATAGCTGACAGCTGAATGAGGAGGTTATGCAGACGGGAGAGCTTATTTTCCCCCTCCAGCCAAATATTTCATCGCTTCACTGAAAACTTGGGCACGTTCGCAGCAACCCCGTCCGCAAACGAGTCCCCAGCCCCGGGTACGCGCCGGGAACGCGGCGGGTGCCGCTGTCCAGCCCCTGGCCGCGAGCCACCCCGTGGGTGGGGATCGCCACCGAGCGTCCCCGCTGCCAGCGAGCCCACGCCAAGCAGCTCCCGGTGATCCGTGAGGAGCCGGCGGTGCCGGCCGGCCGCGGTGCCGCCGGCTCCCCGCGCCACCGGCAGCGGTGCAGCGCTGCTGCGCTCCGGGGCTTTCCAGGACTGGAGTCTGCGGATTGGCCCGGAGCACCCCGCTCTCCTCCCTCCCTGCCCTCCCTCCTCCGGCACCCACGGAGATTGGACAGCTTGGTGCCACATGGCAGAGAGCAACCAGGATAAAAAAATGAGCTGGACTTGGGGATCGTAGAGTCCGCGGCAAAGCGGGAGGGAGAAGTTTGCGGAGCGGTGGCACCAACATTCCCTGGCTGCGCTGAGTCAGTGCAGGGAGGACGGACAGACGGACACGCCGGGGCTGCAGCCACCCAGGGACACCTGTGGGGTGAGCACCAGCTGCGGAGCATCCTGTCCCCTCTGTGCCAGCCATGTCCCTGATGGTGAAGGAGAAGAACCACGTCCGGTTGGTCTTCCTGGGAGCCGCCGGCGTGGGCAAGACGTCGCTCATCCGCCGCTTCCTGATGGACACCTTCGAGCCCAAGCACCGGCGCACGGTGGAGGAGCTGCACAGCAAGGAGTACGAGGTGTGTGGGGCCACGGTCAAGGTGGAAATCCTGGACACCAGCGGCAGCTACTCCTTCCCGGCCATGAGGAAGCTCTCGATCCAGAACAGCGACGCCTTCGCCCTGGTCTACGCCGTGGATGACGCCGAGTCCTTCGAGAGCGTCAAGAGCCTGCGGGAGGAGATCCTGGAGGTGAAGGAGGACAAGTTCCCTCCCATCGTGGTGGTCGGCAACAAGGCGGAGAGCGGCGGCGAGCGGCAGGTGCCGGTGGAGGACGCGCTGTCGCTGGTGGAGCTGGACTGGAACAGCCGCTTCGTGGAGACGTCGGCCAAGGACAACGAGAACGTCCTGGAGGTGTTCAGGGAGCTGCTGCAGCAGGCCAACCTGCCCAGCAGGCTCAGCCCCGCGCTCTGCAAGAGGAGGGAGACGCTGCCCAAGGAGCAGGCGCTCAGGCCGCCCATGAACAAGACCAACAGCTGCTCCGTGTGCTGAGCCGGCCGCCCCGGGGCCCAGGGAAGGCGCCGGCACCGGCTGGAAACTCAGGTGGGCTGGGTGGGGAGAGGCGCTGCCTCGGCCACAACTACCCCTGCTGCCTCCCACCCCTTCCCTCCTCTTCCCCACCCAGCCCAGGGGCGCGGAGAGGGTTGGAGGCGACATGGAGGAGGGAGCTGGGAGGGATGCTGGTTGCTGGAAGGGTGTGGGGAGAGGGGAAATTCCTAAAAAAGCAGGAGGCTCACCTGGGGAACAGCTGTGGGTCAGCCAGGGCGCTGTGCGGGGGCTGGCAGGCACGGGCAGGGGGGACAAACGCCAGGGCTCTGGCAGATGTGGGCACCTGCAGCTGCATCAGCCCTGCCAGTGCCACTCCCCCAGGGCTCGGTCGGGTCCGGTGTCACCTCATCCCCGGCATCCACAGCCTCCCGGCGCGGCCCCGGCCCCCCCGGCACATCCAGTGTCCGAGCAGTCCTGAGTTTGTACCTGGTGTAGAGCATGTGATAGGGTGGTCTGTGCATCAGTTTGGTTTTCTCTACTCCCTTTTTGTTTGGTTTTTTTTAAGCATTCCCAATAAATAAACTGTTGCAAAGTGGAGCTGGAAAATGTCTCGGTTTCTTTCTCCTGCGTTTCAGGTGCTGCAGTGCCTGATATCAGTGTTTTATGCTCTTATCACTGCATTTTGCTTTCCCTCCTCCATGCTCCAGCCTTATGTGCAGTGTCCTGGCACTGGAGGAGCCTCCCCAGCTCTCCAGCCTCCCCTGGAAGTGTCAGGACATTCAGAGTTATGATTTTTCTAATAATTTAACCACACTGAAGTTTTTACCAAGCAGCAGAGACCAACAATAAAACACCTTCTCACCTCTGAGCGCAGGAAATAACAACCAGCCATCAAAAGACAGCTGATCCACTGAAATAAAAACACAAACATGTTAAAAGGAGATAATAAACGGCACGGGGGGAGGCACAGAAGGGCTGTGTTTGCTGTGCTGAGCGTGCCCTGCACTGATTTACTCTCCCCTCACACAGCCCATCCTGGCTGTAATGAGCACTTAACCTGCTCAGCAGCCACACACACACACACACCAGAAATGGAGATATTAAAGCCTGATGGATTAAAGAGTCCCCCCCCAGATCCAGACCCAAGGGAGATGGGCAGTTTGGGGTCTGCAGCTTTCAGAAGCCCAGCCCCACAGGATGGTGTGCCCCTGACCTGCACCTGGGGATTCCAGCCCCTTCCCAGAGGAGCAGGAGCCAGCAGGGAGAACTCAGCCTCGCTGTGGGCATCACTTGCAGGGGCACCCTGCTGCCACCTCTTCTGGGGGCACTGGAGCCACGACAGCAACCTCCAGGCAGGCAAAATCCTCCTCCCGGAGTCTGGTGTGGGATGAGGCTGGGGACAGGCAGTGGGGGGAACAGGCAGCAGAGGGGACAGGCAGGTGCCACCAGGACCTGCTGTGGTGGCTCAGGTTGCCCTCACCTCTGTCTCACAGCCACGTACCTCGTGCTGCCACCACGATGCTGTGCCAGGGTGGGTGGCTGTCCCTCGCTCAGCGCCTCGGGGACACGCAGAGCTGCTCGGGATGGAGCCCTCCCTGGGGAAAACGGGAAGAAAACAGGTGAAATGGCTTTTCCTTCCCTCCTGCCTGCAGGGAACGGAACAGAAACAGTTCCCTTTGAGCAGCTCACCCAGCGTGGTGCCCCCCGCCCGCAGCGGGGCTGGGTGTGATGGGTGCAGCCACAGGGATGTGCCCACCAGGGGACACCTGCCAGCTGTGCCCCTGCCAGCCCTGCCCACACTCAGCCCTGGCCAGGGGTGCCCCAGCCATGCAGCGCCTCCCTGGCCCCACCTCTCGCTGACCAGCCGGCCCTGCAGGAGTCCCACACCTTGCAGGGAGGGTTTGTGTTTGGTTTGGGTGATGCACGATCAGGAGCACCAGGCCCTTTGGTTCACAGCCTTGTGCTAAAAGCAGAAGAAAATCCCGCTGCAGGGTAAAAAGAAGAAGCTGGGATGGGCAAGGCTGGCTGCCAGCCCCCTCCTGTGAGATCCACGGTAGGGCCTGGAAACAGCTCCTGCTGGGGGGTCCCAGCAGCCTCCCCACGCTTAGGCTGGCAGGGCCCCAGGAGCTTCCATGGGGAGAGGATCCCCTGTGCCCCATCTCTGCCTTTCCTGGGCAGAGCAGGAGCCCCCAGCACCCCAACTCCCAGCCAGCCCCAGCCCAAGACCTGCGGGGTAAAGCAGCCACTGCTCTGCGGATGAGATGCTGACCGAGATGCTGGAGGTGCAGGAGCTGCAGAGGGAGATGATGGAAGGGCAGAAGGAGATGTAGGAGATGCAGGAGCTGCAGAGAGAGGTGATGGAGGCATTGGAGCTGCAGAGGGAGGCGATGGAGCTGCTGCTGAAGGCGCAGGAGTCGCAGGAGGTGCAGGAGCTGCAGAGGGAGATGCAGGAGGTGCAGGAGCTGCAGAGGGAGGTGATGGAAGGGCAGAACGAGATGCAGGAGATGCAGGAGCTGCAGAGGGAGATGCAGGAGGTGCAGGAGCTTCGGACACAGGCCCTGGACCCTCTCCCTGGGCCCACCTCCTGCCCCTGCAGCGCTGGGCTCCAGCAAAGAGCGGAGCCACTGGAGGAGCTCTCCAGCACCAATTGCCCCTCGCTCAACGCCTGCCAGCCTTGCACAGCCCCCACAGCCCGCTCCCAGCCCCACTGCCCCCGGCCAGGCAGGGCAGGGGCTCGGGGCAGCAGGGGGATGCAGGGCAGGGACGCTGTGGGAATGGGGTGCAGGGATCCCCAGCCCTTCAGCCCCCACCTGCACAGCCCTCTCTGGGCATTGCGGATTTGGGAGGGGGTTGCACCACTCCCACAAAACGCTGTGGCAGGGGTGGCTCTGCTGGGGTTGAGGTCACCTCGCCTGGACCTTGGGGTCAGGCAGCTCTGGCCGTGCAGGGCCGTGGTGTGGGGCTGCGGTTGTCCATGCAGGGGCTGTGGCAGGACAAGAGCCGTGGGATGCCACTGTGCTGGGCCGCAGGGGGGTTGGAGAGCAGCTCGGGTATCTCAGTGCACCCAAAGCAGTGCCCGGGGCCCGTCCCGAAGGATCTGTGCCAGGCACAGCGAGCGTGAGCCCTGTCCCAGCCTCTGCCTGTGCCCCTCGCGGTGCTGGGGCTCCAGCAGTGCTTCTCTTGGCAGAGCTGGGCAAGATTCTGCTGAGTGGGGTTAAAAATAGGCAGGTCTGATGTCTCCTGGCCTGAGGGGTCTGGGTGTGACCTGTGCTCAGCCTCGGCTTTAGCAGGAAAATGCAGATCAGGGAGGGTAGAGCCCCTCCGGGGTCTGGAGGCAGCTGGTGCCGCTGTGTGTCTGTCCAGCGGGGTGTGCTGGAGGGCCGAGCACCTGCAGCTCCTTTTCTTTCAGCAGATGGCAACAGGTGAAATGGCTTTTCCTGCCCAGCCGCGGAGCTCAGGAGCAGAACCCAGCACAGCCACAGCCCAGGCCAGGGGATGGAGGGGTGGCTGAGCCCTGCACACACGGGTGCTACAGCGGTCCCTGCAAACAACACACAGCCACAGGCCCAAGAGAGGAACCATATTTGCCCTTCTGTTGCCCTGCCAGGAGGAGAGGGCAGCTGGAGTTTCAGGGGAAAGCCCGGGGAGAGCAGGATCCATTCAAACATCCACCCCGGCTCAGCTCTGCCCTGAGGCACTCGGTTGTCCAGATGAGTTATCTGTAACCCGGGGCACTTACAGCCCCTGTGGGTCAGGGGAGCAGCAGGTGGAGGAGCTCTGTCCTCCAGAGCAGCTGCTCGAGGCCTCTGGCACACAGGAGATCCAGCGTGTGGAGGGGAGCACTCCATGGTTATGGCCCAGGGCAGTCATGGCTGCTGGGGGCTGCTGCAATGTCCGGGGACACAGGATCCAGGGAAAATCTGTCTCCGGTGAGCCGTGCCCAGGCAGTAGTGGCTGCTCTCCTGATGCCATCTCTGGGGCTGGAGGGGTTTCACTGCCTGGGCTCTCGGTGATCAGCTCAGGTTTAAGTTGGAGCTGGTTTTCCATGGATGGGCTGTTGTTAGGTACATGTGTAGAGGGGCCTGGTGCCTGGGACGGGAGATGTTCTGCAGGGGGACAAAGGCACCGGGGGACAAAGGCTCTGCCTCTGCGGGGTGACTGTGGGTGTTGCTCTCCCTGCACAGGGATGCTCTGCAAATCCCAGCCCCACGGAGAGCAGTGAGGGCAGTGCCGGGACACACCCGGCTCCCCAGTGCTGCCCTGGCTGGTGCTGAGGTCTCCGGTGCTGTTTTCTCTACAGAAAACATCGCAGCGAACTCACAGAACCGAGGGCTGCTCTTCCTATTCTCAAAACGCCAGAAAGATCTGGAACATCTTCCCATGGTAACTCTTCCTCCCCTTCCCCCAGCTGCACCACTTCTCTCCAGACTCGCCTCCAGCGCCGACGCCAGCGCTGTCCCCACGCTCACCCCGGGAGGAGAAGAGCTCCGTGTGATCCCTCCCGTTCTGTTCCACATCATGTAGCACATCCCATCAGACCGCCGCGAGATGCTCGCGCTTAATTTGTGTGCACAAACAATCAGGGGGGCTCGGGCCGGCGGCCGGGAGCCGCACCAGCGGCGGCCGCGGGCAGGGAGCAGCTGCCGCCCGGGCTGTCCCTAATTGGCGCTGGCCGCTGCAGTTTGCTCAGCCCCTGATTGATGGGCGGCCGCGGCACGAACACCCACGCCAAGGACACCCGACGGGCGAGCAAAACATTTTAAACCCAAAAGCGGCACTTACTCGTTGAGGGGGTAATTAAGGGTGTTTGTCTTCAGGAGCTTTGGCCGAGCGAGGCGCAGCGCCGGGGAAACGCTGAGTGCTCTGGAGAGAGCAAAGCGCATCACATGAGCCCCATTAGGGCTCTCCCGGCGGGCTGGGATTCGGAGAATCGTGGAGCTGTTTAGGTTGAAAAAGACCTGGAAGGTCGCCGAGTTCCCCGCGCTGGGGAGGGCAGCGGGAGCACCCTCAGGGCTGCACCCTGGACACGCAGCTCCCACCCGGCTTCAGGCTGAGAAACGCCTCGGAGGAGGTTGGAGCCGGGGGGCATCGGCTTCTTCTCGCAGGTAACAAGTGACAGAATGAGAGGGGACAGCCTCAAGCTGCTCCAGGGGAGGTTTAGATGGGATATTGGGGAAAATTTCTTCTCCTAAAGGTTTGTCCAGCCCTGGCACAGCTGCCCAGGGCAGTGGTGGCATCACCGTCGCTGGGGGGATTTAGAAGACCTGTGGATGTGGCACCTGGGGACAGGGGTTAGCGGTGGGCTTGGCTGTGCTGGGGTGACAGCTGGACTCCATGGCCTTGGAGGTGTTTTCCAGCCTTGGTAATTCCATGACCGAGCCCCACACAGGCCCTGGTCCCGGCTTGCCCCACTCTCCCACAGCTCAGCCACGGAACCAGCCCCGTGCAGCGCGGCCCCAACAGCCCCTGCTCTGCACCCCTGCGGCAGAGCAGCCTCCAGCGCACAGAACTCCTCCGACACCGGCCCGGGACACAAAATCCAGCTGGAATCGTGTCCAAGCAAAGAATTTTATACAGAAACACCCCCCGACACACACCCGGCCGGGCTCGGAGCGGCTCCCTGGCACCACCCTGTGGGGACACCGCGAATTGCAGCCGGGGACAGGGGCGGGGACAGCTGCGAGCGGGACTCGGTGACCCCTGCGACCACTGATCCTTGTGACCACCGACCCCTGCAACCACTGACCCTACAAACACCACCTCCTGCGACCACCGACCCCTCTGACCACCGACCCCTCTGACCACTGACCCTTACGACCACCGACCCTGCGACCACCAGCCCCTGTGACCACCAGCCCCTGTGACCACCAACCCCTGGTGACCACTGACCCCTCTGACCACCAGCCCACGCCTCGCAGGTGCGGGGCTACCGCAGATTTCCTCCCCGGACAGAACAGATTGCAGGAGCTCAGGGAACCACCCGCTGCAGGGCTTGAAGCGTTTGCAAAGAGGATTTACAGTCCTTTGCCTTTTAATTGACAGCTCAGAGCTCAGCGTGCCGAGCTTTGCTGGATACAAAGGCTTTTCAGAATCCAGAGGCTCCAGTGAGGAGCCCCAGCTGCTCTGTAAACACCTGGGTTCATGCCCTGCACCCTTCGGAGCTGAGGATGCAGGCAGCCCCCAGGACAGCTCTGACCCCTCATGGCTGTGCCTGCACAGAGCAGATAAGTGAGGTTTGCTCCTCTGACACAAAGTTGTGCCTCCCCTGAGCCTCGGAGGGCAGAGTGGCTCCTGGGGCCAAAGGAGCCAGGCAACACCTCTGAAATCGCAGGAATCTCCGCTCTAAGCAGTGAATTCCCGGCTTTTGACTACAGAGCTGATCATCCCCATTCTGGCTCTGGCCTTAATCCCAGGGCAGCAGAATCCAGTGTTGTCTGTGCTGTAGAAACCCCGATGTCCCTTATGCTGCAGTCCTGTAACCCACGGGGAGGTGCCAAGGTGCTGGTAACCATTTCTTGTTTTGCAGACCACGAACTTTCAGAGATTTCCGTGATAAATATGTAAAAGGAAAAAAAAAAAAAGGTAAAAGACTTGATAAACCCTCTGATTTGGTATTTCTGCTCTCAGGTCCCCCAGCAGCCGGACACACGACTGATCCCTCTGTGGTCCCACTGACAATGAAACCAGCAGAGCACTTTTAAGAATGCATCAATTCTTGCTGTGCCAAGGGAATGCTGCACTTTAAATGTCTTGTATTGAAAAGAACTCTAAGAATAACCACATTTGAAAAATGTGATATTTGGCCTCCTAACTTTGTTGAAGGTTCAAGTAGAAAAGGAGACTTCAACCAATTCCCTTTAGACTCACTTCAGAAAGTTTCCCTTTCTCATCTAAAGACGGTGCCCACAGTGGGTTCCAATGTCCTAGAATACCTGGATTCCCTAAAACAGATCAAAAAATCAGTTTTTGAGCTTGAAGGGCATAAAGATCACTGTCTCTACTGTGAGATGGCTGTACTAGGTGACACAATCTCCCACCTTTGTACTGGGTCCTGTTATTTTTTGATACTTCCCTTTTCCTTTTGTCCCCTCCCAGTTAAGGACAGAAGCAAAAATTGCCTACATTTTGTCTGAAATTTCATATTATGAGGGTTTCGTGTTTTGTGCTTAACTTCCACTAAATAACAAACAAGTAGTTTTGTGCTGCTTGACAGAGTTTTAAAGTCTTTTTTCTCCATTAAACCCAGTTTGAGTCTCTGAATGTCTGTGCTCAAAAGCAGCACCAAGGGGTGTCCAAAGACTTGTCCCAGGCTGGAGTCACTGGATTCCTTTGCCGGTCCCAAGTGCCCAATTCATGTCTTGTGTTTCAGAAGAGCCCCCAGAAAAGGGATTTTTCCAAGAAAGGTGCTGAAGCACCCTGGGGAAATGATTTTGAAGCTGCTCCCAGCTGTGCTCCCAGCCAGGTTACTGTGGAACCTGTAATTCCCAAACCGAGAGGCAGAGAAAGCTGACGAGCAGGAAATAAAGGATACGAGCCCAACACTGAGCTGGACACAGCCACAGAACCACCTCACTGCATGCTCATATTTACACAGATGCTGTAGGGAAATGCATCACTGAGCCAAGAGGGAAATGAATTTTTTGGTTTTGTAGTGGGTTTTGTTTTTTGTTTTTATTTGAGCCGTTTTTAGCTCTTTCAGAAATGAGACTCCCCTACAAATCAGATCCCTGTGCAATCCCTTCCAGCCCTGTCCCTGGGCTCTCCACCCTCCGCCTTGGATGCTGCAGGCTCAGGCAGCCGGGGAAGCGTGCTGGGAAACACCATCCCGGCAGTTTTTGGGAAAATACCCATCAATAAAGGCATCACAGGATAATCAGAGCTATTTGCAGCCTTTTCCTTCGGGAATTTGTGGTTATCCCAGCAAAGAGACAAGGGCTCCTTAGCCGTGGGGACTGATGTGTGTCCCCTCCTATGTCTTTCAGGTGTTTTGTGCTTCTGCTGAGTCTCCCACTGGGATTACAGTTCTAATTAGGCAACTTACAGACTTCACACAGGCAGAAGCTGCCATTCTTTACCTGCAGAATAATCACCTCCTCTGCCTTTATCAGAAGTTCCCCTGTCATCTGTAGGGAGGGAAGAGATGGGAAGAAGAGAGACAAGTGACAGGAAAAGGCAGAAAAAGTGGGTCCTGCTTGAAATCGTATAAAATAATGAAAAAACACAAGTTTTTCCCGCTCCTGTGAAGTGCTCCTGTGAGGGAAACATAATTGTAGAGTCTGAAAACTGCAACCAAAACAAGGACTGCAAAAACGGAAAGAGAATCTGGTCCTTTCCAACACCATCAGCCACACAAGTCTGCAGCCTGCCTGAATATGTTTTCAGTATAAACGAAGAATAAATTCAGATAAATTGAAAAGTGGGCAAAGGATCCAGGAGGTGGAACAATAGAAAAATTACACAAGAATCTGCCACAGTTGTGAATATTATCAAGACCATCCCTTGAACAGAATGAACATTTAAAATCATGAAGTATTAACTCGGGACAGACAGATGGGGGACACACACACGTCTCCCAGGAGTCAGCAGCCCCACAGGCAGGTCAAGGCAAACCCCCTTTTACCAACAACCACATTTATTGAAAGCAAAGCAATCTCCCAGCTTATCGTGTTTTATAACATTTTAATAACCCTGAAATCATGACTGCACCGAGACCACGTTTCCATCAGAGAAAAATTTACAAGCGACTCATTTCCAATGCATCGGACAGTAAAAAACAAACACGGGGGGCACACACAGGACGAAAAGTGTCATCTCCATGTCAGTGGAACATCCTCGTGGGAGAGCGGGGGCGGTGGGCACAGCGGTCACCGCGGGGCTGTCCGTGCAGGGCCGGCCGGCGCTGCGGATGGAGCTGGCAGAGTAACCTGAGCGATCGGGTGTATCCGCGGGGGAAGACACCTGGAGCCCACTAGAACATGGGCGTGAGTCCGTCCTCCCCGGGAGAGCTACGGCGGGGTGAGTGCCGGGGGCCGACGTGCGGGGCACACGGAGGGTGCTCCTGGCCGAGGCGCCTCGGGCGGGAGGGGAGGTGAGGGCAGCGCTCCGGCTGTCCCGCGGTTGAGGTTTCACGGGTGCGCTGCCGCCTCCGAGGCCACGCAAGGACGTGGCCGAGACGGTCCCGGGACCCGCAGGGACCTCCCGGTCCCGCCGGAGCCGCGGTTCCCCCGGGCAGGGCACGCCGGGCATCCGTGCGGGTGGCACCGGGAGTTCCTTGAGCTCCGTATCCCGTTTTTTCCAGAACGGCCCCGGCCCGGAGCGGGACGCGGGACGCGGGGCTGTGCATTCAGAGCAGCGCAGCCGGGCCGGGCTCGGCCGCAGCAGTTCGGGCGCGACATCAGCGGATGCTCGGCTCACCTCGGGTCCGCTCCGCGCTGTGGCTGCCCGCAACCCAAATCCGAAAGGGTTTTCCGATTCCGTTTCCAGCCTCTTCCAACTCCGGTAATTCTTAACACATACAGATAGCCATATACAATTTTTTTTGTTTTTAATTAGAAAGCTCCTTCACATACACAATCATATATTGAATCAGCAAGAACAATAATATATTTCTTGGAGAATAGCAAAACATCTGCTCTGCCAGTGCCACCCACAAACTAGACAAAGAACTAAGAAATCTGACAGTTTCAGACCACTTAGGAAAGAGAAATTCTCTTGGCCTGAAGACAGGGAGCCATGCAGTGAAGGTGCCATGGAGGGTACAGCAAACGCAATATACAGAAACCCACAAAGTGTTAAAAATGTTTTCTTGTAAAGATTCTGCAGCCAGAGGGTGAATCCTGATCATCAGGAGCTTTCTTCACAATTTAAGAAATACTGGATAGCATCAAAGCAGAAGAATGACACTGAAAAGAATAAAATAAAAGAGCTACACAAACACTAAAAGATTGATTTTGGCCAAAAGCTAAAATTTCCTTTAATATATCAGGGGGTTTCTGAATTTTAAGAGTGCATCTGATTTACAAAAAGTCATTGCTGCCAACCTCATGGAAGAATAAAAGATCTGACTCCATAAGGGACCTCAATGTCTTGGCAACAAAACCCAGAGACACCAAAACTGAAATCCCTCCTTGCCAAGGACAAAATGCCCAACAAAATACAAACCAAAGAAAGAATCAGAGAAGGAAAAGAAGAGGCAACTCTCTTTCAAGTTCCATTACAAACACCTGGAAGAGAAAAAAATACAGGAGGTGGGAGGTGAAGCAGCTTCCAGTAAAAAACAGCTGTGTGACTTTGGGGCCAAATCAATAAAATTGGCAGAACAGGCTTCAGACTGGGAATTCTTGCTGTTTCCGTAACAGAAGTTATCCCTAAAGCTGGATTTGAGTATTTTAAACTGTACCATATCTGCCAACACAGCTCAGACCCCCCTGCCCCACTGGGTCTTTCTGCTGGAATTGTGGCTCATGGACAATCCCAGAGAGAGCGTGGGTGCTGGTTCAGGGCTGGGAGCCACTCTCAATAATCTCAGTAATCCAGCTGCTCATGCCAGTGTGCCCCTTCCCAAATGGGTTGGGGGAATGAGCTCCACTGGACAAACTCAGACCCCTGAGGGCCGGGGCCAGCCCTGCTGAGCATCACGCCCAGCACCAGTGGCCCCAGTGGGCTCAGGGACTGGTTTGGGGGAGGCAGGAGGAGAACACCCAGCCATGTTCAGCCAGGGATGGAGCAAGGCTGGGATCTCTCCATGAACCCTCAGCCCCGCACCTCCTGTGCCTCAGGTTGGCATCTTTGGGGTAAAAGAACCTTCACGTGGCAAACATCTTCCTAAACTCAAACCCTGCAAGGCCAAACGTGAAAATATTTTGCTGTTTCTCCCCTTTCCAGGGGCTATTTGCTCACCTCAAAACCATCAGTGGAACTGGCACTTCGGAGACATCCAGGCCCAGAAACTGGGCTGGAGCCAGGGGAGCCCCCAGCCTGGCTGGAGGGGGTTACAAACTCACCTACTGTGGTGCTAAAGACACGGATAAATGAGAAAAACAGAATTTGAACACAAAAATGGGTACTGCTGCTCTTGGATGGGATGGGCAAAGCGGTGATGGAAAAGCTCATGAGTGTCACCAGCAGAGAGCAGAGGGGTGAGCACACGAGGGGTTTGCCTGGCTGTACACTGCATTCTCATTCAAAATTAAGCTTCTTCCTTGAAATACCTTCACAGATTTAACAATATATATATATTTAGTATCCCCTGCATAAAAGAAAAATACACATTATTTCAACAGCCAAGAAAAAACTGCAATTTATTAAGTTTCAAAGAATCTTCGTACTCTTGAAAGCAACTTTCGGTGCATGTTCTTTTAACAATCACATTCTATGAGGAGAATAAACATTAAAAGCCACAATTGTTGGTTTCTTTTTAATCTCAGAGTTACAGACATCTTNATATATATATAAAATATATATGTAGGAGGCGTGTAATGGCAATGAGATGCAATTACTCTGAGGAAAGGTTATTCAGCTAAATACACTACTAAAACTTGAGGAAAACAAAAAAAAAAAAAAAAAAAAAGTCTTGAACCCAGTTTGTGCATAGTTTATGATA
>VXAZ01000469.1:49847-147642 GCA_013399875.1 Gymnorhina tibicen | reverse complement strand
CCAACCCCCTCCAACAGAAATTTTCATTCCCAATTTGAAAATATCAGGAGTTTTTCTACAACTCAATGCTAAACTTCAGCATGGAAAATTGTATGTAAACACGCACATACACACATATTTTATATAAGTGTGTGTGTATATATATATATATAAAATATATATGTAGGAGGCGTGTAATGGCAATGAGATGCAATTACTCTGAGGAAAGGTTATTCAGCTAAATACACTACTAAAACTTGAGGAAAACAAAAAAAAAAACAAAACAAGTCTTGAACCCAGTTTGTGCATAGTTCATGATCCTCTATAAAACCAGCTTTTGTTAATTTGCAATCTTGCAGGACCCTTTAAATCTGATAAAACCATTAAAAAGCTAATCTTCCAAAAAAAAAAAAAATGTAATGCACAAGTTTCCTGATCCAAGCAGGCAGGGAGCACAATGTTCATATAATTTTTAAAACATACTTGAAGTGTATGTTATTCCATTGTCTTTCTTCCTTTCAAAACAATCAAAAACATTGATCTTTTTTTAAACATAAAGCGATTTTTTAATATATAAAGCACTCTTCAAACATCTATTTCTTTTGAGTCCATTATTTGGTAAATATGTAACTGCTACACATTAGATTAGGTATTTTCTTCTTTCTTACTGTCTTTTTTTTTTATTTTATTTTGTTTTTTAATAATATCTTCAGTGCTAGGAGTTGGGTTTTAAAAATACATGAAATGGTGTGGAGTTGCTCCTCGGGAAACCCGGCTTTCCTGAGACATCTTCCACCATGTGCAAGATAGTGATCACAAAGTTTTCGCCACTTTGACGAAGAGGAGGAAAACAACAACAAAAATAGTACACAGCAATGGCCAAAGAAAAGGATAATACAACAACACTGTTCAATCCCAGAGCTCTGAAGTAGCATATCTTCATTCTGAAAATAGTTTTCTTTTACGATGGAAGTCTTTTTTTTTTTTTTTCTATTCTTTTTTTTTTTTAAAATCCCTTTTTTTTTTTTTCTATTCTTTTTTTTTTTTAAAATCCCTTTTTTTTTTTTTCTATTCTTTTTTTTTTTTAAAATCCCTTTTTTTTTTTTTCTATTCTTTTTTTTTTTTAAATTCCTTTTTTTTTTTTATTTTAAAGTTTGAAGGAGAAAAAAAGGTCTGTAAACAGGTGGGAGCCAAAACTCCTGGCTCCTCCAAAAGCAGTCAAAACTTATGTCCAAGTGCTTGTTTCTGTTCCTGCTTGCAAGGGAACTATCAACTCTTTACAATTATCTATGGCCACAGTTCAACAAGAGTATTTTTTTTTTTTAAACTTTATATTCCGAATGGAAAAATGGTGCAATACTCCGGTAATAATTTTCTTGCATTAGTCCACAATAAAAAGCCGCTAAAGGTAGATATACATATTATTCTCCAGAGATACACACTGTAATTTTTAAAATGCAATAAGAGTCCTTGAGTAAACATTTACACGTGAATTGTCGCCGGCCCCTTCTATCAGTTTCTTTCCTTTTTTTTTTGTTGTTTTTTCCTTTTTTTTTTTTCTTTTTTTTGTTGTTTTTTCTTTTTTTGTGTGTGTGTGTTTTTACCATTACAGGATTAGCTACAAGAAGGGCTGCGGACACTCAGTGCAAAGTTAGAAGCTAATAACAATTAAACATTTGACCAATGAGCAAATAAAAAGCATATACTGAACCAAAGGAGAAAACTTCACACGTTGAGTTAAACCACACGTGGGCACACGCACACACAGGCACACACACGCACGCACACTCACATCTGTCCCAACAACAAAAACATAGAGTCTGAACTTCTGAAAAAAAAAAAAAAATTTCTTAGAGCCTGTTTTTTGTGTACTGATGCTGACCTGGAAGTGTAATAATTCAACTTAGAAAGTGTTCACATTTTGTTATTGGCCTGCTGGATTCAAGTATTTGCATGTTGATATGGTTTGTTGCTTTTTTTTTTTTTTTTTATTTTTTTTTTTTTTTTTTTTTTTTTTTTTTTTTTTTTTTTTTTTTTTTTTTTTTTTTTTTTGTTTCTTTGTTGATTTTTTTTTTTATTCTTTTTTTACTTTTTATATTTTTTGGGATTTAAAAAAATGACATGAAAAAGTAATGAAACAAGGGTAATGTGCATAGGCAGATCCATGGGAGTAGTGGACACAGAGATACCCCAACCCTGCCCTCCCTTCCCCGCCCCTCAACCTGTACAGTCCAGAGTTGCCACTCGGATTCATCACTTTTCTGTACCAATGGTAAATATCACACTTCACCCTTTCTGATTATTGGGTCCGCCTCTGTAATGTGCATAATAGTCACAGGCTCATTTAAATAGGCTTTCATTTCCCCTTCCCACCCTCCCCCAGTTGATAAAATAACCCTTTCCAGCCCAAATTCTGAAAAGTGCCCTTCATGATAGACCTATTCTAAGCAGCTTTTATACTTGGTTTTGAAAAATCACCATACAAACATAAAAAGACGACATAAAACAACAAAAAAAAAAAGCCATGAAAAAAATAAAACCTGTCATTAGCATGTGACACTGACCAAAGGAGCCCATACTGTTTCAGGAACAGTTCACAAGGACTTCTGCAGTTTCGGATTCGATATTGGACAGAGGTACTAAGGAGGGCTGCCAGTCTCATGGGTTAAAGCTGGATTCTTCATCAAGCCCGGGACTGGAAAGGGTTACCTTTTCTTTTTTTTTTTTTTTCTTTTTTTTAAATCTTTTTTTTTAAATTTTTTTTTTGTTTTCCTTTAGTGCTGATGATTGTTATTTCCGTTTCGTTTTTCCTCTCGTCTCCTAGATGGACTCCCCGCTGAGCAGATCCCCCGGCAGGAGGGTGTTGAGGGGCGTGGGGCTCCCGATGACTCTGCCGTCGTCGGCGCTGGGGGGGCCCCAAAGGCTGCTGGAGTACTGGGGCACCCCCCCCCAGAGCAGGTCGCTGCTGCCCTTGCCCCCCAGGCACGGGGGGTTCCAGTGGCCGGCGTCGGGGCGCACCAGCCCGTGGGAGCTGCCCGAGGAGCCCAGGCGGCTCGGGGTGGATCCAGTGTTGGACTGCCAGCTGGAGGTGGGCGGCAGCGCCTGCCCCTGCGCCAGGAAACGGTTCACTTCTTCCTCACCAGCAAACTCCGCCAGGATGGTAGTGTTGCCCAGGACACACCTGAGGGCACAAGCAACACGTGAGGCACGGGGCGCGAGGAGGGCTTTTGGTGGATATGCTGTCAGGAAAGGCTGTGAGAATTGGGGTGGTTCGGCCTGACCTAACTGCAGCCTCCCGGTGCCTGAAGGAGCCTCCAGGGAACGTGGAGAGAGACTATGGACAAGGGGCTGGAGTGCAGGACGAGGGGGAATTGCTTCAGACTGACAGAGAGTAGCTTAGATGGGATATGAGGAAAATATTCTCCACTGTGAGGGTGGCGAGGCCCTGGCACAGGGTGCCCAGAGCAGTTGTTGCTGCCCCATGCCTGGAAGTGTCCAAGGCCGGGTTGGATGGGGCTTGGAGCAACCTGGGATAGTGGAAGGTGTCCCTGCCCATGGCAAGGGGTGGGACTGGATGAGCTTTAAGGTGCCTCCCCACCCAAGCAATTCTATGGTTCTGTGATAGGGATCCATCTTCCCCCAAACTGAAATCGAGGTGAAGATTTCCACCACATCCACTCACTTTGAGCAATCCGTGTCTCTTTGACAGAGCCTTCTCTGTCCTCTCTTCTATCCACCCTTCTACACCCACAAACACCCAAATCCACACATGTGGAGACCACCTCCTCTAACTAAGACATCCTGGAGCCTCAGTTCTCTTCAGGAATAAGGACAGAAGCTCACCAGCCAAGTGATGCTCCCACTACCTCAGTACTTTCATTATGCTCATGCTGTAACCTGCTGATAAAGGGAATTGCTTTCCAACTCTAAACATGCAAATATTCTTTTAAAACATCACTCTCTGTATTCTTCATCCTCCCAAATGGCACTGATTTTATCACTCCAATTCTCCAGCCCTTATGCCAATTAGTCCCATGGATTTTAAAACTCCTAAAAAGCACACTTTGTTGTCATACACTTCTCTCATAACTCCTTTAGAAAAAGGTGACCACCATGAACACATTCCTTATTTAGCATTGTTTTACCCTCTCAGTTTCTCTCTGAAGCTAAAACCTTTTCCTGTGCTCTCCCTGAGCTTCCTTTGGAATCCTTATCACGTCTTAACAAATTTTTTGTGGCCTTACAGGTGACAGGTCCTAACTGAGGATATTATGAATAAAGTTTTGTAATGTCCTCTTATTCAGCAGTACGTGAGTATCTACCCCCAGTTAACTTTTCTCTCTCTCTCATCAGGTAATTCTGAAAATCAAGATTAAAGTAACTAGTGATCAGTTATGCCTAAGAAAATATTTTCTGAGCTAGAACTGGCTTTGTAACAGAAGGAAGAGGGAGCAGAAACGTACATGTGCAGAGACTTCTGGGCCTTGGCTGCTTCCTCCTTGGAACTGTATCGGACCACAGCATTCCCTTGGGTCAGGTTCAAGTGGAATGTGATGAGAGGGCCGTGCTGCAAACACAGTGTCCGCAGTGTGGAACCATCGATCTGGGAAGAGGCAAGGGCACCAAAGGTTACCTGTGGTATTGTGATTTTACCTTAAATACGTATTAAACAAGTGTTTAAAAGCTAAAGAGTGAGTACAAGTGAAAGGAAAAAGGAAGTACTTAATTACACACTTATTGCTCTCTGCACCGAGGGAGACATCCTGTCTTTTTAAGAATTCCCTACAGCTCAGTGCACAAATTTTCCCAATTCAGGTTATACTAATTATATTTATCATTAGAAGTCCATAGAAATCCAGAAACAAGTCAAAGGAAAAACGCACTTCATAAATGTAAATGAATTTTCCCCAAGATTAATTTGGATGTCTGTATCCAAGGCTTTGTGACTTATGTTCTTCCTTTGGAATGACACTGTGAAGGACAAGTAGAGGATCTGGCAGACATACGAGAAGAACCCAAAAAACCCATAGGAAAAGCAGATTTTACACCTCTGTATGTGTTTTACAGCATCATCCACCTCCAAACTTACACAGAAATGGTGCCCACTGAATGACTAATTACAGGCTTGGAAGTTCATACTTGATTTGACAGCACTTTGAAAACTTAACAAATTCCCTGTACAAGACAGACACTTGTAATAAATGCAGAATAATTATTCTTCTTTCAAATGAATCAAATAGCCAAGGCTGCTGAACGTTGTTCTCATCATCTCTTAAATCCAAGTGTCTTTTCCTGCCCAATTTTGTACAATCCAGTTACCTGGGGGGTGAGGTTCCGAAGAACCAGCCAGCTGCTTGTTCTCCCTGAGCTGTCAGTACTCCATGCAGAACCTGCAACATAAATTCCACATGTTCCAAAATGTTCCAAAGAACATTTGATCACGGTCTCTGGAGAGCGGCTCACAGGCAAATTTATCTGGAATCACAACACACTAACAAGCCTCAGTGCTGCTGAAAACAAATCCTACAGCAGTTGCCTCACATCTTGATTTACTGCCTCCCTTGGAATGAAAGGTTGCTGAATGAAAAGCTGCTCTTGTCACATTTCAAAGATCTGTGGCATTTTTCATACTCCCACAGTAACTATTAGGAAACTAACAGGTGCAGGTATGGCACTGCAACGAACGGGATCATCAGGATGCATTACAATTAATCTGGAAGACACATTTTAAAAGCAATTCTGATGTCCAAGCTCAGATTGCTGCTTGCTAATAAAGATTTTTATAGCACTGCAGCACTCTGCTCTCTTGCCAATGACAGATTAATGTGTATGACTTATTCAAAACAGGTATTTCTGTACTGACAATGTCCTGATTGAAGATACAAGGACATAACCAACAAAACCTGCTCTTCCAACCTCAGCCTGGTGTTTTACAGCTTGGTGGTTTACAGTAAGAAGCTGTACAAACTTGATATTTAGGAGAGGGATTTGAGAATCACAGTGGATCCTGGCAGTAGCTTTATCTGCCCTCCTGGGTGGGGATTTGGTGAAGAAACATCCAAAAGAAATGGCAGGAAGAGGGAAGAACATTTAATTCTCAACTTAGTGTAAGCAGATTATTAAAACAGGCAGCTTTATAAAATAGGTGTAACACCTGCATATATATCTATATTTATACAGAGAGAGATATCTAAATATATATATATATCTATCTATACAGCCAGATCCATGGTTTCTCATATTTGTATTAAAGCAAAACACTGGCATCTAAAAAAAAAAGGCCTGCATGAAAAAAATTCAGGCATTCCCTGAGGGCCCTGCAATGCCATCAGGTCCTAAATGCTTCACACTCATGTGTTCCATATTAAATTCCACGGGCTCCTCTTGAAGCCTCGTGGGCAGTCTTAGATCACACCACAAAACAGGACACGTGCTTGAAAGACATTTTTAGGAATTAAGGAACTGGCGAAAAAAATCCTAGTTGGGAGCTAAATAGATTGGGCAATTCCTAGGTAAGATAACCAATGTGACCAGCTGAGAGATGCTTCATTTACAACTCATCCAAACCGAAATAAAGAGACAGGAGATGCCTCCCCAGAACAGAGCCACTCTGGTTGTGTTAAAGCTCTGGTTTCTGGAGCCTCGCACGCAGAGTAGGAGCAAACAGTGACAAAAAGAAGGCAGAAGAGAGAGCTGTGAGTACCAGAGGAGTAAGAGCTGGTCCAGCCCAGGGGACTGGCACCCCACGTGGAGGATGGCTTGGTGTTGGTTAAGCCTGGAGGAGGTCTCGTCGGAGCTGTAGTGTTTCTGGGTACCTTCCAGAGTTCGTGGGACAGAGAGGCTTGGGTGTGAGAGATCGGGCCAGAGGACCACGTGGACTTGATGTCTGACAGTTTACCTGCAACGGAGAAACAATGCATTTGTGTATTCTTCATTCCTGGGTATCATGGCCTACATTCTTCCAGCTTCTCAGGAGGAAAAGAACAACTTTCTGTACCATCCAGTACTATAAATCCTACATGCTTTGAACTTCCTTACACCAGTGTTTGTAACTACATGTACTTCTGTGTTTAGTGAACCTCACACTACCTGCTACATGCACAGTTCCCTTTTGAAAATCTATTGTTTTGCTTTCTTGTAAAAGATGATACGTGGAAAAAAGTCCAGAAAATGGACGTAGGTATTTGAAATCTGATTTCACCAGAATTATAATGAAACACCTCGAGATTGTCTCTCTCAAAGGTTTAACAGGACTTAAACACTTTTTCTTGTTTAGTGAACCTCACCTAATATAAAGAATCCAGTATATCCATATGTTTTTCTGATGTATTATTAAAATTCTAAAGATCAAAGACCAACAAAAACTTATTTCTGAATATTTGAAGTAACCTATACTCTTTTTTCCAAATATCTCTGACAAAAACTAAGTCTCCAGAAGATCAGACCATATCACAACCTGTCAGTCTTTGTAACTTTTTGCTGTTGCTTCTTCTTTCCCTGATCAGCTTTCAAACTCTTACTGCTGTTCCTGCCAAATCAAAGTTTTATAAAATAACACAAACCCAAGAACAGCAAACACAGTATAGCATTCATAGGGGCAGACAGAATTGGTTTAAATAATGGATAGCAAAACAAATCCTTATTCACCTTTAGACTTACACATCCTTGTCTTTCCTCCTCATACCAACACGTGCTGTGCAATTAGAGCCCAATTTCCTTGTCACAGCACAGTCCTGCTGAGACCAACTCTGACAGCACATGTAGGGCTGGAATGGACTGAAAGGGACACAATCCTGCACCTTCTGCCCCAGCAAATGATGCTCTGACTGCGCTGCCCTAATGCTTTAATGCTGATTGCAGAGAATAAGAAAACTTCTGACAAAGTGTTGACAAAGAAAAGGTCTGACAAAGTCCAAGATGCAAAGATCTTGTGAATTTTTATAAAACTACAACAGGCAGATTTAAGTTTATACTGGATCAGTGCTTTAAGACATCAGGCAGACACTGAGTAATTTTGTAAGTCCCAAAGCCAAATTTACCAGTTGCAAAATCAGAGACTCAGTTACATACACACACACTCCCCAAATTGCCTCCGTTTATTTAAATCATTTAACTCAATTATTTCATATTGAATCATAACAATATAAGTGAAAGGGCAACCACTCTCCCATCTTCTGGCAAATTCTAGCAACAAAAATAATTTGACAATGACAATGAGGACATTAATGAGCGTAAAATGGTGGGAGGAGAGGGGCAAGTCTGAGTTTGAGAGCTCAGAGCAGCCCAGCCTGTGATGGGGCACCTGATACAGGCACAGCACCACGGGTCAGATGTTGCTATGTCACTCCTTCTCATGGGGGTAACACAAACATTAGGTGACACTGCAAAAACAACAAAAAATGGCAGCAAATAAAGCAGAAATGCATGGCAGATAAAGAAAAGCAAGCCACTCCTTTCTTTTCCTTTCACTGGAGGAAAACATCCCAAACAAGACCTTTTTGTTTTGCATTCTGCAGCGTGACCCAGAGGCTGCACCTTCAGAGAAGTGGAGGGTTTTCAGTGGATCAGCATTTTCTTATCTAATCCATCTGTACAGCCCAACACATTTTTATAATGGGAAAAACTGGATTATTCAGGTAGCTAGTTTGCAAGCAAAATTTCCATGTTTTGCAAAAAGAAGCTCCAGAACTTAGAGCTCAGTAAAGAAAATGGGGTAATTATTTCGCTCACCTACAAGCTCAGCCATATAGGGGAGCATCAGGCTTTGGCTTGACTATTAAAAGACACTGCAGAGCCCCAAACCCAACCCCTCCAGAGCCATGCAAAAAGCACCTCCTGGAGTACTACTAAAGCTTTTCCCGAGCTGAAGGTGTTTCACTTTTAACAGTGAGTTCATTAACACAAAGCTCTTCCTGGAAGAGTCTGTTCCTGCTGAGGCCCTGGACGTTGTTCCTCCCCAAAGATCTCAGTGCCAGCACTGAGTGGCACCAAGCGGAACAAATCCATTTTCCCTCAGCACAGTTCCAGGCACGCCATCCACCACTCCCCACCGCAGAGCTGACGGGAGAGCTGCCACCCAGCACAGGGCTACAAATACACTTCTGCCTAGGGGAGCACTCCTGTAAGCACTGGGAGAGCACTCTCTGGGGCCTTTTCCTGGGAATGCAGAAGCTGTGGAAGCAGAAAGGCCGTACCTGCAATGCTAGGTGCAGATGCAATGCTGCTGAAAGAGCTACTGTAGCCGGAGGCACTAAGCGGCCAGGCACTCGATGAAGGCAGCGTGGCATTCTGAGATGATGTTGGGGATGACCCTGCAGAACCAGCAGAGAAGCAACTAAGAAAGATGGGCATAATGATGTTTGGTGTGACATAAGCAAATCTATTCTGTGCAAATACAAACCATGCAAGGCATTCTCCTTAATCAGCCCGGTCTCTGCAGTCTAGGAATGAAATGTTACTGGAAGTGTGATAAAGTGAGGCAGAAGTCTTTAGAAGGAAAGAGAAGAAAGCTGGCACAGGAACAGTTGTAGTGCAGAAGGTAAATTCTGCCTTTCCTTTAAGATACATGACTCAAAAAATCAGTGTTAAAGTGTTGAGTCTCAAAGGAACAGGCTTCATTTATAAAAGTCCTCTGCCAGCTGACTTTGACAATGGCAACCGTAGATGAGCAGAGATGTGTATGATAAACTAACCTCTTACTACAGGTGATCTGTCCTAAATTACTCAAGGTAAACACTTCCCCTACATCCTAATGCCCACAAATATCTTTAAATTTTTGCAGACTTTCAGTAAAAGCAAGGATATATTTCAGCAATCTCTCCTCAAACTGATAATATAAATGAAATAGCACAAAACCACCTCAGTAAATCATTTACAATCTGAGCAGCTATCTAAGCATACGTACAATTTCCCTACTGGCAGCAAATGAAAGAAACTGAACATAAAATAAAAAATCTTCATTGCAAAGACCAGGAGAGCTGGAAGTATTCTCTCCAGCCACCAACAAAATCAAATGTGTATCCTGGGTGACTTATCATTCCTGACACACAGAGATGGGCTGTGATACTGAAACATCTTTAACTGACTAATAAAAATAGGTGAGCTCTGTAGCAAAGAGCACTGTGTTGAGGTAGAAAGAAGGAAGTAAAAGGACAGTCTCATCCCTCACAGCTCAATAAAAAACACAGGCTGTGTTTTCAACTGGAACAGCAACCAACCAAACTTTACCTTAACCAGACTCCCTGTGCTCTCCAAGGGACACCAATACAGACATCAGTTTCAAGCAACAGAACTCTCTCTCAGGCCCTGTCTGGAAATAATCTATTCCCTGGGCAGGAACTACGGAATTATAGCAGATTCAAAGGCCCACAGAGCTGAAACTGGTCCTGATTCCTCATGGCTACAACTCTCAGCTCATAGAAGCTGACCCTCCAAATCTTCATTAGCAAAGCAAAAATCGACCCAAAAGCTTAAGTTTTGCCGGTTTTTAAGTGCACAGGGCAAGGACAGCACACCCCACAGCCTGACCCTCTACATGGGGAGCAGCTCTGTCAGCACAAGCTCTGTGCTTCAGGCTGCAGTTACACAAGCATAAAGAAACAGATTCTGCAACTACATTTTTTATTAAACTTCTATTATTATCAAGCTAAAAGGCTAATGAGGAAAGGAAGTACACACCAACCCCCACAGGCACTGCTTTTCAGAAGGTCTGAGCTCTTGAGGGCCTGTTTAATTCTGCAAAGACCATCTCTGCTGACCCTCGCTAAGGAGAGGAGTTATTTCTTTATTCCACAGGTGGATTGTGCACCAACAGAGCTCATGTTCCTTCTCTAAAGCAGCAAGAGCTGTCGTGGGTATCCTCTGATTTACAGGTACAGCTCTGTAGGCTCAGGCTTCTGGCCTGAAGGGTATTTCTTGGGTGCACTGTATCTGAAGTGTCACTGAATTACATCTTTATGCTTTTCTTTTTATGACTTCAAACCTGCCTGCCCCCTTGAAGCACTGTGGAGTTATTAGAAGTTAATTCAGCCTTACTCATTACCCAAATATTCCACGTTTCAGCTGAAAGAAAGGCTGCTTCCTGCTAAGAGACAACTAAAACCACTGCAGGCAATCAGCACTCTGGATTCCCTCCCCTCATGTTTCGCATCCCTTGCCTGAGGTACCAAGCCCAGAGCTGGACGCCCACTTCAAGGATAGTCCTGATTTACAGTCTGTGCTGGTACCACAGATGTAACTGTTAGAACAAACCCCACATTTTTAATCCTGACAGGCCCTTCTGGACAGCCTGATTATGCTATTCCTGTGCCTACTGCAGTGCTCTGACAGAGTGCAGATAACTTGGCTATTTTAGCACTCAGATCACAATTAACCGAGCCACCTTTCCCTTGATCAACTTCCAGCACATGTAGCTAACAAGTAGCACAGTCACAATGTTTTATTGTTTTAGAGAATTCCCTTTTTATTCTAAAGCAAGCACTGCCAGGACAAAAGGAATGGAAATAGCACTGAGAAATACTAGTTTACTACTCAATTCCCTATTCTTTTCTTTTATGGTTTTGGAGATAAAACAGTTCTAATTTATTTTGCTTACTGATCTTCTAACAAAGCTACAGTTAATTAGTGCACCAGAAGCCTGCTGCCTCAGCAACAACTGTGGAACTTTTGTATTGTGTCTTCTGAGAATTTCACAAAGTGTATGGAGGAGGGCAGGCACTGTGGAGAGCAAAACCTTGTTCAAAACCATGGGATACAGGTTAGAAAAACTTCCAGTGACCACAGAAGTTTAAATTACATCTCACAGCCTTTTCCAATATAAAAATATTTACATTCCCACGGAAAACAAGAAACTTCTTAATCCCTTCTTTAAAACAATTATTTCTGGATATTCAGTGACAGTTTCGAGCAGAAGCATTATTAGATTAGGAGCACATGCAAAAATAAGCTGTAACAAATGAGGTCAACTTTTTGGGAAGGGAAAAGAAAGTAAGCACAGATGTGGAAGCAATTTGTGTGTTTACCTCCACTCTTGAGCAGATAGCGATTCACATCCTGGATCGTGGTGTTTATGGTGGGCCCAGTTGGAACACTGCCAGGAGTAACATCGGGGTCATTTTCAGGATCAATGTTCTGCAGTCCTTTCCATGGCACTCCTGGGTGAAACTCTGTGCCAAACACAACAAAAAGAGAAGTGTGTGAAGTCATAATTCTCCAAAGCTCCCGTGCATCAGAAGGACTCAACAAACCCAGCCAACACTGCGTTTTAGGGACAGCAGTTCAACACCAAGGCTTTGGATTGTGTTACCTGGTGGCCAGTTTATGCTGGAGCCATTGGAAATCTTATCACTATCGGATTTGGCACGTGACCAGCTGTGAGGAACAGCTACGGGTGGGCTGGCAGGAGACTCACTGTTCTGGATCAGATCATAGCGGCCGTAGGAGTCATCGAGGGAGGACTTTCCCGGAGGACCAATACTCAAACCTCCAGGGATAGCACCTGCAAGGAGTGAAATGGGGATTTTGGGTATGGAATTTCATCAGGATATATTTTGTTATTATTTTCTTTTCTTTCTGTAATACAAAGACCAAAAGAAAACTAAAATGCAAACACAGTAAGCCCAGTTTAACAGCATCTGAAGCCTTAGCAGGGATTACAGCTGAGAGACACGCTGCTGGTACAATCTAGACACTCAAGTTAAAGAATTCCGCATTAAATTCCTGCCAAAAAGAGACTGAGTAATTCAAATCATCACACTGATGGTAAATAGGAACTTGCTGAGACAGCATACCAAGGAATATCCCTCATCTCATCCTTCCCCAGGCATTCAGCGCTGACAGGATGGATGATTTGAAATGGCTGTTCTCATGTTCCTACAAACTATCAAACAACAATTTGGCATCGACAGTGCAGCTACTTGCAGAATAAAAAACTGCTGTAGAAGAAATAATTCATGCTGCTCATAATAAAATCCAGGATATAATAAAGTTAACAGAGCCCCGCGTTCTAACAGGATAAATTTTGTACAGGAAGTAAAGGAATAACTGGCTCAGGATACTGGAGGCTTTAGGGACAAAGGTGTTCAAACAGATTAGCAATCACTTCCGGAAAAATAAGAAGTTGGTGCCCCTAACTCTAGCCTGAGTATCTATGTAATCCATCATACCTTTGTACAGGGAAAGGTTGATGATGCTGGAAAATTGTGGGACAAAGCCAATGTAAAGATTTTTTAGATTGAAAGTATGCAGGTCTGGAATAAGGGTGAGACTGTGGGACTTGTTTTGCCAACACTAAAGGCTTGTTTGACTTGAACACCATGTTCTCAGCAACAAAATTCAACAAATGAAAAAACCATTCCTCCATTGCACGCAGGGAGTGACAGCTACGAGCCCTTCACTGCAGAAACCATCTATAAAATCTCACGGGCTCAAAGGCGCTCGGTACCAACCTTTTGTGAGCACTTACACAAACAAGAAAACACGAGAGAAACAATTCCAACTGCACTGTGGGTGGAATCACCAAAAGCCAGGCTGGCAGGGGCTCCCAGGGGACATTACCGTGCTTGCTGGAGTTCTGGTCAAGCGAAGAAGCAGCACTAGACAGATTATCCATTGAGTTGGGGTGTGTCCACTGAGGAAGGCGAGACTGGGACTGAGAAGTGTCCTTCACTGACAAACCACCAGTAATGTCCAAGTTATTTACATTCATGTTCGGGTTCAGTCCAGCTGGGGGGGGAAAGAGATGCTTAGATATCCATCATACACTGAGGGACTGAAAAGCTGTGTTTGAAAATCCAGCTGCAGGGATTATTGAACGTTGATTTTCAGACAACTGTATGCACGTGTGGCATTTACAATGCACATTTTCAGGAATTTTGCTTTTATGGAACACCAATAGAACGCCCATGAATTCAGAAAATGTTAAAACCTTGCTAAAAAAGGGGGAAAAAAAAGATGTAGGGATAATATTTTAAAGCTGTCAGTGTTTCTACTTGCAGTCTCTTCACTTGTCTCAGAGGAATGCACTGGAATTTTGTGTTTAAACCAGTTTGCAGCATTCCATGGCTAAGCCAAAATACTCCTAATGTCTCCCCAGCACCCCCCCACGATGTCTGCCACTTCATTTTCCTAATAATGTTTTAAAATCCCCAAAAAAGCAACTAATTAAAGGTCAGACAAAGAGCTGCTGTTCATCAGAGCAGGTTCTGCACTAGCTGGGCTTCTATTTTGTATACACAGAACAAAATCACTCGGACTTTTATTTAGGGAATAATTTTGACATGCTTCTGTGACACGAATCTGGGTCTTTTTTGATACATAATCCTGAATGTTAGCAGATCACAGAAAGCTGAGATATCATAAGAACCTCTTAGACTTAGGCCTTTAATTCACAAATTCTTTTGCTTTCTGATGCTCCCAGCCATAACAGCTCACCACAGCAGTCAGAATTACCTTCTTAACTGCTGCATGGCAGATAAAGCTTGGCAATACTATTGTACCCAGCATAAAGAGAGTCACAAAGAGATTAAATTAATTCATTTATGTCACAAAGGAAGTCTGTAGCATACATCAAACAATCACACAGCAAACAGGTCTGAAAGGTTGCTCTGTTCACTCTGTCTCCAGCCCCAATCAACTATTTTGACTTCAATCATATTTGACAGATCTATGTCTAACCTACCACAAAATGCTGGGGCAGAAGATTTCAGCAACTTCCCAGATAATTTATTCCAGTACTCTACTCTGCTTAAACCAAGTGAGCCTTAATGTCTAACTAGATCTCCTTTTATGCAACTCAAGTTTATTAGCTCTTGCATTAGGAAATGCAAGAAAACTTCTTCCTACCTTTCCTTTACATTTTAGAAGATTCTTGCCTGCCTCTTAAATCTTCTCCTTAGACTAGTGAGCAGAGAATTTCATTTTTTCCTTAACAGTTGTGGTTTTGAAACGTTTAATCATCTCCACTACAATCTTTCTGCATTCCTTCAAACTGATCCATGTATTTCTTGAAATACACTGACCAAAACTGCTGCCTCACCAGTGCTGATTACAGCAGAAAGATGACTTTGCACAACTTTCCCAGATGATATTCCCGTTTATCAATACGACATTTGTGCATTTTACAACATGACGCTGTTAATTTATATTTAGTTCATAAATAGCAACATATGTAAGCAGTTAATGAGGGAAATCTTCTGCTCTGATATTTGTAGGCAGAACACAGGTGAGCAGATACAGCCCACCTGAACAGCTTAGGCACAATTTTGATTCGGCATTTCAGCGCTATTTAATAAATGTATATCTATATTTATATCTGTATTTGATACACTGTGGAGCAAAACACTGAGATGGTGAATTAATGAGATGGACTCTCTGTATGGAGCTGCTGCAGGAGGCCACTCACCAAGAGGGTAAGGAGCAAAGGTGTTCGGTGAAGACTGTTGCTCTTTGGTCTGCAGGTCAGGTAGGCCGGGAGCCTGGGGATGGGGTGAAAAGCTATCCATGGCTGATTTGCCTGCAGAGGGGTGCAAAGATAGATGTGGAGGGGGAGGCTGCTGCTTCATAAGCAGGGCCTGGGCCAGCTGGCGCTGGTGCTGCTGGATCTGCTGCTGCATGTTATTGATTGTACGTGCAACCTGCAGAGAGAGAGCCAACAAACCGCTGTCAGTCGTCAGTCCACAAAAACACAACACACTTCTTTGCCTTTCTCTACGGAGAAATAACACACTGGATCTCCTTACAAATAAAAACTGCCTGCATTGAGGTCTGAAAAGCTTTCCTCCAGCAAGGCTTGGAGCAGCTTTATCACTCAGCAGCTTCCCTGTGCAGCACTCAAGCCACGCGCTGCATTCCTGATTTAAGGGTGCTTTAGCTGCTTTGGCAAATGTCACTCAGCCTCTCTGAACTACTGAAAGCAAACTTTAAAGCAGAGATTGAGCTGGCAGGGACACCTACTTGCTGCTCCTGTTGTCTCATGGGTCCGGAAACGTTACGCTGAGCCTGTAACATCTGCTGCTGGATTTGTAAACGTTGGTACGCCTGCGGGGACAGGGACAGGGACAGGTCAGACACAGCACACACAACAAGCTCAGCACGCTCCCTTCAACTGCTCTGCTGCACCACAACACACAGAAGGCCAGCTCTGCAACGTTCTGAAAACACTCCATGAAGCAACAGTAATAATCTTGTCACAAATGTATTTCATAATACATTCATTTAAGTCCCACGTTCATTTTTTGTGGTTTAAAAAAAAAATAAATTTAGTAAGTCCACATGGCAAAAAGTGGTCATTAAAGATAGGAACCTACTTTTTTTCTGAAAAAACTGTAACACAAAGCAAAAATTAAATAGGATAAATACCAATCATTCTTTTTGGTTTGGCCATTTTGAGTTCTGACAGCACTTTGTAGTTAAATCACTTGTGCTGCTTTATTCCTGAAAAAAATCCACAATTTTCAAGTGGTTGGCTCGGCAGCAAATTTTTTTACAAGGTTAAGTTTTTTCTGAAACACATGAATTCAAAATCCAGAGGAATTCTGTACAGGTATTTTTCAAGTGGCTGGGTACTGTTCAGTTATTATGAGAATAATGCTGTGCTCCTCAAAACTAGGGAAAATAATCAGAAATGAGTAAAAGTATCAAACACTGTTACTAATGAAAGAGTTTGAGTAGCACACTGAGACCAGCAACTGAACTAGTCTGTCATCTGTAATTTTAATTTTAACCCTGGCCAATACTGAGTTCACAGCATCTCTTCTCAAAATATTCTCAAAATCCAATGAAGTATTTTCATATGCCTTAAAAATACAGATGTAAAATTTGCAAACACAGCAAAAGTACACAGAAGTAAGCAGTTCTTACCACATGATGTGTTTAATATATGCTCCATTAATTAAAGGAAATTTTCCCTACACTTTATTTTTTAGTGAGGCAGGTGAAGAAGTTCTGTAGGTGACTCAGGTGGCCAGCACTGCCAAGATTTCTCTCATTAGGTTGTGACACATGTGTCCAGTTATATCCATTCTTCCTACTGACATGTAACACACACACCAGTCACACCAGTGCTGCTTGAGAATACACTGTTATTCATACCAGTAGGAAGACAACTGACTTTTAGTTCCACTGATCAGCTGTAAAGGATAATTATTCCACAAATGACTATTTATAAAGCCCGAGGCAAAAAATATGAGTTTCTTTCTTTAAAAAGAAACTTTACCAAAGAAATCAGCAGCTGATTGTTTTGAAGTTCTGTCATGTCATTTAAAAATTTAGTTAGTCATTCTCCTATTTTATCTTCATGCCTTCAATTCTGATTTAGAGCTTATCTGCCATGTCTTTTAACTTACCAGCTGCAGCTGATAGAGCTGGTTCAACATCGTCATATGCTGAGGATTATTAATTGGCGAGGTTAACTGTGCAGGGCTGAGACCAATGTTTTTTGCTGCAAACTGCAAAAGCTGTGCTTGAACCTAAAGAAGAGAAGAGTATTAAACACTGTACTTTTACTTTTAACAGTGGCAACCGTGTGAGCCATTAATAAGAGTCACATCAGCTGGAAAATATTACTATCACCAGAAGTAATACCGTGAACTATCAAAAAAATTAGCAAGAGGCTCTAATACAATTTTAATAACCGTACTCGAGTGCTCATTTATAAAAAAAGAGATGAGAACAAGCTCCTCAGAAACACCACTGTGCAAAAAGGAGCACGAGAACGTGCTCTCAGAGGTAATTACATGATGCACGTGGGAGAACATCTCAGCCATGCCACATCTTCCTGCCTAGGAAATAAATAAACACCACGGACACAGCCAGGCAGCAGTGGCTGCGAAGCCTCAGGAGCATTACAGAGCACGTGGGAAGAGTTCCAGGGATAGGGAAAACATATGAGACAGGTGTTGTCTGACCTGAGGGGATAGAAACTGAGGCACTTGAGCACGAAGACTAGGCTGGGATGAATTAAGAGGTTGCACTGGCGGTTGCTGCGGCTGTTGCATGGTCCTGGCTTGTGCTGCTCCGCTATTGCCAAACATACCCAGATTGCCACTCGGTATCTGCAGCAGGACAACAGTGACACAGGCACTTAATGACACCACCCAGCACATAACCTGGATGTTACTTGTCTGTGCAGGCTTTATTCTCAGCGATTATGACAGGCACGAATCAAGAGACCAGCACATACAGACTGTACTGAAAACCAGGTTTAGAATTGGGCAGGGCAAAGACTGCCATATACCCAGCATCCCAAACCTCCAGAACTTTGTACAGATGCCTGAACAAAAGGCAGCTGAAGTTGAAGATGGCTTTTGTAAGGATGCAGAACCCTGGAGGGTCACAAGATGAACAGTGAAAAGTACCTGCCAAAAATGTTTGTATTTGTATAGCAAGGGACAGGAGAATGGAGGCATTAAACTCACAGCAACCCCATCCTCCAGCTGGCTAAGCAGATTTTTACTTAGTCATTTTACAAAGCTACTGATAATGGACATGCTATTAGTGGAGACTGCTTTGGAAAGATATGCTTAATGGCCTGGAAGTGCTGGACAACTACTGCCTTAAGAAAACTGACTTTAAAAGAATATACATAATAAAGAGCCACAACAGAATGACGGAGTTCTTCTGTGTTGTTATTTAGTATCTTTGCTGGAACTTCAGTTTGCTGGCAAAAATAACCTTGTCATAATCAACAGTACTTTATGGCTTCTCACTCTCATGGTGGTTATCAGTTCCCCCCGCTTCATCTCCTTTCCTTTTCTTTCCCTCTCAGCCTGTTCTACACAGGGGCCAAAACACCCCCCTTCTTAACTCGATGCTCCACCCAAGCCAGGTGCTGGATGCCCAGTTTCTTTCTTGCTACCTGTTAAAACTATGAGCTGCCTCGACCCTTGGAGCAGGAATAAAAAAGCCCCCATCACTTCTGCCCCATCTCATCACAGAATAATGATACCAGCCAGGAAAGATGAATTAGAGCAATCTCACTGCCTTACAATCTGTGACAATTAGCAATACCTCAAAAAAAAGAGATTTCCCATCAATGAAGGCAGAGCCACACCAGGGTTCAGGGGTATAATGAAGGCAGAGCCACACCAGGCTTCAGGGGTATAAATCCACAACACTACGGTCTCTTATTGATGGATATGTGTCATCAGTAGGCTAATTACAACTAAGCAGTTGTTTTACGTCCTGTAAGGTGAAATGTTTACACAGCAGGTAGTTCCTCCTCTATTATTTCACATGAACAAAGCTGTTGCACTTCCAGTTCAAACCCATTTTCCCTGAGGAAGTGGCTGACGGGCACTAGCAGCTACTCCAAGAGAGCTGAAATTCCCCTTGGGATCTCCCCCAACAGCCTTACCTGTCTAGAAGAATTCAAGTTTTGCATGCCCAGCCCTGAGGCAATCCCGCCCAGGGTCTGATTAGGGAGTGCACTGTTTGAAAGGGGGAGCTTCAGGCTTGGTGAAGGCAAAAATGGTGAAGTAGTGGGCTCTTCCACTAGGCCGCCATCCTGATTGGAGAAAGAAAGGGTGAGCTGTGTGCGGTGCCAGGAGCCCACAGCGCACAAAACAGTGTCCCATGGAGACAGAAAAGGGCGTGGATGAATAAAAAGAGATATATAAAAAAAGGTATGAATAACAGGGAATGAAAAGCATGGAGTGAAGGGAGAAGAAAGAGAGAAACAGGATTAAGGTACTGTTTTTTGTAACTTTGTTGCACTTAATCCCCAAATGCACAATCACCCTCACCCACCTTTCCAGAGGAAAGGAGAGATTTTAGCAGCTGAGTGCAGAGCTATCATGTGGCCATTGCCTCTTCCCCACTTCGGTTTTCTCCTTTCTTCTCCACCAGAGTGAAAGGTGGAGGGGGGAGAGGCCCAGCAGATTTCAGGGAAGCCCTCTGTCTGTCTGTCTGGAGAACTCCGGCAGCGGAGCACAGACATAAAACAGTGCTTTAACAAACCCAAAACTTGGGAAAGGCCACATCAGCTTATCTGACACCAGTCTGGATTTGGTTCCACATCATAGCTCTGCTCTTAAAGAAGCATTTTTGCATTAATCCCCTTCCCTAACTGAGACACACGAGCCTCTTTTAATATTCACATAGCACTGAGTTATTAATACCCGCTCTGAAACGTTACACTGCAAGGCACCCAGCGAACACAAACCAGCAAACCCAGGAATGACAATATCGGCTGGGCAGCCTTCCTGAACATCCCCAGGAGGAGGCAGATTTCAGCAAGGCAGGAGCAGCCCCTCTGCTAACCGGGCTGTGAGGAACCACGGCTGAGCGTGGATCCGGTGCACAGGAGGCAGCCCCCACAGGGGGCGAACAGAAAATACAATAAATTAGAGAAGGCCCAATCAAACAGGTAGATCTCTGCTTGTGTTTCAGTGGGGCACCGAGTTCTATCTCAAACTGTGCTTTGATGTCTGGGAAGCCTGCGGCAAGCATGATCAAATAACGCTGTGTACAAAGTAGGGCTCCAAAAAAACAGGCAGAGAGAAAAAGCTTTAATTTACAATGTGCCGGGCCGGTGTTTTTCAGGCAGTATGTTCATTGCCAGGAAAGGCTTTTTAAAGAGGTGAGGAGCTAGTTATTTCAACCAATAAATTCAATGCCCCCGAAGATTGTGAGACACTGGTGAACCTCCTTTGTTCAAAAAGCAGCCCAGTCTGCTTACCACATACCCAAACAGATGACCTAATGCAGCAAGCATGCTCAGTGAATTATATGTTTTAAGTTAATCCTGAAAAATGCATTTTCTACAGCTCTCCTTTGATGCAAAGGAAAAGTTTCTCTACTATCAGGCAAAGTGACACTTGACATGCTATCTGACTATCCTGAGGGGGACACTGACATTTTCTAATGATATCCCCAAGGCCTTTCAGCTCGAGATATTTTACATTCTACTGGACATCAGTCACACTCCACAAACAACTGCAGCTTGCATGACAGTAACAGGTTCAAGGATTTCTCTTTAGATCACAGACATATGTTTACAATTCTACCCTTCCCCCTTCAAAGTGAAAATAATTTCAAGCTTGGTGCTCGCTCTCCCCTTCAGATGCCATTGTTTCCTACGTGAACAGACCTACTGACCATGAAAGACCCTCCCTGCCCCCCAAATTTATTCAAATCTTGTCTTACTGACATTATTTTTTCTCAATTTAGAAACAGGCAGTGCCAAGGATGGTGGAGAACAAGCCACACAGGAGACTCAGGCATTTCATTTCCAGACTCCTTCACAAGTGTGTTCCTTGGCTGAACTGCAGCAAATGGCTTTTGTGTGAGTTTATAACACTTTGTTCATATTCAATTGGTTCTATTTTATTTAATTTGAACTTGTTGCATTGTGCTGCACAAATCTGTGCTCTATAATTGAACTAAAATCAATTCATTTAACATGAAGTATTTTAGTTGGTCAAATTAAAGCACCCTTTAGCCATTTTCAAGCCAGACTAGAGGACAATTTTACTGCTCACAGTGGTTTCTGACCCACTATTGCTGAGGATCCTTTATGTAATAATTGTTTCCTGAAGAACAATCTTTTCTACCTAACCTTTCCTCTTCAGTGATTTTCTTACACATTGATGTTATACTTCTTCCTCAGGCTACTCAATTAAAAATTGAATCATCACATTAATGCTCAATCCAGCACTGCTTTTAACTTTTTTGAAGGGACTTGACACACCCATAAAATCCTACTGGTAGCAGTGTTTCCTACTACAGTTACCCAACACAAAGCACCACAGTGGTGCTTTTCAGGACTTTGGGAAGTCTCTCACAATAGTCTCAAGTACCAAATGTGACACAATGCAAATGGAATTACTCAAAGATTTTTAGCCCTGTGAGATATAGACAATTCAGCAGAGGATGCCTGCACACTTTGGCAGTCACCTGCCAACAACTGCCACTTCATGAATCAAAATGTCTCAACAGACAGATGAGAGGCTGATGAATCTGCCAGAGGTCTTTACACAAAGTCAGTTACAGAAGTAGCTGGCAGAAAATACACACCAATTTCTTAAAAAAAAAGATTGAAAAGAAATCCTTTTCTAAAAGAGGAAGTAATAAAATCTCATCTAAAAATAAGTTCTCTTCAAATCAAACAGGAATTAGGCAAAAGAAACCTGGAGGAAATTCAATACTCAAAGAAGTGCTCGTCAAACAAAGGATGATGAAAATGGTTTCAGTCAGTGGATCACAGGTAGCAGAGATGGAGGAAAGAAGAATTTAAAAGTTAACCTTAAAATCCTGGTGATCATTATCTAATTGTGATGTCTGCAAAAGAGTTTCTCCATGATAATACAATACCCTACTTGTTGTCCCAAAGACAAAAACCAATCACAGTCGCCAGAGATTACTGGGCTCAGAACACGAAGGACGAGGTTGAAAAAACCCAACAAACACTATGTTCAAATCAGAAACAAGGAAAAGGTCTTGTCAGAAGATTTTTGGAAGAACAGGATTGCAGCTAGGAGGCATCAAGGCTTGTAGATCTGGATTTTGCAGCAGTAGAGAAGGAGCTGATCACTGACTGGGAGGGTAGGGAAAAGGAGACTTCATTTGTAAGGTGAGAATTTCAGAGTCCCAAGCCAAGCTCTACACTTGAAAGAAAGATCTCTTCTCTAGGCTTATTTCTGGTATTTTATGGATGCTTCCAGGAAAATCTGACGTTTTTCTGACAAATCTGATGGCTCCACAAGACACCAGGTAACATCTTCAGGCAAACCTGACACCTAAGCACAGCACGCCTGCCACCAAGTGTAAGATAATGTGGTTGAGATCACGCATCAGGGCTGGATCTTTATTCCCTCAAGGCCACTGGATTTTCTCCCTTCTCCTTTCATGGTGCTCGAGGTCAAGATAACACCCTGAGAGATAATAAATTAACAAAGCACCGAGTGCCAAAGATTGACTCTGTGACACGGAATAAAGAGCACCTGCAGCAAGCAGAGAAAGCAAACACTCAAAAGGTGATGTTGAATTGCACAGACCACTCCTGATCCAGAGAGAACAGGGAGTTCAGCGGGTCCAGAAGCAAATGTCAGGGTTGGGAATTTTCCCTCCTCAAATGTATGAAGTTAAAAAAAATAATAAGTGCTGGCTTTAGCTGTTTAGAGAAAAATGATGGAGTCTCAATGCAGGTGAGCTGAGAGAGTGGTAACTGAGCACACCAACCCAAACCACAACTTCATGAAGAGGAACCTTGCAGAACTTATTGAAGACTCAGCAAAGCCAACAAGAGGATGACAACTTGATAAGGCAATAAGTAAAACAAGCAGTGTTGGCTGGAGTGCTCCATCCAGCTGTGTGGAGAGCTTGCTCCTCACCAAGGATGACTTAAGCAGAAACATGATAGCTCCAGACTCATGCTCTGAAACAGTACCTCAAAGGGCTAAAAAACCGTTCTGTTCTTAGAGTAGAAACTATATTTATTTAATTCACTTAGCAAGTTGCTCAACACTGTGATAGCTAACAAATACAGTGTGGGATTATTTCCTTTGTTAGAGCAAAGTCACTGTGACAGATTATGCCTAGACTGATAGATTTTACTTGCTGTATGAATATTAATGATTTTAGTACTCCCTTCTCAATAGTTGTGTTTAACATATGTTTCCAGAATTATGCATCATGCTGCACATAATGCAGCTCTCTCTCTGGCAAGAATTTTACTGCTGAAGATACTGTTATCCAAGAAAAGGAAAGGCTAACTGGCATGCACGCATCTTTTTGGGCCTTCAATTAACATATTCATTAAAGTCTGCCATGGCTAAGAATGAACTTTAGATGAGTAGCTATTATTACTGCCTCACACCCTGCACACAGCTCATGTGAAATGAACTGGTTTCAGCACAGTTTGTCAAAAGCACTGATTCCTGTGTTCAGAATCCTCCACCACCCATCTGCATGAACCTTTAAATAACCTGTGAAATACAGAATGACATCTGAGGTTCTTCTTTACTTATCAAAAATTTTCAGGGGGATTCTTAGGTGATTTGGTGAGTATCTGCAGGACTTTCTGTCAGGCTGTAAATCTCACTTCCTACTGAAGACCTGGCTGCACTTTTCCATATATTCTTTTCTTTAGTCACTTTGAGTCCTGGACACCACAAACTTCTGGAGCCTTTTCCTCCGTCATTAAATGTTGCTGGAAAATTTGTCATATGAGATCACAGAAAGAGAAGCTCATTGGAGAAGCTATTTATGACTGTGCATGTCTGCTCTGAGACTTAACAAAAATACCTGAACTCCTCATTCCTATTGAGGTTCCAAACTTTCACTGAAATCTCTAAGAAGCTCAAAAATAAAAGAAGAGGAAATCAAGAGCCTAATTCTTGATAATTTTGGCCTTGGTCCTGCCTGACTGTGAATTTGGGCAAGGGTCACTGACTGGACTCTCACAGAGTCACAAGATTACTGTGCTTCATTTTTAGTTCTCTTTTTTCCATTTCTAGTTCCATTGTGTTACTGATTCCTTAGCAAGTTCTGGAGCGTGAAACCGGGGGTGATCATTCTTTATTTCTACGTGAGAATGAAATCATCGACCCTTTCCACAGGAACTGAATTCCCCACAAGATGGAAAAAAGACAAGAAAAGGAGTAAAGCCGTATCTATCACATTTCTTTCTAAGCAGACAGTGGAAATCATCAGCATTTCTACCCTGTGCACCACGTTCCTATTTCTGCACTTACCTTGTCAAGGAAGGTGGGGCGGTCCATGGAAGACTCTTTGGAGATTGGTGGTGGGCGGCAGCCAAGGGGTTTGGTGACCATTCCATTATAGTCGGTCACTCCCATTCCACGCTTGTCCATTTCCACCTTCTTTTCCAGCAGAGCACCTGCACAGAAAGGGGAAATATATTGCAAAAGGTGAGGCAGGCAGAGTCAAGTTGCCAACAGCGGTTCAGAGAAATATATCTTGCTTACAAAAGCAAAGCAAGAAAATAAATATTATCCAATTGGTCTGGACATAATCAAATACTCAGAATCATGCAGGGTTCCTGTGTTGCTTTAAAGACAAAAAAATTACTTACACAGATACTTACTCATGGCCTGATCGAGATTCATACTGTTGCTCTTCAAGGCCTCTTCTGCTGGCTCTCTCTGTCAAAAACAGGAATTATGTTAAGAGGAAAAGTAACCACATTCATATGATTTCAAAGTAACCCGAGAAAACAGAAAATAGACCCAATACTGGGTTTAATATTTACTCAGCAGCCTAAATAATGTCTGTGTGTGTTTTTTTTCTGCTTTCAACAATTCCCACAATTCAGGTATTTCAGTTTGTCAAGGAAGCACCGGCTCTACGAGGTGAAACACACTGTTGTGTTTGAACGTCTTCCTGTTTTCCACCAACTACTCAAATATCACAATGATATGACTTTCTCTAAGAAACAACCCAGCTATACTCTCATTTCCCCTGTTTCATAAAAAGAGAGGAAGGGGAGGGAATTATTACTGCAGTTCAAAGTAACACCTGTCGTTATAAAACTATGAACTTCAAAATATTATAAATGTCCTCATGGAAAGTATATCCCCAGCTGATCTCAGAGCATTCTAAAGGTTTACAGCAGATTTCTGAAACCACAGGATGTGTTTAAATGCAGGTCAGAGCTACTTCCCGGCCTGGAGACTGAAAATCTTGGTGTAGCTACAGTCTGAAACAGCCACAGTCAGAGCTACAAGCTAAAAGCTAAGGCACAGTGTGCTGGCTGAGCACTACTCACAGGGAAGCCCATGTCTGTGAGCTGTTTTATCAGACGGTTCATGATCCAGGCCTCATCCTGCTTGCTAGATGTCTTCATGCCCTTAGTAAATAAATGGGAGATGCCATTAATGGGCTGGTTTCCACGTTCATTGTAGTGAGATGTACATAAAAGAAATGGTAAGTGGTTTTTATTAATAACACATGCTACTGAAAGATGTATTAGTACATTAATTCAGAAAGTATTGAAGAACCCTCCGAGCAACGCGACTACGATTCTCTTCCCCCAAAAGTGTAAAATTTTATCTCAGCTGAATAGGTGTTCAGTGTACTATTTAGTATTTGATTTGCTGGCCACTGAATTAAAGCCACCTTCGAATTTACGTATTTCATTTTAATCCTTGGCAGAAAAATATAATGAAATAAAGCTGAAATAGTACAACACTTCCTGAAAAACATTCCCAAAAACAAGTTTGCAACCTTGAAGTTAAGAATGTTACTCAGTGTATTTTCTTAAAAACAAACAAGAGCGTCTAGATAAACACCTTTAAAAGATCTCTGTGCAGCTTTTCTATCACAAAATCCTTAAGAAGTCTCTTCCTTTCAGTTCTCCAGAAAGTACCAAGGGACAAGCGCGGATTTGTTTTGGGCTGCGGACAGTACAAGAAACAACCATACTTGATCAAATCACCGGCCTAACTGTTGGCTAATGGAATAACAAACAAAGTGGCTAAATGCATTCCCAATTCCTTTAAGTTACAGCCTGGCCTTGTCCTGAAATAAAGACTGTGCAATGGAAAATTTCCTCACACAATTGTCTATGTTCTCGGGTGAGTGCAGCATTAACACAAGTTCGCTTTGTTCTCACACACACACACACCGGCCTCACAAATAGAAAACAGCTAGTTTTGTTCAACAGCTCCATCACAAACTACTGTTTGCTTTTCCACCACCATGGCAAGTGGCTGAAAGCCCCCTTAACACCTTTTCCTCTTTCTGTTAATACATTATCATTTCTTTAGAATACATGGAAGCTTATAAAACTTAGAGAAAACAAAGGCAACAACAACAAACCTCCCGAAGCATCTGACATGCCTAAATTCAAAGATCTCCCATTTTCCCCTGGAAACAAGGTAGGCTGTACTTGAACCACTGTAGTGGCAAGCTGTGCTTGTGTTCAGGTGTCAGAGGTCTAATTTCAGGTGTAATGCACCAGCAAATTTGTGACAACTTATCTACAAATGTTATACTAATTCCACTCTTGCTGAAGAGTGTCTCTATTTTTGTCTTACCTTTTGAAGTCCTTTCTTCGGGGCATTCCCCCAGGAATTACAGGAGGAGCTGCTCTCTTGTGAAGCAGTATTATTCCACATATCTCCTTCTTCATCTTCCCACTGACTAGTACTGAGATTCACTTCATCCCCACCACTGCCCCAGCCTTCTTGCATAGATTTTGAAGCTGGAGGGAAAGAGGGAGAAAAAAAATCTTATTCAGTTTCCTGAAAATTTTACAGAAGTATCCTTTTGTGCCATATCCAGTGTGCTAACATGAGTATTTTCAAGAGATAAAGAGGTTCATCAAACAGCTTAACTGGCATTAAAATGATAAGAATGCCTTCTTTGAAGCTAGCAAGAAAAAGGAAAGTTCCCTAAATATTTCTAGAAGAAAAAAATCCAGCAACTGCAAGTCCTGCTTATCCCAGAACCAGTAAGATCTGTGGTCATGGCCACTCCACTCTCCTAGGAACAAGGAACCAAAGTACGAGCCCACACTTGTTAAGTGTTATTTTGCTTTCAGTGGATCTCACCATTTTACCTGACACATTCTTCCATGAACAAACCCAAATTTCAAAGTCATTAATGCTCAGAAAGTCATTCCCATCTCGAAGAGTGGAATCTGAAAGGAGCTCGTGGGCTGCAGGCAACACTTTATATATTCAGTGACGAGGTTGTGTCACCTTAGTCCGTTTTATTCCGTTTACTCTGTTTAAAGCTGGGATTAGTCATCTTAAGAGCTCTCACTCCTCCTTTTGTTTTCTGGGACTTCTAACTATGTCTCACCGTGGTATTTCGAAGGAGTGAAACTCTAGGCAACCTCCACAGCCAAAACATGAGCTAAAGCAATCACTGTGGCCCTCAGGACATTCAGAGATGGAGGATATTTATCAAATACCATGAGTTAGGAATCACGAAGCAGGAAGTAGTTCAGGATGTTCCTGAACCTGGCAACAGTTTTAATGGCTGAAAAAAACACCCACTCACTCAGTTTAACCCAACGTGACGTTGTTATGACTAGCTGTTCTCAGGTGTTGCTTTTCCTACCAGAATCAACTCTTTCTGGACTGTTCTCCACTGCTTCTCATCCCAATACAGGTTTCTTTTAGACACCAAGGGTTTATGTCCTAGTCACGTTCTTCTGCAGTTTCACATTTTCCTGCACCTCTACTATGCTGCTTTCCAAACACACAAAACCACTCTCCTTTAAGCTTACAGATTGATGCACTGTGTTCATATTTTTTAATTAGTTTGGTATTTGGAATAACGTGGTCTTGTGACAGCTAACGCAGTTCTGAGAATGAGATCATGAAGTCAGCCTGTGACTGAAATGCACGGAAAAGCAGAAGTGGCAGAAGCAACCCCCCCGTCCCCTGCCAGGACGGTGGCAGCCCCGTGTGTACCTGGTTTGCACAGTGCTGGGGCAGCAGCTGGAGCGTTTGTTCTTCCATAGGTCCCTGCTGGCTCGGCAGGATTCTCTCCCCACCCGGTCCCACTGCTGGGGGGCTTCCCCCATGCCGAAGTGCCATTATCAACTGCAGCAGAAGGGGAGGAGGGCTCTCCCCAGGAAGCTTCGCTCTTGGTGTGGACAGCAGGCATCTCTCCCCAGCCTGCTGGAGCAAGGCAAGGAGAACAGTGATGAGAGGAAAGGTTTCTTCAGCCAATAATTCCAAAAAAATTTTAATTTTATTCAAGTGTTTCTCTGGAAAGAGTATGAACCAGTAAGTACACACAGTGATTCTAGTTAAGTGTGTCAAAAAAACATCCCTGAAATTTGGTCTCAAGAGTTTCGTCTTAATTCAATACTAATGCCAAGTTGTCACACAGAAAGAGGGGTTTTTTTCCACAGCCAGAAGCAACCAGGCTGCCAAGTAAGCACCACACCTGGTCCCAAGGAGCAGCTGCTCACAACTGCCCAGGGCCAGCATTCCAGAGACCAGGACCCCAGTATGAGTTGGGCCTTGCTTCACTGAAAGATTTTAACCTATTTTAATTCCTTTTCACTATTTACAAACTACAAAAATCTCTTTTCTCATGCCCTGGCAGTAAGATGCTGTTTGATTGTTCCCACTTTCTACGAAGATTATTTTTGCTGAATGTATTCCTTAAAGCTCCTGGTTACCTACCTATCCCTCACCACTGAGCCTCTACATTATAACAAATATTACTTTAAGGGGAACTAATCAAGACTGCAATTAGGATCCATAATCAAACCATGAGGAATGGCAGGTAGAAGCCATTGTTTTCCTACAGAGTATTACATTAACTCGCTGAAAGACGTAAGCTACTCCAAAGAAACAGCCTTAGTCTGGCTCGGCTTGAATGTAATGCGCTTAAATCCATCTGACACGATTTTAGCCCTGCAGCTGAACGTGGCAGGAACAGCCACAGGGCTCCTGAGCCTACAGAACAACACTGACCAACACAGCAAAAGGTAAATTGAATGTACAACCATTGTTACCAGAGATTTTCTGGAGAGAGGACTTGCATCACAGATGGAGTTCAAGATACTTTTTAAACATATACAAAAGAAAGGCACAACAAGCAAGAAAACAAAGTTCTTACAGACCCTTGACACTAACCTGCTTTTCTACAATTGTAAAAAAAATTACATCCCATGACATGACATGACAGCTGAGATCTCAACAAATATTGTAGAATTCAGTCTGCTTAAAACTTCCGCTGGTAATTAGGCTGCTAAATCAGGAACTTGTTCTCTTTTCATTGGAGATGAATGTTATTAAGATGAGTATTTTGTAAGTGAATGAACAGATGCTGCTTTGCCACAGCAGTATTTCCGGTTTTTTTGATCCACAATGGTATCTGCAAAAATACTCTGGAAAGGTTTCAAAAAGCAGGAACAACATTTTCTCCACAAACTGACACCCAGAATAGTAAGCAATGGCAAGGGGGCTGTGTCTAAGAGTACCTCGAAATACAATGGAATAACCAAGCAATAGTTTCTCACTGAGCAACAAGTCCTTGCAGAATGCACTGATTTTCACAGAATTCCTGCTTCCAGAAACTGCAGCAACATCCATTGCCAATAACGACTCAAACATAGCTTGGCAGAGAAAAAATTCAAATAGATGGGCCCAGAGCTGTCCATCGCTCCAGTGTTCCTGCATTACATATTTATTTTAGGTTCTATTCCTTACAGCCACTGCAGCTCTCTCAGACACTGATCCAAGTGCAGATGGCACAACCCAGGGCCAAACTCTCCACTGGCATATTGCAGCTTCATAAAACTCCTTCTCTACCACCAAGAGGCACTGAGTTTAAAAGCAAGCTCCTGAAACAACCCAAAATGTCACTGTTTCGTTCGAGTGATTTCCATCCGAAACAAAAACCCCTGGTGGTTTAGGTGGTTTAGGCTTGATCAGCGTACCTTACATTTCTGGTTATTTTAAGGTGTGTAAAGAAGATAAACTGGCAGATCCACAGATGTACCTAAATGAACCTGAACTTAACGTGACAGCTTCCTTGGTGTTGTACCTGAAATGCTCATTTCAAGGTTCCTGCTTGTATCTTCAAGCCAACTTTGTTTAAGGGAGGCTTTATTTGAATTTCTGCCTCACTACTCAGGAGGCAACTGGCAGACAACTGTGTGTATTTAATCATATTGGCAGCTGAGAAAGATTAACTGCAGACAAATGAAACAGAAAACAAAACATCTCACAGCACCAACCAGACTGCAAACAGAGACAGTGCAGAGTACTAACATCTCCCTGACTTCATGCAACCTCTACTGGAAACTCTACCTAATTCAATTTATTAAATCATCCTTAAAACACAATTCATATATTAAAAAGCCAAAGTGTGCTACGTTATAGAATAAAAACCTCAAAAAACCTGGTTCTTCTCTTGCTCTTCGCTATAAATTCAACAACTTTGACTAAAGGCCACAGATGCGTAATGTCCAAATTATTTTAAGTGCTTTTAAGTGCACTGAGCAGGAAATAATATGGGATTACAAATAATGGGGGAATCAGCCTTTACTAAAAGAGAGTAATACAAGTACATAAAAGCAAACAAAGTAAATGAACAAAAAGTCTTCCAAACTATCTTGACAGATAAAGTTAAGTGCAGGAAATTAGTAAATAAAACCTGAAGGCTTCTGGAGAAATAATTTGTGCACTGCAAAAACTACCCTGTCTGTAAATTCTGGAGCACTTCTCAATTGCAAACCTGTTTCCCCTGTGTAAATACCTGGTGTCCCACTGCTACTGTCTGTGTGCTACCTTTCTGTGACTCCAAATGATTCTGTTCTAGGAAGTTTAAAGGTGAATAAAGTTACATTTTTGAATGAATGATGCAAAACTCTCCATGGCTGCTAGGAAGGCAAACCAAAACCTTTGAGTGGTGTCAAAATCTGAATCTGCCCAATGTTTTCAAAAATTCTGCTTGGAGAAAACGTACTATTTCCTGATGAAAATTAATAGAGATTTAGGCTCTCCTGGCAAAAAGCTCCTTAAAACCCACCCAGATCTGCATGAATGTTGTTTCGCAACAGAACGTGCTCCATTTAAAGGCTTCTTTGGCAAGAAAGTGAGGTTTTAGTACTGAAGTTTTTAAACACTCTTAGAATTGCAAGAAATGAAAAGATCACAGTGAGTAATAAACATGGACACATTGGCAGAGCTTTGTTTTACAGAAATAAAAACATAATTAACATTGGGCCACAGCCAACAGGAAATCCTCAAGGGAAAGTGAAATGTTAACTAAGCTGTGGCAGGATGCAGTTGTTTTCCCTCAAAATAACCCTATAGCCATTTGGATGGCAGAAATTGTTTTCCTTCAAGTTGTTGGTCCGTGATAAATACCAGAGCACATGACTACAATACAGGCAAACCAAAATATTAGAACCTTATATAGATTAAAAAAAAGGAATTAGGTAGAGAAGAGGTCGTTTACTAATTACACATGAGTTTTTCTGGGTTTTATACATACATTCAAGAGCCACCTACAACTCTTAACCTTTCGAATCCTCATTTCCTGAAAGGGATTCCAGTCCATCACTGAGCATTCAAAAAGCTCTTCTTTGGGTTTCAGCAGTGAGATCACCCTTGTGTGAAAATCGAGGGCAGCTCTCTCAGCATCACTTGGCTGCCCCCCAAAACTTGCTGTTCGTGGGCTGAGCACCCACCACAGGGTTTTAGGTTTTTACATGAGCATGCTAAAGGAGCTCAAAGGTGAGCTGCTTTCAAATCCATTCTGATGGAAGTTCAAAGTCAGAAAAACACTGTCACGTGAGCTGCCACTTACTGGCACAGGATTATAAAAGGAACAGAGATGTTTGGAGCTTTCAGAACTTAGACCCAGTTTTTAAAACTTAAGCTCCTCGCTCTCTAGTAACCACAAAGACCTTAATTTGTGCTCTACAATCCCCAGGGAAGCCTGTGTTATCTTCTGTTGTTTCCTTCCTCAGCCGGAGGATGGTGGTTGGAACCCTGCCAGGCTCTCCTGACCTAATGAGAACAGGAAAGCATCAAGCCCACTCCTCAGCACTTGGAGGGAGGACCTGATGCTGTCTGGGATCTAAAAATCTCTTTTAATAATTTTTGTTTGCAAAACCTCTTCTTGCTTCTTACTCCCCTCGTATCAAAGCTGCGTGAGTTAGAAGTGCTAGGAAGAATTCTGCACAAGTACTTTAGCTTAAACCCCAATCTAACTCAAACCCACCAGCTTTCTGCTCATCTAAGTAACTCACCACTGCCTTGGGAACAAGCTCCTATAACCAGAAAGGTTATCACATTATCTATCCCTTTCCCCCTTCTTTTCTTTCCCTTCTTTTCCAATGGAAAATGAAACTCCTTAAGAGCGTTCTTCATTTTCATCAAGTGTACCAACATCTGCTTCCCATCAATGGCTTTCAAGTTCAGCCTTCAAAGGCTCTGGAGAACTTCTGGGGATGGGTGACAACTCAAATAATGAGACTGTAACTTGGCCTCTATTTCCAAACTAATAAAGCATAAATTTCAACCCCAAAAGGGACTGTTAATCCTTTGTGAACCCCTAACTAGTGCTGTGCAGCAAAATTAAAATCCACTTCTTTGCTTCCAGGATGTGTGACTGTGACAATTTCCATCTGCACCACACCTCCCTACTTACACAGGAATGGAATCCATGATTCCTTATTCATTATATTCCCTGGATGTGACTGTCAGAGCACGTCATGACCCATGCAGGTGACAAAATGCCCACGGTAAGTACGTAGCTCAAAAGCTGCAGGATTTTAGATGAGCACTTAACCGTGCCCTAAGACACAACCATGCTTTGCATGGAAATGCTGTACATGGAAAAGAACTGCTGCTGGATGAACTTGTGGACTGCACAAGTCTCCTGGTTACAGGATTCTTGTCTCCCTTACTAAGGCAGAGGCTGGAAATGCACAGGCAAGTGCAGAGGGAACTGGAGTAGGAAAAAGAGTTAAGCAGCACAACTCCAAAGTACAGGTCCCCCTCTGCGTGGGAGGGAAGACACTCACTACTTGCTTCCCATCTCCTGGCTGTCCCAGACGGGAGATGATTTGTAGCTGTTTCGGGCCCGTGTACATTTCCACACAGACCACGAGGATGTTGCTCTGCAGCTGCCGTGCGCTGCCTGCACTGGGAAAAGGGAGGGAAGGCACCGGGGTCGCTCGGAATTGCACCGCTGCTCTCCGTGTGTGAGATAAGCACAGGAATGGTCCCTCTCTGGCACGGCCACAAGTAAACATGGGCAGAGCTCAAGACACAAGGGACTGCTCTTTGCTTCTATTTAGACAAAAATCCTTCGAAGTATTTCCATGTTTGGCCTTTATACTTGTACTGTATTATGTTTATTTACAGAGCAAAAATATTTAACGTAAGGCCTAATTTGTGCCTGCTACAATTTGATCTAAATTTTAATATCAGAACTATATTTAAAATTGTCTTTGCTATTACTCATTTCATACTTTCTTGCATGCTGACTTAAGTATATTCTGAGGGCTGGCTTTGCTTATCTTGGAAAATTAAAAAAAAAAAAAAGAGAAGATAAAGTATTTGCTTTTCATTAAAGATCTTAGAATCTTTCTAAGTCACAGTTTTCAAGAAGCCCAGCACTCACTTTAACCTGGTCAGGGGGCAGCTTGAGCAGGTTGGTTACACGTTCATAAGCAGTTTTCTGAGTATATAAACATACTGCTTCAAAGAAACCCTTCCTTTGCTACTGTCCATTCTCCAAAGGAATCCCTGCAGATTAACACCAGCTTTTAAATTCCAATTTCAAAATCTGAAGGGCTCAGGACTGTAAGTTTTCCTCTACAAGGTGTTAATTACTTGAATAACATTAACAATGCATTGCTGCATGTCAGCAGTTTTAGAAGCACCAATGTAATCCTCCAAACAATCACCTTAATGAAAAACAAAACCTCACCCAAACCCAACCAAAAATCCACTTTCATGATACTTCCATTACAATTCAGGAATCTGAATTCTTGTTTCATGGCTGAAGTTTTAAATATGCATGAAATAAGTCACACATGTTGGGCTGACCAAGTACAAAGCCATTTAAAGATTTCTCCTTCTGGAGCACGTTATTTTATTAAAATAGGTACCCTCTACTGTTAAAATATTTGACCAGAGTGGGGAACGTAAGACTATTCTTACACAGACATTAGAGCAAATCTGAATCATTCCAAAACATCAAAGAGAAAAATGATGGAAATGAGAGAACAAATCCCACTTGGAGAAAAAGGTGGTTAAAAACTCAGTACCTTAGCCATGACCACGATGAAACAAAAACTTAGAAACAAAACTCAGATGGAGAATTTGAAAGAGTACTGTATGATTAGATTTATTTTGGAGAGGTCTGTGGTTATGGTATCGATATGGGCTGCTAGTGTAACTTTTATTTAAATACCTCTTTTTTAAGCATTTTTCTCATTTTTTATGCATTTTTATTTCTCACTGCTTGTCTACAACAGCACCTTGCCGTTGATTAGAAAAATTCCTGAATGCCTAAAAACTCGTCTTTGAAACACAGCTGAAGTTAGGATAACCTAACTGCAGCCACCCTGAATATTAACACCTTGAAGCACTCCTGCTTTTTGAGAACCACACAAAATCCAGGACACTGCCTGTGCCTGAGCCCTGAGGTACAGAAGAGAACCATTTCCTCATAAAAGACAACAAACTGGATAGAGAAACAGCAACAGCCTAAATTCATGCAACTGTTAACAAACATCTGTTGCCAAGAGATGTTTTGCAGAAAAGAAACAGATGCAGACTGTCTAAGCACACCGAGCCTGCGCAGTGGGGACAGAGGACAAATAACAGAAGAAAGGTTTGCCAAAACCCCCTGAACCTCTCAAATGGTTGAATTAAAAGGTGTTAAATAACTGTGGAAAAGATGTTAAAACAAATATGGATCCCCAATCTAAGAACCTACCACGTTATTGACCAAATACTGTTTCAAGCCTTTCTTACATTCCCTCGGACTATGGAAATTTGTGTCAGGTTCCACGGATTCTGTCCTCGAGGCAAGACTGCTTCAGAGTAAAGGAACAATCCTACTCTGTGACATAAATACAGCATTTCTACCATAACACACTGATAGGACAGACAGCATTCAGCAACTGGTACTGGTATAAAGTATCTCATAAACCTATTTAATGAAGTATTTCACAAAACTGTTGTCATACCTGGGCCAAGCAGCGGGGACCGGTTCGGCTGGGCACTTGACTGGTGCGATGGCTGAGGTTCAACCATGTTGGTGTTGATAATGGTGCTAGTGGTGGTGGTGTTGGTTGTGGTACTGCTCTGAATTATAGGATTATTTCTATCCCACATGTTTACAGTCTTGTTGTTGTTGTAATTTGGGTCGCCCCAAGCTGAGGTACCATCATCAATTTCCATCTTGCGGCGAATGGACGGTGGAGATGGCTCTTCCCAGCCAGTTGCCTCACAGTTCTCTTTTTGTTTGGCTGGCACTGGCCCACCAACCCACCCTGACCCCGTCTGTTTTACAGAAGCAGCTCCTCCCCAGTTACTCACATTGTTGTCCTGGGGTTTATTAGCCCAATTTTGTTGGGGGCCTGGCTTTAAAGATTCCCCCCAACTTGTACCTGTATTAGCCTTGCTGTTTGTGCCATTTCCCCACCCACTGGTCCCAGACCTTGTGGAATCATTCCAGCCAGACCCCGATCTATTGTCAGAATCCCATCCAGATCCATTCTTCTTCCCATCACCCAAGTGTCCAGGAACAGATGATGAATCTGTCCAGTCTCCACCTCCTGAAGTCCAGCTTGGATTTGATTTCTGTCCATCTCCCCAGTTTTGAGATTTGGGTTTCTGAGGTTCACCCCAGGTAGGTGATTTGTCCTCCTGATTTGCGGTCCCACTCCAAGCGTGGCCGCTTTTGGCAGCAGCAGCATTATTAACAGTAGTAGAGCTTGCTGACTCTCCCCACCCCCCCGGGCCATTTGGTGCTTTGTTGTTATTGTCTCCCCAACCTGTATTTGTTGGAACAGCTGCCGGTGGAGAGTTGACCCACCCAGATACTGAAGAGGTATTTGTACTGTTCATGATGGACCCATCGTTCTTCCCCCCTGAGTTTGAAGATTGAGTAGCTGCACAACCCCAGGCCTCTGTTCCATTGTCATTCTTCCGTTCGGACCTTGGGGACTCTTCAAATTCCCAGGCAGTGTTTTGCTTTACAGGGGTCTGTCCCCACCCCGTATTGGACAGGACCCTGGGGTCAAGGTCATTTCTTGGCAACTGAACTTGCCCTTGGTCTATCATCCCTTTGTCTCTCCTCCTGCCCTCTCCAGCCCCCTCCCTCCCAGTACTGCCTTCATTTTGACTCCCACCGCTGTCGTTGCTTCCTTCACTAGCCGTGGTGCCAGATGCTGCAGCTTTGGCCCAAGAGTTCATTTGTTCATTGCCCTGCTGCATGGCAGGATTCGGACTGGTAACGCTCGAGCTATCCCACCCTGTTGATCCTTTCCCATTGATGTCGCTATTGGAATGCTGGTTTGGGGGCTTGCCCCACTCCCCGTTGACGCCGTTGCTGGCGCTGCGGTTGGGGTGGCCCCACGCTCCAGAATGCACACCGCCAACCCCGCCGCCGCCGCCGCCCCTGCCCCACGCCAGGACCCCGGGGCCAGAGGGAGGCCCCGAATCCCACGCGTTCGCTCCGTTTCCTTCCTTTTGCACAGCGCTGCTGGATCCGTTTTGTTTAGCACTTAATGCTGAGTTCACAGTGTCTCCATTCCCCTGACTGAACCCAGAATTGCTGTTTCCTGTGGCAGGATTACCTGGGGACATCCCCCACACTGAACTGCCCATTCCTTCACCACTGCCCCCGCTGACTTGAGAAACCGCTGCTCCGTTAGCACCAGGAAGGCCTTGCAGGTGGGGCGGGATGATGGCCCCCATGCCCACGGCCATCCCCCAGTTCGGCAGTCCGTTCGTCTGCATTGCATTGATAGGGTTTGGTGAAGAGTTCATGGGGTTAGTGTTATTTGGTCCATCAGTGTTAAGGTTCTGAGGTTGTACGCTGAAAGACACATTCTGAGAAGTGGACGTTTGTGGTTCTGTGCTCTCTTGCGGCAGCAAGTTTCCCCAAGCACCTAAGGTGCCTGTTGGGTTCCCATTCTGGTTGCCCATGTTCTGACCTATGGCACTGACTGGACTGCAAATACTGGAAGGGTTGCCTGCTCCCACAGTTCCTTCATGTCCAAGTACAGGCCAGGCAGCTGGATTGGCATTAGGGTTAAGGTTAAGATTAATGCCAGCATTCGAGTTGGAAGCACCCCAGCAGTTCTGACTTCTACCGTCTCCCATCATGTTGTCCATCTTTCCATCCCCACCACTGGCAGAGCAGTGAGCTAGGCCAGAGCTGGAGCCCGCAGCCACCCCCCACACCCTGGCCGAGCTGCCGTTGCCGTTTGCTCCACCAGCTCCAAGGGCACTCTGGTTAGAAGTGCTTTGGACGAGTGCTCCATTGGTGCCATTATTGCCATTAGTTTTCTTTGTATGTCCAGTGAAGTTGCCTTGGGCACTCCCTGTAGCCATGCTACTGTTCTCTGAGCCACAGTTGGAGGCAGAGTCAGTGTCTGTAGTACATTCTGAGGCAGACTCAGTCTCAGCTCCGGTAATGGAAGGCCACGCTTCCTTGTCAGTCCTGTCTATTATCACTTTATCCCAGCTGCAGTTGCCTTCACTCCTGAAAGCGGGCTGCTGTCCCCAGTGGGAATTCTCATAATGGTCTCCCAATCCACTGTGGCTGAGATCTGAAAGGATCCAAGGTTAAAAATGAGTCCACGGTTCAAGCACTGCAAAAGCCCTCTATTAAGCACTGTTTTACATCACTAGTTACAACACTACATTCTGCTAAAATTTAGAGTACATTCCCTAACATAATACAGCAATTTTCCTCACCAGAATGGAGCACGATGCTCATATTAATTTGTTGGGGTTTTTTTTTTTTAATCTGGCAAAACTCTCAATTAAAATAACTAAACAATTTCATTCTAGAACAGAGCAAGTGTTTTGTAGCCCCCAGTGTACCAGTAAAAATAATAAGCAGGCAATAAATAAGAAGAGCGAATATACTAATCTACGTGAAAAGTCTAAAAATCAAATTTGGAAAAAACACAGAAGAGTATCTAGCAGACTCTTAACCATTTATTTTGACTCAATTCTCATTCTTCAGAGAAACACAAAGAAAGAGCATCCAATAAAAAAATGTAAACTGTCTGCCTGCCCTGAGATATTACATCCACACCCACACCACAACACACTAAATTCATACTTCATCAAGGTTTTCAACCCTTCCTGTAAATAAAGAAACAAATACAGACAACAGCCTTTACTGTTAGGTGCCAATTATAAACACCACTACTGCATATTTTAGCAGAGAACCTAGGCACCTCTAAATAACTGACAGTTTTGTCACAAAACTTACCTCTCACAGGCTTTACTTGTGGTTTAAACAGCATTTTGCATTTGTACACACAATCCACTGTGTCCCTAAGCCAATGAAAAATGATGCTGTGCCTTTTCAGCACTGTCACATCCTCAAACACAGACACTAGCCCAAAAACTTAACCAAAAGCTCTTGAGCACCTGCTTGCTCTCCAGGGTATGAAATTAAACTGGAAGGCACAACATGCCTCATGTTAAGAACTCAAGCTCTGGTCAAGATTTTGCATTTACTTTCCATCCCAACTGCTCTGTACAAGATTATTTCTCTTAGTTTCTCTTGATAGGAATTTGATAACAAGTATTTCAGTCTGATCCAAGGGATCTGTACGGGAGACAATCTGCAGAAGAGTTCCTCTGAACTGCTTGCACATATCAAAGTATCAAATTTTGGATGTCAATTATTTTTACTCGCTTTAAATCTGCTGAAACATGGCTTCTACTCTTTGTGATTTGTGAATAAAATGAATATTTTTGTGGGGAAGATGGATGCAACAAATCTCCCGAACAAGTTGTTAACAAAGAATGCCTAATATGAATTAATTTAAATCACAAATATGTTGGTGTGATTAGCTCCTTCAATTAGAGGTGTTCTGATATTGCAAAAATTACTCCCAAGATCAGAAAAAGCTCTCTCTCTCTTTGACAAAGTCTTGTTCACACATTTCACCTGTAGCTTTTTAAGATGATTACTTGGTTGCCTTATGAAGATTTTGCAAGACGAAGAAATAACGTGCTAAACCAACCCAGACTGTTTTTTTTTTTAATTTAATTTAAATTAACTGAAAGCAGAAGAAAGAATTTTAGAGAAAGGAAGGGAAAACATTCTTAGTTCATCACCTATCTTCTCATGATACCAGGAAAAGACCTAAATCACAGAAAGACCTAAATAATCAGAGAAAATAGAATTGCTTGGGTTTGAAGGGACCTTAAAAATCATCTTGTTCCACCCCCTGCCATGGGCAGGGACACCTTCCAGTATCCCAGGTTGCTCCAAGCCCTGTCCAACCCAGCCTTGGACACTTCCAGGGATCCGGGGGCAGCCACAGCTTCTCCGGGCACCCCGTGCCAGGGCCTCGCCACCCTCCCAGGGAACGATTTCTTCCATAATAATTGACAAGTGCGTGACAAATCTGAAAGAACGTGGACGGAGCCACTTGGAATTACCTGGATTCCTTCCTCTACATGCAATGGCTGGAAAGGAAGAAATAACCCTGTTATTCCTGGATACCCAGGACTGCTACGGCACAGAGCTACGGAAGCACACTGAACATTTACCTGATGATCTAGATTTGCTACACAGGTGTTAAACGGAGACCAGAATCCCAGATAAGACATGGAAGGGGAAGGCAGGCTGTGTGAAATGACTTAAAAAGGGTCAGCAGGGTCAGAGAAATGAGCCGAGGAACATTCTTAGCAGAGAAGGAATGAACAAAGGGAAAAAAGCAGCGGCAGGCCAGGCCAGAAGATAAGAAGTTGAAGCAACCAAGGAATCAGATAAGAGGAGTTATACAAGATTTTTTTCAACCCTGTGGGTGGTGCGACTCAGGGCTACATTTGAGCCTTGACAGAAGGATTTGAAAGTGGCTGGAAATACATTGTTCCAATGAAAGGTCTTGTCAAAGCCCAAAGCTCAGCTCCGTGTGTGGGTGCTGGGAGAGCGACGGCGCTGCCCGAGCAGAGCTGTGCAGGGCAGGCTGGGGAAGGAGGATCAAGAGAGCGCCCGGGACGTCTCCGTGCTCACAGAAACGGCACCACGGCCGACGAAGTGAGATGAAAAGGAGCTGCTTGTTTAATCATTTCCTTTCTCCTCTCCCCCAAAGATGGTGGTTGAAGCAGTGCTCAAATTTAGGAGCACTTAGGAGACAGAAAATAAAGGGAAGGGGTGGGATTGAAGATGACAACACAGCTTAGAATGATTGCTGAGAGTAGGGAGCGAAACAATTTGTTAAGAGACCAGATTTCGAGGAGCAGTAAGAGAAACAAGAAGAAAAGAAGATTATGAGGGAGAAGAACTATAAAACCCAAGAGATGGCCATATTAAGAGTAGAAAATGGCCAAGTGCCTGGGTTTGGTCAGGCAGGATCCCACCGGGAACGCGTGGCTGGGAAGCGCCACGCGCGCAGCTCCCACCCCTGACTTCCCAAGGCTTTGCAAATCCAGGTGCTCCCAGTCGCTCTTCCCGAGGTTCAGGTGATTCCCTCAGCAATAACCACGGACTGATGTGAAAGTGGTGACTCTGGGAGGGATTACAGGAACTCCGTGCAGGGGATGTGAGACCAGCAATCCCGCTCTGAAGCGGCGGATCCCTGCGCTGCGCCTTCCCCGCCCCGGAGGCAGCGGGATCCCGCTGGGGCCTTCCACCAGTCATGGATTGAAAAAACAGAGAAAAAACTATGCAACAACCTCATAGTGTCCAACACCACTGGAACAATTGGTTCTAACACCAAAGGCTGCTGCCATAAAGCTTGTAAGAAACAGGACAGATGAAGAGAATGGAAAAAAAATTCACTAAATGAACAGAAACCTGCAAAAACTGGGACTTTGCTGTCAGACAAACCAAGAACTTGAGTACAAATCCTGAAGAGAGTAAGTTTTATATTCTTGTCTCTAGAAGCAAATAACAAAAAGGTATTTTTCCATTTTCTTTTAACTAAAAGGGGTTTGCTCCTATGAATAAATAATGATAAGCACAGTCTTACTTAATCTGTAAAGACCTTAAACGTTTGGGAAAAATAATGAAAGCAAAGTATTTTACATGATTAAATCTAGAGAACTTTTCTGTTTGTTTGGGGATTTTTTTTTTAAATGCAGATTTCCTCCAACTTTCTAGGAAACCAACTCTTCACAGAAATTCCCGATATTTTCTTTTCTTTTCAAAGTTGTTAAGACTGAAATGGAAAACCCATTTTAAAAATTCTTAAGAATCAGTTCCTCTTTATTAATGCAAAGATGTGAAATAAAAGCACCAAGTGAACCAGAAGCATTTCTATCCCTCCTCTGTGAGCCGAGCAAAGACTGTAAACAAGGCACGAGGAACAGGAACCACAGGTATTCCGTGTTAGCAAATCCTAGTGCTGGGACACCACAAAGTGAAAACAATTTTTAAATCAATACTTTTGAGTTTCAAAATCTTAATTATGCATCTTTTATAAAATATAGTTCCCTTGATCAACAACATTTCTTTGGCCACCAGGAAGGAAATATTAATTGGAGGATAATGGCTCAAATTTGTTTTTAACAAGCACAGAACTTCCGTCCAACTGCAACCATACACGACCTGAAAAATGCACAGCTCTGATCAGTGTAACCAATAGCATGAGGGGGTTGTTTTGTTTTGGGTTGCTGGTTTTTTTTAAATAATATCCTTGATGGGGTGGGAGGAGATTGCTGGTGTTATTACGTACTGTAGCCAACATACTTGACCAGCTTCAATTCAGTACTTATTAAAAACAGAAAACATTTTTGGCTGTGCTGGGTAATGAATAATTAGTTGCAAAATCAGTTTAGTGTTTACATAGATTACAAATGCAAAGCATGAGTAGAGTGAAATGGGAGAAGCTGTTGCATGCGTTTCTTAGAAAAGCAAAATACTTCACCTGCACAAGCAACTGACCCCAAACTTCCATCCTCCTCTGAAAATGTCATTTACAATCATATTTAATTTTTTTTTATTCAACTGACTTAAAAGTAACTGTATCTTCACAGCTTCCATTGCAGTAATTAGCTCAAATGCTGCACAGTAAAAGCCTGTCTCCCCAGCTCTAACACAACACTCAGCTGGCTTTGGAACCGAGGTACGGGCAGGGTACAAAACGGCAAAGCCCGGGATAAACTTTTAATGGAACATTCTTAATAAATTGTGCTCACCCCATCTTAAATCAGATCTAACAGTGACTCCTCTCTTATTACTCGTTTTATTTTTCAGTCCATGTTCATCATGTAACAACAACCCCTGGCTCGCCCTGTGCTGCCCGAAGGACAGATGACAGACGGTGCTCGCTGCTCTGACATGCAGAACACAGAAAAATCCCAAGGGCCACTGACAGTCCCACTGGGGATTTTCCTTGGCACACAAAGGTTAGTGATTCTGAGTAAGCAAGATGAGAAAAAAAGGGCAAATTATTTTCTCCTCCCCTCCCCCCCCCAAATAGTTTACAATTCAACATGAGCAGATCTTTCCAATACTATAAATGAGTTTTTCCAAATCTAAATTAAATAGGAATCGCCAGGAACATTTTAAGTGCTAAATCAAATGTAGCCTAATTTCATAAAGAAAACATGACATAACCATCTATTCTGAAGCACAAAATATAATAAAGCAGAAAATTTGGGCATTGTAGTGCTAATATTTCAGGTAACCTGCTGCATCCAGCTCTAGGCATAGAGACAGATTTGAAAACTGGCATCTATCTGAAGCCCCTACAAAGCTCACTCACAAGTCTCATGGATTGAGGAAGCTGAAATCTTGCACAGCACACATAACGTGGAAAGGCAGAAAAGAGATGGAAGCATTGAATAAAGCAGCTTTATTTATTTTAAAACTAAACCATAGCTAAGCCCACATGGGGGAAAGCCTGTTATCCCCTTTTCATTTTCTGCACTACGACATTCAAACGTAGTTCCTTCCCTCTGATGCTGAAAGCTTTCAAATGCATTAAGAAAACAAGCAAAAATAAACAAGATTTTTCATTATTAGTAGAGATTCCACTAAATGCTATCTCTCCAACACAAAAGCAGCAGTAGAAAACACCAAATCATTGCATTTTTCTGCTCAGTGCAACATATCTTTACAAGCAGCTCGCTGCGAAGACGCCATTTTATCAAACCTGAAACGCAGCCAAAAGCTCAGGACGCTGTGCTGCTGCTCTCTCGCTGAAATGTTATGTAATAAATTGATTTAACAGAAGCAGATGCTATTTTCTCAGGGTTAGGGTTACTTTCTCTCTTTTTTTGGCTCTAAAAAGGGCTGATGGGTAATAAAATACCTGAAGAAAGGAGCCGCCCAACCATCCTAGGAGACGCTACATTGTGTGCAGAGCTGTTTCTACTCCTGCCTCTACGTTCTCCAGGGCTCCCGGCTTCAATATGTCGGCTGTGTACAGTGTAAGCCTCATCCTGTAGAGCTGCCAAGAAAATCTCTCTGTGCGAGCGCGCGCCCAGACAACCTGCGAGCTCGGCCGGGCCTCGGCTGCACTGGCTATGGAAATGCCCTTTCCACGCACAGCCCTCCTCCCCCTTCCCCTCGCTCCGCTCCTCGGCTCTAGGTGAAGGTATCAACAGAGCAGGATTTTTAAGCTTTGATTATCTAATTGCAGCTGACACTAAACCGATCTTCCTTCCTCTTTAAATTCTTTCAACTGTCACAAAACATTTTCACTTCAGGACCCAGCTACAATTAGCGTCCGTAGCTGCTTTTCTGCCGCTTTTGAAAGTCAGCCAAGAGAAGACGTGGGCGCTGCCGAACGCCTGCCCCAGCTCCTGCCTCCCGCCTGGAGTTCTCCTTCCTCCTGCCCGGAGTCCTCCTCCTTTCTCCTGCCCCAGCTCCTGCCTCCTGCCCCACGTCCTCCTCCCTTTCCCAGCCCCATCTCCTGCCTCCTGCCCGGTGCCCTCCTCTCTTCCCCAGCCCCATCTCCTGCCCATCGCCCTCCTCCCTGCTCCAGTGCCAGCTCCTGCCTCATCGTTCTCCTCCCTGCCCCGGCTCCTTCCCTCGCCAAGCGTCCTCTCCCCTGCCCCAGCTCCCGCCCGCCGCCCTCCTCCTGCCCCAGCGGCAGCTCCCAAGTCCCAGATGTACCCTGGACCGCTGCCAAGCCCTTAATGACTTCCCTGCCTCTATCTAAACCCGCTCTAAGTGGCAAACGCGAGCGCATTAATCAGCAGCGCAGTTGTTTATAGAGGCAGGGAAGAGCTGCCCGAACAATGCGGCAGGAGCGGGCGCTGGCTGCGCCTGCACAGCGGGACCGACCATCTTGGAACACCCCGGGCTGGGAGCCTCGGCTCCCTCCGAGGCACAGGAACTCTCAGAGCGAGCAGAACAGGGTCAGCTTTACATTTTTAGGACCTAAAGATCATCACAAATTCCAAGATCGCACGTACAGGGCTTTTATCAGCGCACCATGCAAATCTCGAAGGCTAATTCACACAAACTTCCAGCATGTCCAATACACTCCTTTATGATTATTTCCCCTCCTACCTGCCCCAAATACATATTAATGACGTGGTAAATGGGGCACGTTTCAAATTTGCTGTTTCAGTTCCTGCCAGTGGCTCATCGGAGCGGTTTTGCCCCTCTGTGCTGGACCTCACACCGATGGCTCTTTAAAGCTTCGGCCACACTCTCAGGGTCGCAGCCACTCCACCACCAAGGCACAATCGCTGCTGCTATTCTTGGCTCGAGAACTGCTCTGCTCAAGGACTCCTGAAAATAGTTGGTTTCCTCCTGAAGACATTTATTCTGTTTCTCTGCAATAGTCTCTGAATACTGGTCGGGTTCAACCTCATTTCAGAAACAACAGATAAATGAAAATCAAATCTGTTTGGTTTTCTTTCTGTTCAGAAAATTATTTCAAATGCAGCTAGGAACTAGGCTTGAGAGTCAATTTTGCAGTAACAGTTTTAAGTGGAACTATTGTTGTGGTACATTACATTCCTTTAAAACTAACTATACATGACTGAAATTTCCATTAGTTTAGATGATACACGTCAAAACTGGGCTCCTTGTATTTTTCCTATAAATAACACAAGCTTCCTATAATCAAGCTCAATTTCTGAAGGCAGGTACTTATACAGGGCACCTATTGAAGGGGACTGTTTTTACCAGTCAGGGGTACACAGAAAGGCAAAGAAAGACCCCAAGAAATGAGTCAGAGCCCACTAAAAAGCTTGGGAGAAAAATGAAGTGCAGCTTCTAACCAACTGTGCTGGCAGAGCACATCTGTTCCCTTCCCATCTTGGACCAAACTTTGATGGTGAATGTGCCTCATAAACTTGAAATTCGTAATTATTAAAACCTGAAGACTAAAAACGGGAATTTGGTAAGTGATGCAGCCCACTCACCTGGGCTAAGGAACTATTCCTGACACACACCAGGTGACATTATCCATATCCAGCAAGGAAGGCCTCCAGCAATGGAGCCTGCACATTCCCAAGTGCTCTATCTCACTTCTCAAGACAGCTTTCATACTGGCATGGTTTTCCTAATGTCCACCCTTAATCTTCCTTGTTGAAATTTAAGCCCATTATTTCTTATCTGATCCATCACAGGCACACAGAACGTATCATTTCCTTCCCTGCAGCAGACATTTAGGTATCTCAGCATTTATAATTCCAATCTTCCTTTGACTCGGGAGCTTCGATTCCTTCCTTCCTTGCAAGGCTTTTTTCCAAGATCTCTACCCATTCCTGTTGCATTCCTCTGCTTCTTCCAATTGGTTTCTTCTGAAGGCACAGTACCTCCAACTGGAATGTTCAGAGGCCTTATCCCACATGTCCCACAGGGAGCAGTGCTGCCTCTATCCCTCAGGGACTGTTCTCTTTTTAACACACTGATCGAGTTTACCCTGTGACCAGATCCCTTTCTGCACCTGTATGTGGGTACAGAGCTGCTCTGGCCAAAACCAACTTTGCCATTTCGTTATTTCTTACCCAGTTACACACAGTTGTGACTATGTGTAATAGTTGTGTCATCACTATTCCATACTGTAATTTTGCCTTTCTGTTGCCTTGCACTCTTCTCCAGTTGGTCTCGATCAAAAATTTACTGAAGGCTGTTGTTTATAGTCGAAAGCTTGACTGAAATACCGGAGTACAAATTTGCACTCTCGCTCAAAATGTTCTCACTGTGCCAGGAAGGACCGACAGCTACTCCCTGTCTGCACGGTCCCGAGCAGCTGTGACACTTCTTACAATAGCTCCATCTTGTACTTCCCACTTCTTTACACCACCACACAGCCAGCACGGAAAAGTCTTCTGAGCCACTAGGAAAGGCTGCACCAAGTTGATTTGTAGGACATTCTGGAGTGCCTGTCCCACCGCTGACGGGGAACTACCCCCTTTGGCGTAACCTGCTCTCCACAAACCCAGGACTCTGCATTTCTCTCCTGAAAAGTTCAACATGCACAGAAATGGCTGCTTTGGGTTCTTTTTCCTAGGATCATTGTAACAGTTACTCTGTCTGATTTACACTTCCTCAGTTCCAGCTTTCTCACCTCTTAACACTGGTTGGCTTTTTTCTCTTTTGTAGTTCTCATACTCTTTAAGTGACCACATTGCTCCAATCCATCCTCTGCTTAGTCTACTTCAAATGTCATCATTTCCAGACAACTGGAAACTCTATTTCCTGAAGTACTTGCTGTAGCTTTAGTTCTAAGTTTTCAGATGAAGGGGAAAGGTATTTAAAGTATTCCTGCTGCCATCCATCAGTGGTTCCCTCCGTCCCACTGACCTTGCTTTTACTACTGACTGACTTATGGAAGAGTTAGCTTTTTGTTCTTTGGGGGGTTTTTTCCCTCCAAACTGCTACAAAATGTCTTTACTTCTTTCTAGAAAGAAAATGCTAGAATCTAGAAATGCTTTCTAGCATTATACGTAATTCCTGAGCTGTACAAATTCAGCTTTCCTGTAATTTTCATGACCTTAGTGTACATCTGGGACTTTCTCCTCTTCCCAAACTCCTATTCCCTGGTCACTCTGACCTTAGTTGCTTTCTACCTTTTACTTCTCCACCATCAGGACAGGTCCTGCTACTTGGTCTCTGCACATTTCACCACCTTGCCAGACTCTGTTTCCTGACCTTTCTTTCCCCACACACATCTGGGCAGCTCCTGTCCCTGGCTGTCACTGCAGCACAGCCATCCACAGTGAAGCTGGAGAAGAGATGCAGCTCTGCAGCTCCTGAAGCAAAAGCAGCCACCTTTGAGCCATCAAGCTTTTGCACAGCCCCACTCTTTGAAAGTGAGGACAGCAAAACTACAAAAGCACCTCAGTTATTAATCCTTCCACAGATTTCTATTTTTCTCTCTCCCTGTGAAAAATTCTAATCACTGTCAGAGATATTTGAAACAGCAGATTTATTTTTCCATGCTCTGCTGCCCGATGTCAGATAACATACACAATACAGAAAAATTTGTTCCAAAGATTAGTTTACTGATGAGTTTTTACTATAATTTTTCATTCCTAATGCCTGTATTTGGGCTACACCAATCTTGCCACTTCACTGTATTCAAAGCATTATATGGAATTTTTGAAAATTTAGATGGGAGACAAAACTCACTAACTGAGACTCACTTCCCACAACTTTCCTATCACTGCAGTTCAGAAAATGTTCATCATCCAGGAGACAGTACCACAGGTTAGATCCCTTCTTCGTGTTATCTGCTACAGTTTTGTCCTTGTGTGATGTTTTAACTTCCTTTTGTCTAAATATACACCCGGCACCAGTGACCTTTGGGAGCACTGCCTGATTTCCACGGCCACACGTCACACGCCAAGTGCTACCAAATGCTGAACAAAGCTCTGAGGAACAACACGAGAAGACACAAACACCATCACCTCTCGCACCTGAGCATCCCCTTACAGCACTGAGTCAGTGATACTACTGGCAAAAATGTAATCAAGACAAATTCTGGTAGTTTTCCCATGTTTTGATCCCACTAGCAGGAAAACTTTTCCACAGCCACATTACAGAAATGTGTGTACAGTGATGAGCTGTGCAGTGAATTCGTGGCCAACACCAGTGTGTAAGAACTGGAGCTGCCAGGAGTTTCTCGGCAGGAGGGAATTGTGTGTTTGTCATACACAGTCACCTTCCACTGAAGTAGCATAAAGAGCCAATTCCTGTGTTCCCAAAGAAACATCACCATGCTGCTTTCTGCACTCGAGATCAACAGCCATGACACCCTGAAGCACATCATCCAGGTATTACGGAGAACACTTTTTTCTAAAATGTGTATTTTCTATATAAAGTGTGAAATTATATACATAGGAAGTGTGCAAACACAATGAATAAATATTACCTAATCTCTACTTTAAAGCCTTTAGTCTTTCAACTATTACATATGAAAAACTCTGCTCTGGGAGATCCAGAATAAATCAATTTCTGGAGTTTCTGGTTTTAATTGTGTAACTTTCCAACTAAAAGCAAAAAACCAATAATGTTTTGCCAGCAAAGATATGCTGCTAATGGAATTGCAGAATATGGGCCCAAAGAGGTGAAGTTCAGCAAATCATTTCCATAAAAGCACTTTTCACGTGTGCTTTGTTTGTCAAAGCTCAGCCTGTTTGCAATGCCTCCAGGAGATCAAGCTAAATCTTATTTCAGACTTTTGAAATTAAACTTTATTAATGTATTTCAGAACTGCTTTGGCATGTGCATTCCTTACCTACAGCCATCACAAATCACAATGAGCTGAACTGCTCAGGCTGAATTCTTCAAGCATGACTTTAGCAGAAAGGTCTCTGTTACTTTGCTGGAGCTGTATGTCAAAGCTTAGCAGTGTTTTCCAACTATATTGACTGGCTTTAGAAGGCATGATATCTCTCTCCCTAAAACTTTTCTCCAAATTTGACTTTACAACCATATAATATTACCCAATTAGAGGGAATTCTGAATCAACACCAGTTAAAGGATTGGATGTTTGGAATGAGCATTGTCAGACATGATTGTAACAGTAACCAGCATATTTTAACCTTGCTTCCTAAAAAATGACCAAACCCAAAGTTAATACAAAGACCTGTCACATGCTCAGCAACTTCAGCTGCCCACTTCAAGGTGCACACCATCCATACCATGCCATGAGCATGAATCTCCAAACTGCAGCTAAAGAAATCTTCAATCACAAAATAAACCTTCCAGCTCCAGAGAAAAGAAGAATAAAGTTCAGCACAAAATCTGGCACCAGCCCACACGAGGAAAAGAAATCTCTGTCTGTAACTGCTGTCAAATTCTCACTTCACAGCAAACAACAGATAGAACAAATTAAGAATGTAACTCGAGTTTCCACAATGCTGGTGTGTTTACTCCTTCTGATTACTGCAGGAGTCACTTGCTCTCATTTCTTTCTGGACTTTGGAAACAGATGATACGGATCTGTTCTGCAAAATACTCTGCTTGCCAGTAAAAAGATGGGCACAAGTTCCACCCTGACTCCTGCAGGACGTGGTAGGTTGCTTTTGAGTTGACAGATGGTTTCACATTGCTGAATTTCGGGGAAGTCAAAGGCATCTTGGAGGGGAACTGATTACTTCTTTTGATCTCTGTTCTTATAATCATCAAACACACTGGTTGCCTGGAGACTCCTATACAAAATTCATCATTTGCAAAGAAACGAAGAAATCTATATTACTTGGTATTTTTAATCTCCCACGGTAGCTTCCAGAAATTATCCTAATTCTTTTAGATCACGTGGTAAAGGACCATTCCATTAATTCAATTAATGCCTCACACCTTAATGAGGGAAGTTAACTATTCACCTGTTTAGTGGAGTTAGTTGACAAAGTGGGGAGAGAAGAGATTAAAAAGTCCCATCTTTAAGCAAAAATAACAAACTGGACTAGATAATGGAATACTGCTCATAAATTAGAGATACAGCTTTCCTTCAGTGTAATCCTGGAAAGGATTACAGAAGGGGCAGGTCAAGAACAACCTCTGTAGCTTAAGACAAGTTCCAGACAAATAACTATTCTACTCTAAAGTACTTCAGAAAATAGTTTCATAATAGTTCACAATGAATAAAAGACTGTTTTCAAGGGCTAAGATTTTTAAAATATTCTATGCAATTTGAAATGTTTTAATTTTGTAACAGTTTGTCTGGTTAATGTTTTAGAGATTACCTTAAGAAAGAAACAAAAAATGCCTACTCTCACCCACTTCACTGATATTTCCAGGTGATAAACCTGACAAAGAATATATTAGTGGCCATTAATTCCCACTTGCCTTACACTGGCAGAACATCCTTTTTAATTCATGACACTGCAGTTAAGTTCTGATAAGTGTTTTGGATAGGCCGAGGCAGTAGATAAGAGGGGCTGCTGATAAGAGAATAAAGAGATAAAATAGTGTGATTTTTAGAGTGGAGAGACTGGCAGTGACTCTCCAACAGCATTCCTTGTATCCAGGTATTATAAATAAGGAGCGTGGATGCATAATTACAAATTAACCCTGAAGGGATATGAGACTATAAGAAGAAGTCCTACAGACATGAACTCACATCAAGCATCTTCTGGATACAAGATGCTCATGTACGACATGACCAGTCTGAGTGAGATTTCAGGGGAAATTCTTACGTTTACAGGATATAGAATTCCCTATTTTTCTCTAAGCCTAACAGTCAGATCCCAACAGCTGAGATGAAAAGGCTTTGGCCTTCTCTGGCTACTCTTCCTACTTCTTTGCTCTTTATGCTCGACAAGATGAAAACAAAGCCTGGATGAGAGACTGAGTAAGACTGTGAATATGTGCAATTCATGGCTACAAAGGTCTCTCAGGAGAGACATACTCCTCCCTTGGCCTCCCAGGGCAGCCAGGCACAGAGCTGCTGTTGTTATCAGCTGAGCTGGACATTTATGTTTCCCTCCTGTGTCCGCAGTCAGTAAATGAGCTGATGCTCCACCTGCTGGAAAGAACTACGTGAGCTCCAGAATTCAGCAAGTTCTTTCTGTGTGGAAAAGGCCATCACTGAAATCTCAGAACACCATCTCATGTCAGCAGACAAAAAGGTAGCCAAGATTTTGCTTGTTTAAGACCCTGTTCCCTGCTCCAAGAACTTCTTGTGGTGCCTTTGAAACCTTTTGTTTCGACTTTACAGAGTAAACAGCAACAGGACAACTGTGACTCTATGGACAAACTGCTACTGAGTAATTACAGTTGCAGGTTTAGATTTGAAGTGAGGACAAAATTATTTACTCAGTAAGGCCAGAGGAGCCCACAGAAATGCTCCGAAGGCTCGAGCCCCTCCGCTCTGGAGCCAGGCTGGGAGAGCTGGGGGTGCTCACCTGGAGAAGAAAAGGCTCCAGGAAGACCTTTGAGCCCCCTCCAGTGCCTAAAGGGGCTCCAGGAGAGCTGGAGAGGGACTTGGGACAAGCGATGGAGGGACAGGACACAGGGAATGTCTGTAAGCTGAAGAAGGGTGGGTTTAGATGAAATATTAGGAAAGAATTCTCCACTGTAAAGGTGGTGAGACACTGGTGCCAGGCTGGACGGGGCTTGGAGCAACCTGGTCTGGTGGGAAGGTGTCTCTGCCCATGGCAGAGGGTTGGCATGAGAGGAGCTTTAAGGTTACTTCAGCCCAAACCATTCAATGACTATGATGGTAAGCATTACTTTTGCTAAGAGTTTGATCTGGGTTAATTTGTTTGGGGCAATAATAAGATATTAAGCTGAAAAGCTGCTGCACTGTTTCTTTTCCTCTCCTTTCTACTAGCTTTTACTGTACTCTGAATTTTTCCAATGGTAACATAAAAGAAGGAAAAAAAATAGAAAGCCCCAAACTAATTCCAACAGTGTAAAACATCTGCTGAGGGTCGCCAGGCTGACAAACTACACATACAGCAAGTTAAAATAGGAATGGGGGAAAAAATAAAGCCTGAAGGTAGAAATGCATCTGGCAAGATCAAAGTCAGACAGCTCCTACTACACTCTTACAAGCAAAGTTCTTTTATGAGTTATGTTATGATATACAGTTGACTTTGTTTCATTAAACTCAAGCACAGATGCTTCAGATACATCTATAAACATGCCTGGAAGAAACCTCATCCTGACCCCAAGGCAGCCTGAGCCACTTCAGCTGGCTGCTCTGTGTCCCACATAAATAACCATGAGAGGGGCAGCTCCGGTCTCTGCTGCCCAGGACCTGAGGGAACGGCTGCAGCTGTGCCAGAGGGTTTGGGTTGGATATGAGGGAAAGGTTCTTCCCCCAGAGGGTGCTGGGCACTGCCCAGGCTCCCCAGGGAATGGGCACGGCCCCGAGGCTGCCAGAGCTCCAGGAGCGTTGGGACAGCGCTGCCAGGGATGCCCAGGGCGGGGTTGTTGGGGTGTCTGGGCAGGGCCAGGAGCTGGGCTGGGTGATCCCTGTGGGATCCTTCCAGCTCAGGATAAGCTATGATGCTATGATTCCAGAGTTCTGAAAATAAAATAATAAACATACCTCCGACACAGAACATTAGTCTGACAGTTACCAAACATTTCCCAATCCAGAAGAAGCCAAGAATGTCAGAACATCCCTGATGAATTGGGATTTGCACAGAAGATGAGAATGCTGCTAGAAAAGTTAGAGAACTGCTGGGAAATGATTACTTTCCATCTCACTAAAGCCAAATACTTGAGAATACAGAAGTAGAACCTCTTCCCTCTCTAAAAAAGAACCATTTTAATAAATAATCAATTGTTTCATTTTGTCTATCCAGTTTTGGGTTTCTGGGGAGTAGATGAGTGATATTTTCAAATGCATTTCAATAACCACAGAAGCGGTAATTTCAGAGAGAGATTATTCTCTTATCTAACTAAAACTTCTAAGGACATCACCAAAGAATTTTCTCTGTTGTAGTTCTGCTCAGCAGCAAAAATAGTGAAAGATTCGCTAATGCCCAAAGGGAAAAACTGCAGACAGTTCAGATCCAAATTTTGTGATGTTTGACAGTGCTAATGAGTGATAATGAGCAACACTTGAGATCATACAGAAATGACTAATATTGAAGATATCAAACCCCTCCTTTATGATTTAGTGCAGATCACTCTTTTAAGCCACGGATAACTGTATGCCAGAACAGTCCCTGCTTTGCCTGACATCCACACAGAGCAGAGATGGAAGAGGGGATGTGCACCACTGAGCTCATCTCCACTGCAAGGCTCACACCATCTCTAGCACAGAAGGGCAAATAAGAAGAGAGCTGCTTATTTCCCATCAGCAGCTTCAGGAAAATAAAGTTAGCTAAGAGACTTATTCCTCAACATCCTATTTCCAACAGCCAAAGGAAGGCTGTGTGCCTGTCTGAGACCCCACCTCCAGTGCCGTGTCCAGCTCTGGGGCTCCCAACATCAGAAGGATGGAGAGCAGGAGAGAGTCCAGAGGAGGCCATGGAGACGCTCCAAGGGCTGGAGCCCCTCTGCTCTGGAGCCAGGCTGGGAGAGCTGGGGGTGCTCACCTGGAGAGGAGAAGGCTCTGGGGAGACCTCAGAGCCCCTGCCAGGGCCTAAAGGGGCTCCAGGAGAGCTGGAGAGGGACTGGGGACAAGGGCCTGGAGTGACACAACAAGGGGGAATGGTTTCCAACTGGCACAGGGCAGGATTAAATGGGATATTGGGATTAAATTCTTCCCTGTGAGGGCGGTGAGGCCCTGGCACAGGTTGCCCGGAGAAACTGTGGCTGCCCCTGGATCCCTGGAAGTGTCCAAGGTCAGGCTGGAATGAGAGGAGCTTGGAGCAATCTGGGATAGTGCAAGGTGTTCCTGCCCATGGCAGGGGGCTGGAAATAGATGTTCCCTAATGTCCCTTCCAACTCAAACCATTCTGTGACCTGCAAAGGACAGAATAAAGTGGTAGAAGTGCCTAAGACACTCCGCTACTTTTCCCAAAGTATTATTTTCCTAAGGTGAAAATAACATTTGAGAGCATAAGCAAGCAAAGGCATAAAAATGTCACAACAGAGCATAAGCAAAGTACCTGTTCCTTATTTACAAACATGCAAAACACTCTTTAAGGAGCATTAAAATTACCAAAACAATAGATCAAAACTTGTAAATACCCAAATTAACAATGCTTCTGTAAGAATCATCACCAAATATTTACATTTCCTAAAGATCAATTGTAACTATCAAAGAAACATGGAGGGAAAAAAACCAAACTGGAGAAGGACCCCACAGGTCTGAGCACGTGAACAAACAATAAAATCTTTTACAAGCGGATGCCAGAAATGGCACATTCTGTCAGAAAACGGGTAACAGCACAGGGGTGGAATTTTAAAACAATCTTAACGTCCCGCCGTTGACGACGGAGGACGCAGCTCCACGCCGAAGCAGCCGCTCCCCCCGCGGTCCCGCTCTTACCTGGCTGGGCCTTGCCGGGATGCTGCTGTCCCGCTGCTCCCTGCGGAGGAGGAGGGCTGGCTCCCGCTGCTGCCGTGCCCGGCGCCGGGCCGGGGGCGCTCAGAGCCCCGGCGGGCAGTGGCTGCCCCCGCTTTAGGAGCTGCTTCTGTTCCTGCTGGCGGAAGCGGGGAGGCACCTCTCGGGGCAGGTATCGGGACGCCGCAGGCTGCTGCCCGTTAGCAGACGCGCGCTTGCCATTGCTGCTGTTGGTGAGAGTGCTGGTGGAAGTACTGGTACCGGTACCGGCAGGTTGGGGCTGGCTTAAACTGGTCTTAATAGGTTCTGGCACTAGGGCAAAAGAAAATAACAATCATTGGTTTAGGATCTGAAAAGCTGCGGGGTGGTTTTTTTACTGTAACTGACCAAACCTCAAAGTTGGCAGAGTGTGTTACTTTTTGCGTAGGGTTTACTTCCTGTGATGGTACTGGAAGCTTTTATGCCCTACTGAAACAAATCATCTGTACGGTTTAAAACAGGAGGGGGGACCAGAGAGAGCTGTGACAATTCAGTGTTGAACAGAATGCTCATTTAAAGTGCGTGGCACACTGCTGCACCCGCCTTGAGCCCCCACTGCCTTTTTAGTTCAGCAGTTTTCGGGGTGACCTGGCCAATATTAACATCAAATCCCATGGCATACAGCCACGAAAACAAACGTTTTCAGGCTTCTCATAAGCTCCCCAAAAACAAGCTAAAAGACCTGATCCACCAGCTTATTCAGCACTCACACAAATTTTGGGTTTCTTGTGGTCTTTATCCAAACCTTTGCATCAAACACTTAGGACATCCCAGTCACCAACACCTGCACTCTAGGCGTACATCTGACACTCGCCACACTAACCCAGCCTGCACTGAGCCAGCCAGGCCACCCCGGAATGTGCCTGCACACCTGGCAGGAGTGACCAGCAGTGCCAGGTCCCTTTGCGACAGGCAGGAGGGAGAGGGCACGGCACTGAAGGACGGCAGCCCCGGCTCAGCTCACCTGGCAGCAGCTGCCAGAGCTGTTTGGCCACCCAGAGAAACTCTTAGGGCTTCTGGGATGAACAGAACCAAGCACTACTCCAGCTCATCACAAGCCGGGTCCAACAAGTGCAAAATTCCAGCTCATTCCCAGAGCCACAGAATATGCTGAGTGGGAAGGGACACACAAGGATCATCACCCAAGTGCTGGCCCCACACAGGACCATCCCCAAGAGTCACACCTTGTGCCCAAGAACGCTGTCCAAACGTTGCTTGAACTCTGTCACGGACACTATAAACCCACACTCAGCCTCTCCTCAGGCTCTGACACACCTGGAAAACTGAACAACTTCCACAGCTGCAGCAGTGAACAGGCACCAAGGGAATGCCGAGGGTGGGTTCAAAGCAAGCAGGGACTTGACCAAGCAAAAATATGCCAAAAAGTCTGACAGAACCATCAGCATTTCACTTCACCAAGATGTTTGTTTTGGAAGCCTAAACAATTTCACCTGGGATTCTGTCTGTAACAAAAAAGGAACTCTGAGTGTAAAATAAAAATTGAAGTACCACTAATACCTGAAGAGCCGAGAACAAACCTTCCTTAGCTTTTCAAAATACACAATCAGCTTTGGAAACAAACAATTTATCCTCACTTTGACAATTAAAAAGGTAGATTAGAAGTGTCATGGAATGCAGAATAATTATTTTCTAATACCAAATCTGCATATTCAACATGTATGTGAAAACTATTTTGTTTCCACAATACAAATAGATCTGTCGTTCACATGATAGCAAATAAGTCTGACTTAATTTTAATGGGTTTGTTTTAGCTCCTATTGCATCCCCAACTACTGTTACAGCAATGTAAGCATTTACCTCTACTACCACCACCATCGCAGAGAGGCAAACATTTACAAACAGTGAGAGCTGAAGGACTCACGATTTCTGCAAAGTCATTTACCACAAGGTTTGCCCAGAGCACTGCAGACACAGGCTGATCAACCAAAAATAACCCACATTTCCAGCCAGGGAGCTTCTCCAGCTCGGCTGACAGACCGGGTGCACATACCCTGGTGCCAGCAGATGAGAGGGAATGCCAGGGAAGAGGAGGAAAAGGACAAGAGAATGGAATCCGCTCCCTGGCACGATGCCAGCAGAGCTGGGATTTGTCCGGCCCCAAGATTTTCATGAGGAATATTAATTAGTTGCAAACATATTTTAGAGAGCAAGACAGGCTGCTTTTTAAAAAGCATTGTATTCTTAGTATTGTGTATATATAATCACATCTGGTACTTCCAAAGAGGTGTGCATATAGATACATTTATTTTTAAAAAATCACTAATGCAAGTCATAGACTAGACAACACTTTTCACTTTAATGTAAACTAACAAAGGTGTTTCATCACAAAAGTGATGCCAGAGAAATCCATTTTCACTGTGTTAGAGACAATGTTTCCCTCTACGTATCTGAATCACAGATGAGAGAAAAGAACAAAGAAAATCAAAATATCACTGTACTTCAGAATTAAAATATTTCTGCATATTCATGCTACTGGTTTCTCTTTAATCAACACAGTAAAGTAATTTTTATTTTGTACATCAAAATCTCTTTTAAGAGTACTTAAATGGAAGCTCTTGTAAGAATACTATGTCTGCAAATCATGGTAGCTGGAAAAGAACTGTTTAATTACACCAATGACAGGGAATAAAGCAAGAAGAGTGAACAACATCACACAAATGGGCTTGAGCCCTAAATTCCAGCTTCATACCAGGCTGGAATTTAGACTTCAAATACAGCAACAATATTTAGAGAATATATATTACAAAGACAATGCGACTGTGTTCTAAAGCCATCCTCAGCAATGTTTAACCAGCAATTTTCACTTGATATGCACTGTGAGAAATGCCAAATGTTCCAAGTGTCTACCCTGGATCTCCTAATTATTAACTGCTGTGTGATACTGGCAATAACAGCATCTTTGTAAAGCCTCTAGCCATTCCCCTTCCCGCAGGGCCGCACCCTGAGACCGTGGGTACCCCTGGCAGAACACACGGCCTACAAACCACTGCCTTTTCCCCACTGCAGGGCACAAAGGCACAGCAGCCGGGGCCTCTCTCAGGCAGCGCCTGGGCACCGGGAGCTCTGCCTTTAATCAGCCCCAAGGGCCGAGCTGCCAATCCATGGAGAGCCCTGGCAGCCCCCAGGAGCAGCCTGTCCACCCTTTCACCTGCAAGGAATCCACTGTCACCGCTAATGGCGTGGGGGCAGCTGCTGGAAAGCCAGGAATCAGAACACGGCTTTTATGGCTAAATTTGCCTGAATGCGAAAAATGTTGTTTAAATCGTGTGGGGGAAAGGATTTAACACCCAGTGATTTTCATAACTAGCACGTGATTAAAGAGCTAAAGCAAAAACATTTAAGTGGAAAGCCTCTTGCAAAAATACAATTAAAGGCGTAAAATGAAAGCCTTGAGATTGCTTGCTCTTAAGATGTTTGTGATGGGTATCTGCTTACTCTCCATTCCGAGCTGTACATACACTAAACAATGAGCTTGCTTGTAATAATTATCAGTACTTAATGGTATCTAAACTTCTTAATCCAATTTTACCCAAACAAATCCAATAATTACTCCATATGCTTTTTGATGATTACAATCTCGGGAATCCCAACTGCATAAAAAAGTGTTACGAGCAATTGTAGGTGGATTTTATTAATATAATGAATAGGATCAGTCTAACAGATTTCAATTACAACAATAGCTTTTAAGTACATTTCTATGACATAAGGAAAGAACATGCATAAATGAAAGAAACTGGTTAAGCCACATAATACTGATTTATGGCAGCTTTTTCCTTTCATTCACCTCATTAACATTTCTCTAGATTTCAGAATCCCCCACTCCAGCTCTATAAAACTTGCATTTCTAAAGCCTTCGAGGACCAGACATTCCAGAAGAGAAACAGTTAAACCCAGAAATGCATTCTTGGCTGCTACTGTGACAGGATTTATTTACAGCTTCTATTAAACACAGCAGCTCCATTACAAAGTGCTGGATGTGAGGAGAATTTTTGATTATACAATGCCAATGCCTCACTGCGTTAAACATATCATGCCAGTGTATTATTTTTTTCCTTCAGCAATTCGTTCAGGTCATTGTTTGATGGGTTTATGAATTCATTACAGGAAACAGATGGATCCCATAATTCAGAGCTATTCTCCCAGCCAATCATATGGGCAATTTTTTTCCTCATCTTGCTCCCCCCTCCAAATCAACCTTAATGAAGCCACTTCCTCCATGGCCAGTTCCCTGCACACACACACTGCAGCACATCCACTGCTGCTTGAAGCTCCCTCCAAACACTAAAGGCTTTCCAAATAAAGCTGAGCAGGAGCACAATCCCACAGACAGCCCCTCCGAGGTCACACAGAGCGCCAGGAACTTACCCAAGTCAGGCGAAGACAGCCACAGAACACAGCATTAGAGTGGGCAAAACCACATGTCCTCATTAGAGAGAAACCCATTTTTATTTGCTCGCAAAGTCTGTTACGGGAAAAAATTCTTGCACCCCCCCAATCTACTTTCAAAGGCTGCATTTTCATTTAGCAAATTACCTCCTTTGTCTCCTAAGTGCTGGGATTTGTTATCCACAGTGACATCTGCTGGCAACAGCAAAGGTGCTCAGAACTATTGCATAAAACCCACTTCTAATGTTTTTACACAAAAAGTGGCAAATTTTCTGCCTGGATCATCCCTTCCCCCAAAATCATGAACTTCTGGGGAAAAAAACCTGCAGAAAAGTTACAGTCTAATGCCAAGACAATCCCAAAACTTATTTTCCACATTACTTATAATGGCTTTAATAATGAAACCAGAAGCTGCTGTTTGACATCAAAGCCCACATTGAGTGATGAAAGTAAAAATACACGTGTTATTGTGGCTTTAGAACTTTATCACCATTTATTTAAAGAAATGCCTTGACTTTGGGCCAATTCCTGATGATATCATTTATCTAATACTCAGAACAGATAACGTCTTTTCCGGGTTTAACTTCCTTTCCCCCCTCCATCTGACCTCCCAACTGACCACGGTGCAGATTCTTCTGCTTCCTCTTCCAGACATTTCCTCTCCACTTTCTTCTCTTCTCTTTTACAACATTTCCTTCCTTAGTCTTTCACCATCCCAATTCTAAAATCTCTTCCATAACCCACTTCTCTGACAGACTTCTCACTTCTACCAACTTGGACCTTCTACACAGAACTTGATTTTTTTTTTTTTTTTCCTGCCAGGCAACTGGAAATCAGAGTAGGAATTAACAGGAAGCTGCAAAGTTCATGGAAAACCTCTAACCAGTTATTAGGCTTTTTCAGCAATAGAAGGTCTTACCTTCTTAACTGCTGGCTTAATGCAAAGGTATGAAATAGAGAAGCATTGAGGACTTCATTCCCCACCCATCTCCACTTTGACTCTAAAGCAAAGTATCCACAAACCCAGCCGACCCCTGACTCCTACCCTGACACTCGTTTGTTCCTCCCTCCCCTCAGACCCAGACATTCACTTCAGCTCAAACAAGTTCCGTCTGTTTGCTCACATTTCCCACCCGTGTCCCACCAGCCAAAGCTCGCTCTATATATCTTAACTATGTAATGGCTGCTGAAATGACATTCTTACTTGATATTGTCATAAGCAAAGTGGGGAAATGTGAGCAAAATGTAAAATTGGTTGAAATGTTCTCTGGGAGAATCAATGGCTTGCTGTCAAAACAGAATATGTTTCAGAAGAGATTCCACGGGGACTTGATCCGAGCCTACACTGTTCAATATTTCGTTAACAGCTGGATGATGGACTGGAGAATATCCTTATTAAATCTGCAAATGACACCAAGATGGGAGAAGGAAGATGGGGGTGGTCAGATCGCTGTGTGACAGGATCAGAGCTCAGCAGCGCTGAACTGGAGAAGTGATGTGACAAAACTACCACAATTCAATAAGGAAAGTCACGTCATTAGGCAGGAGGAATTAAATGCAGAACAGCAAACAACTCGCCCCACAGCAGTTCTGCAGAAAAAAAAGCCATTTTTGAGCAGATCACAAACCAAAGAGGGGGAAAAGGTAATCAAGAAGATGGTAAAAAGCCAAGTGGTATAATGGGATAAACACCCAGCAACCCATCTACTCGAGCCTGGCATCACCAAACCTTCCCTGTCTGTACCCACAGCTGATCATCTCTCTTCCACAGGGAGCTGCACCACCTGGAAAGGGCACAAAGGAAACGGGAATGTGGAAACGGGAACTACCACAGCAGACAGAGGTAATGCAGTAATCAGTCTACAAGACACTGGGTACACAAATTTAAAACAAAATACAAAGGAAGAGGACAAAATAATTGCTCCACCCCACAGTGAATAAGAAGAGACTTGCTGGGTTTAAATAGCAGTCAGGGAGATTTAGACTTACATTTCCAACAATAAGGATGATTAAGGATTATCTGCAGTCATGATACAGGTTTGGTGATCTTGTCTCAGGGCAAGAGGATGGAATAAATGACCTCTCAAGAACCTTTAGAGCACATTTTCTACCACTCTACATGTAAAACAGAGCTCCAAATCCATCTTACTCAGTTCTCCCACTTCCCTCAGCCATGACAAAGAAATCACTTTTCTCTCAGGCTGATAGTCACAGCACTCCCCCCAGCTTCTGCTGGTTTTTACATAAGTTTCAGATGTGGCCTTTCTTCACCAGCCCCACTTGCAGATCCTCTCCATTTTGTTCTTGATTAATGTAAATTTGAGATTGTATCAACCCTGAGTGACATTTTATCCCTTCACCACCATGGTGAATCCTCTGTGTGAGCCCAGCACAGCCCACCCTGAGGCAGAACGTCTGTGCAGCCAAGGGTCAGAGCCCAACTCTATTCACAAATTGAACTTTTTTCCTACAAGCTGGAGAAGTTCCTAACAAAAACAGAGATCCTTGACTACTTCAGAGCTCAGACACGAGATTTTGTTTCCCTTTCTGGAACAGCATCTACATTTTTTTTCTTTCAGATCTGTCAGCAGAGAGGGTGACAAATACTTCTTTTGACAGAAAGATACAAAACCTGTTTTGGGTGACTCAACATGTATTTTTAAGGTTTTTTTCAATCCTATTCTACATTATTCAGGTTGGTTTCACATGCAGCAATCTTGTGAGGAACACTTAGACTTTTAACAGTTTTAATATCTTCCTCACTGCTTTCCTCCATGTTAGCACTGATCATAATTTTAATTTTAAATTCACAATTAATTAGCTGTGCCATTAAAAATGGTACAGCTAATTAGGTTGATAGGTTGTCATCAACAATAGATTGATAATCCAAAGCAAATATGATGCTCTCCCACTGCAAGCCAAACTCTCTCATGTTTGTTGAAGGCTCTGAGTGCACACACATGGGGTTTGCCATCAGCTAATTGATGAGCAGAAATTGGACTGTACACATCAGGCCTCAAACTCAGCAGTCCAGGGTAGGAATCAGGACTGTGGGCAATGGAACAGTTAAATTCACAGAGCTGCATTCCTGCAGGACGTGAACTGATAACAGATGGTAACTTTCAAGACTTACCAATTCATCTGTTTCCTTTCAAGCGAGAGCTCTCCAACGGGCAGGCGCTGGGAACTCGAATACCAGTATTAATCATGTACATCTCTCTACACACAGACCTGGCCAAATGCTACCCCTTGTACAGCAACAGATAAATAAATGAATTCACCTAACTAGAAGCTGCTCTCTGTCCTGAAGCCTCTGATATCACAGCACAGGCAAATTTCCTTGAACACGTTTAACTTGGAATTCAGACTCCTGCAAACCCAATTCCCACCTCCAGAGCAGGGCAATACACTGGCATTAGAAAGAGAACTTGGCTATTCTAAAGGAAAATAATGAAGCTATTAGAAGTTTTTAATCACTCATATTAATAATGTTAAGAAACAACAGCATTAACAACTGCTTGAAAAGGACGGGAGGGAGATAAGAGTCATTGCTGAGATGAATTAGCTGGTGCAGGAAATTACTACTGTAAAATTTAAGTGAGAGGGCAGCTCTGAATGAAGAGAGGGATTCTCAGCAAGCGTTTAGAAATGCTGGCAGAGTATTTTCAGGTTTCTGATACAAGACTTCCCTACAGAGTGTTCATAACTCTTCACAGACAGAGAATTCTCATCTTGTATTCCTTCCCAGAGTACTTAGGAACATCTGAAGGACACCAACTAATTTTATAAAGACCCACTAGGGAAACACAGTAAGTTCTCTCCCACCAACAGGACACGAGAGCATCACAAACAGTCCCAGCAATTCAGGAACACAGCAAAGGATCACAGCACTGACACGTCAGGAGCCAGCCTTGGGCATGTGCTCCCCCCTTCACCCCCATCTCACCCTCCAAACCCTCCTCAGTGTTGCTCCAGGCAATGTACCCCCAGCAGGAACCACACAATAAAAGAGTCAGAGAAGACAGGAAACAGCTTAAAGTTAAAGTACACAAAACCAACACTATCATCACTGCAAGTACCAGCGGGAAAATTCAAGCATCTAATAACAGATTAAATAACTTCATACAGAGCCACATAAGAAGTCTGGGCAGACCCAGGAAGCGAATCCTTCAATTTTAAGCTGACTGTGTACATTTAATCTCATTAGACAATGTTTTACACGCAGTTTTCATATGCAAAAGAATTTTTTAAAAACAAATTTACAAATGGCACAGCCATCACCACCAGACGTGTTCTTCTTCCTCCTTTCCACAGACCACTTCCGGGCACAGACTGAGGAGTAAATATCCTTTACAGCAGAAACCCAGTCGTTAAAACTGTGCACATAAACAGATACATATGCAAGTTCCCAGTAAACAGTACATTCACAGGAAACTGAAAATGAGGATAGCCTCAGTATCCACTGATTTACTGTATACAAGAGCCTGGAATTTCCTTCACCTTGAACAGTGATGGATCTACAGGTACAGCCCACTCTTCAGCCGGGGCTTGAAGAGTTAATCACAGTGTAAATGCTTCCAGTTTCATACAGGTGGTTGGGTACTGTAAAGATACCTCATATCCCCATCATTTCTATCCTGGATTGCTGCCTCTACAGAAATCCACCCCGCGCTGGTACACAGCGCACAGACTGTATCACGCTCGGAACGTGTGCTGCACCCACGGTCTGTCCATGCAAGGTGCATGTTCCTGCAGTTTCAGGGTGTCCCAGGGTACAGCCAGTGCTGGCAGCCCACCCATGACAACTGGGAACAATAAGCACTCGTGCTACCTGAGGTACAAGCTCTTTTTCCACTTTGATGTTTGAGCTGGAAAGAAGGTAAGGACTCTCCAGCTATTTTCTGGAACGCCTGGAAATGGCCGGCGTGTATTTATGGATCAATATCCTAATATGTGGACAGAGAGATCAATGTGTGCAGGACATGTTCGAGCTGCCAGATGTGATTTTGTGTGCCCAAAATCAGTGTCCAGGGAGCCCCAGGCCCCGAGAGTGTGGATACACCCTGGGCTCAAAGCCCAGACACATCACACCACTACACACAGGCACATTTTTCTCCTGGAAACCAGAAATACAGCTCCTCCAGGTATTTCATTCCTGTTTTGGGGGAGCAGGCTGCAGTGATATTTAATTCCCTTCAGATGTGCCCACTGAGGCACGCTGTGACTGCCTGCAGATGACAGGGCTGCTGCTCAGACACGAAGTGTAATGCTGCCTGACACTGCCTGTGCTGCTGGAATCATGGGACTGGGCACACATGGCACACCGACTAAAGGCCTGAGTAAACACAAAGCCTGGGCCCTCCTGCCATGGACATTTATGGTACCAAATGAATATTTCATGTGCAACACTAAAATAGCAAGAATTTTGCGAGCAACCAGTAACAGCCCTCTGTAATTTTGGCATAACCCTTCCAGTTCACATTCTAGCTCAAAAGAAGATTTAATATGTTTATACTACAGCTCTAAAGATAGTGTAGAGTTATCGGAGCTATCATTTTAAATCAGTCAGCAGGGAGAACTGAAGCAGAGCCAACAGAGTGTCCAGCATGGACCAGCTTCCCCCACTCCTGGGCAGTGTGGATTTACTCCAAGTTTCAGGTAGCATCACCCTGAGAAACTGTGCATGGAGCCAAATCAATGAAAGGTAAACCTGAAATGTTTTGGCCTTAGATATCAAAATCTTGTGTTATTAGGATAACTGAAGATGTGTTCATTTATATTTCACAGAATTATTTTGAAAATTGTTGCTTTGAGCAAGTAGGTTTTTAACATACAGAACACACAGGGACATCGTTATCTCTTCAGGAGACTATACTAATAAAATTTCACAGATTTTCTATCATAAAAACGTGTTTTGGGTTCTACATCCTACTCTGGAAGCAGTTCCTAACATTTGAAAGACATGAAAATGAAAGGAGCAGCTGAGAAGAACTTGGAAGTCCAAAATGAAGAGGGATCCCTTATTCAGCTAAACCCGATTAAATTAAAGTCGTGCTCTAGAGATAAAACAAACAAATGAGTGTTTCAGTCTGCATACAGATCTGCAGTGGGGGGGGAAGGAAGAAAATACGTTGAACTTTAAAATTCTATTTCAGTTTTTTTAATGCTTCCTTTTAAATCTAAACATGACATTTCATATGCAATAGTGTTTTTCTGAATGAGCTTCTCAATGCTCTTTCCTGGAAGGTTTTTGTTTGGAACTAGGAGTTCATCTACCTGACAGCCAAGCCTTGAGAGTCTGAAGCAAACTCTTCATTTCTGATTTAACACCGAATCTGAAGCAAACCCTTCATTAATTCAGTCTAAGCTGAATAGATTTTTTACATCTCCGGTGCCATCGTGCATTAATGCCACATATGAAAAACAGGATTTAAATTATTCAGAAACGTGAAGAAAGCAGTTCCAGCAGTTTACAGACCTTCTTCTATATTCAGGTCCTTCAGGAAAATTTCCTAAAGAAAAGCGGACTAAAACCTGATGGGGATTCAGCAATCCTTTCCCTGCAGGTAAGGTGGAACCAAAGAAAACGCAAAGAACGAAGTGAGTTCATCTGCTGAGCGCATTCCGCAGGACCCCCCTTCCGTGAGCGGTGCCCAGGGAAGCTCCTCCCGAGATTCCAGCACCCACCCTGAGCAGGAGGAGCAGGCCCAGAGCTATTGCTGTGGATCCATCCCGTGTTTCCAGCGGGGTTGTTGTCCCGGTGACAGCCCTGGGTGATCACCCAGCTACGGGCTGTCACCATAGCAACTTGCACCAAGAACTCACAATGCACCCAAACGAACTCCGAGCTAAATTAACTTATTGCATGTCACCAGTGAGAAATGACTGTTCAGAGGTAATTTTCTGTACTAATATGTAATAGAGTTAACTCTCTAAATTGAATTAAATTAATTAAATGCCACTCCCAGTAAATCAGATTCTATTACATGAATGTTAAAAGAAATTAAAGATGTTTTAATAAAGATTACTAATAATAACTTAATATTATTACTTCATTTTAATTCAAAAATTCTGCTCAGTTTATTTTAGACACATGTCTTCCCCTCACTAGGAAGGAATACCTAATTACTGCACATGAATTACACACTTACTTCACAGAAATGGGCTTAGACTTAGCTAAAAGAAGTAACACCAGAATTTTAAGAAGAAATACAGCTTGGTTTAATAAGTGGCATCCTAAGATTCTTCCTCCCGTCACACTTTGGGTAAATTCCACACTTTCAATGAGCGTGTCCAGTTTCCAGAGAGTTTCGTTTCTGCTTTTTGCAGAAAAAAATGAAAATGTCTTGCAGTAAGGTCAACTGCAAACAAAGAGGAAAACCGTGTCTGGCTAGGCAGGGTACAAAAATAACAGCTCTTTAATGGCTTTGCAGATCTAGCTAACAATGCATTATTAAGTTTGATTTTTAAAGTAGATTCTTGCACTTTAGAGTAGGACAGACAGCTGGGAGGCAAATCTGAGATGCTCCCAGTTGCTCGTGTAAATGAAAAGCTGAACCTGTCAGCTGATGGTGTCTGTGCTGTCCCCATGACCCCGACTTTAACTCGCACCACACTCACCAAGACACTCTGGGCAAAAACGGGGGCTATTTAACAACAATCACTTCTCACAATTCCAAAGCACATTACTCAGTTTTACCCACTCTTTAGTTTTCAGGAAGAAGCCGTGTTTGTGCTGAGAAGGCAGCTGGTGACAGCAGAGGGAGCACACGGAGCTGCCACATCTGCCACCGGCTGCAGGATGACAATGACGTCAGCCCGAGCACCAGCTCGCTTCAACAGCCAAAGGCAGCACTGCCACTAGAAGAATATGGCAAATAAGGATTAAAACAGTCCCTGAATCTCCAGAAAAAGTGAAAAGCAACGGTGAGTTAAGGCTGTGACAACCCCGTGGGGTGGTACAAGATGAGTTTTAACATCCCACCTACATCCCAGGTATCAGTAAAATGGGATTATGGATTTAAGTGTTCTGTGTTACTATGCATCTAAGTTATTATCCACAGATTTTAAGCTAGAATTAGATTTTTTTTTTTAAGTCCTGGTAGCCATAATAAGGCACCAAATCACAAAGTCTTCCATGGATTTTTTCTGGGAAGAAGAGCTGAACAACTGAGGAGGCTGAAGGCGACCTCTCATTTGATTTCCCACAGTGATCACTGGATAAGATTAGAGATAACTATACAACAAAGAAAAAAAATTAAATTTTTACTCTTGGAAACTGGCAGCAAGATATGGAAGCTATAGCAAGATATGAATTAAGATGGAGCCTATGTCAGAAAGGTGGCACTGAACACATTTGCTTCCTGTTTCCCTCTGAAGACTTTCTCCTGTTGAGAAAGGAGATGCCAGGTGCTGACATGCACAGCAGGAAAGAACGGCCAGTGCAGGACAGGACAGCCTGAAAGCCCCAGCACCTGCAGGAAGGGTTCTCATGGTTTGTCAGTCAAGCCTAAACAAGTGCAGTGGAAACTGTGGGGAAATTAAAGCAAGGAATATATTTAAATGTGTACTTCAGGGGACTACCTGCAGAGGGAAAATGGGTAGTGATTAAACAGGAGAAATGGGGAGTGAAGAAGAAACTGCACATTATCAAATCGAGGTCTTTACAGAATTAAAGAAGGCATCTGAAACTTGAGAGCTTCTCAAAGTAAGCTGAGTTTACGGACAGAAAAGTGAAAGAGAAGAATCAGCACTGCTGTGGAACAGCCAGGATTACAGAGCTGTGCAATGGGGTGAGCCTGAAAGGCACACAAAATAAATCAGCCTTAGGTTTTACTTGTAAACAGCAGCAGGTTACTGTTCCACAGATTAACTCAAAGGCTACTTAATAATTCTCCAATCACACTGTGCTGGTTTTGGGTGGGACAGAGTTAATTTTCTTACAGTAGCTGGTTTGGGGCTGTGGTTTGGATTTGTGCTGATAACCCAGGGTGTTTTCATTACTGCTGAGCAGCGCTCACAGGGAGCCAAGGCCTGTTCTGCTCCTCACCCCACACTGCCAGCAAGGAGGCTGGGGGGGCACAAGGAGCTGAGAGGGGGCACAGCCAGGACAGCTGACCCCAGCTGACCCCAGGGAATATTTCACACCAGATGGGGTCACCATATAAAGCTGGGGATGATTGCAGTGATGGTGTTTGTCTTCCCCACTCACTGTTCCCTGGGATGCAGCCCTGCTGGCAGGGATGGCTGAACACCTGCCTGCCATGGCAAGTGGGGAATGAACTCCTTGTTTTGCTTTGCCCATGTGTGTGACTTTTGCTTTACTTATTAAACTGTTTTCACCTCAACCCACGAGTTTTCTCACTCTTACTCCTCATATTCTCTCCGCATCCTGCTGGGGGGAGTGAGCGAGGGGCTGAGCTCCCGCCTGGGGTTAAACCACGACATACAGATACTGCATTTAAAAAATAATTCTGCACTAACTGGAAGGACTTCTGAAGAAGAAAAACAAATTATTGTGGTTTGAAAAACAGCCTGAACACACTGGCACAAGTTAGAACTGGATGGGTTGTTAAGTAAAATACATGAGACACAAAAAGGCCTCTGCAGTGGAGGGGAAGATCAGCTCTCCTGGGCAAAGCAGCCAACAAAGAAGGGGCTTAAGTTACAGGAAAGACTGTTCAGGCTGAATACGAAGATGACTTTCAAACAATAATCAAAATATCTTTCAAGAACATCTGCTGGGCCTGTCTGAGAGAGGGGAGAGGGTTAAGACCATCCCTTTTTGCTCATCTAAAGGGATATATCTAGTCCTGTGGTAAGACCTCAATGTGGCATTTGAATTTATGGAGTTGGAGAATCACCAGTTCTCTAGCTTACTAACTGATGTGCTTCAAAGCAGAAGTTCATGAAAGCCTGTCTGGCCTCCTAAAGGTGAAAAGTCTGGCTCCATAAAAACTGTTGAAAAAAAGAGAGCAACAGCAGCCAAATCAGAAATTATGCCTGAAACCTTAAGAGCATCCTGAAAACAGGAGGACAGATCTTCAGGAGACTACGATAAGACAGAGAACTACTTCTGTTAACATTGGAAGAGGCCACCAGGAGCCTGAGTCACACCAAGTTCAGCTGTTCCCATTGGGCAAACAATAATAACAGTGGCTGCCACGCCCAGGGAAGCTGAGGAGCGTCCGAAGCATTCGGTGGTGCTGTTAAACACAGGTCCCACAAGACAGCTTAGCGTGAGCCACTGCTGCCACCCCACACGGGCAGGATGCCTGCAGGGAAAATCACCTCCTCTCCGGATGCTAATGCACACTGCACTGCCTGAACCAGTTCAGGAATAACCTGAAGGATCAGGTGCACGATGCACACCTCAGCAGAAGCTTCGGAGCATTTACCAGAGTGCGAGCTGGTTAAACAGACATTTTAAGTAGTCCTGTAGGATTTGTAAAGTATGGGCTACCACCTTTAACAACTCAGGAAAAACATTAAAATAATCTAGCAAAACACAGGGAAGCCAAGGGTTCTCAGAGTAGAGGAATGTCAACACCGGATAGACAACAGGAGAACACAAGGTCTCTCAGGCCAAATGCTTCACACACGGAGTAAAAGAATCAAAACCACGTTTTCATTCCCTTCCTTTTCCCAACCCTCACCAGTATTTGAACAGTAACTATTCCAGGAGCATGTACTAGTGTTACAGTTCAAAGTGGATTTCATCCTTCCCAAGGAAGGGATCAGGTAACCTTAGAAACCCGGCACGTATCTCAAAACAATCATTACCAAAGTGAGCTAATACATCTCCTGATGAACCTCTCTTCCAGCTCACAGTTTGCAGATCTTATCAACATTATATTTATGTGCCTTACAAGCCTCCTCCAGGTAGCAAGATGATAATCTAATAATGGAAAGTGGTCAGCACACTGCAGATAAATCAAAGCTGATAGGTCATTTTTTCATGGGAAACTGTTAGCTGCCTTCTCCATGAAAACCTGCATGAGCCAGGCCTTGAGGAAGAGAAGAAACTGCCCCCATGGACATATTTCTTTAAAGAAAGAATCAAAGTGAACAACAGGCTTTAGTTCAGGAAGTAAAGGGAGAAGCACACTGATGAACAGGTGAGCTTCCAAGGAAACAAATCTCAGACTCTGCTGGGTGGGGAACAGCTGTGGGATGGGTGTCTGTTGCTATCAGTAGATACAAAAGTGGCACCTTACAAAGGAAATGCTGGGGCATATATGCTCTGAGGGATGGCAAATATCAGACAACATTCTATTTGTAATTGGAAAACAGTTATTTTACAAGCTGACTGACAGAAGAAGAGAGCATTTGCCAACGCCTGAGCTGCTGCAATGCCAAAAGTGCAGCAGTTTGACCATTTCACAGCCCACATGCTCCACACACTACACTGGGGAACAGCAGCAGGGAGGAAAGCAGCCACTGTGGGCAGATAAATACCCATAACCCAGCGTGCAGTTTGATCATAACCAACACCATTATCAGTGTGCAGCTGTGTTACAATTTATCTTCTAGAATATCCAGTTGTCAACAACTGTACTGGCAGTTTGTTGTTGAGAAAGAAAACTGGGATTTATCTCAGAGTACTGCCCACCAAGGGGCACCCTGACTATCAGGTCTGGAGTAAAAAAGCCAAGCTGGTGTTACCCAGTCTGTGCTTACTCTCTCTTCAAAGGCTATTCTTGGAGAGATGATGTCCTAGGCTAGAAATGTATTTGACAATGGACAGTGTAAAGAGAAATCTGATGATGCACATGTCGTTCTGCTGCCTTCAAGCACAGTATCAACCCTTACAACACCGAGAGCATTTGAAAAGAGCTTTTAACCAACTGTGTCTAGTGTTGGAAAGCTCCCGCTTTTATCTGCTTCTAAAACTAACTATTTACAGGTCAGGCTGTTGCCATTCTCAATCTGATAACCCAGATCATTCCTAACTGAGGAAACTGAGAAAAAGCAAAGCAAGAGGAAGAACAGAGCAATATTCTGTTGGTATTTATCTTATGAGCACATGCCTAAATTTGCATAACAGCAAACTACAACAGACCATCTCTAAGGAGAATAAAAACTACCTGAGGAGCAGTAGGAGTATCTACTTGAGCCCTTACCTACTTTTCTAGTCCCAGATGAGGAATCTGCAAAGCTCACAAGGCAAGCACTGACCGGGACTGGAGGTGCTTTACTGGAACAAAGCAGCAGCAACTCCAGGCAGACATTAAAGCACTTCTTAGGGGGCAGCTGTCCTGTAAATCCAGCTCAGGCTTGGAGTACATTAGGAAGAATATAGTTCATGGTTACTCTTTTATTTTCAAATAACCCCAAAGTTACATGTTTGCTTGTTTTTCTTTAAGAGATAACTGTTTTTCCCAGAAACCTGTACTCATTACTTTGGCGTCCAGTTGTCTGAAAAGAGCATTTCTTTGAAAGCTAAGGAGTCTACAGCTTCCCAGAAGCTAGGGAAGATTTAAACCTTCAGAACCGTCAGTCCTTACTCACAGGGCTCAGGGTGTCCAGCCCTGACAAACCTTCTCTCCTGCAAAAAGACACCAATTCTCAATGCAAATCTCTCCTTGGCCACCTCTGACTTGCAAACCAGCAAGACCAACACAGAAAGAGCTACAGACCCAAATAAGGTTTACCAAAGATTATTCACACATTTACTTTTTACCTTAGATTTTTCTCCTTCACTTCACAATGGCAATGCTGAAGATACTCATAGTATTTCTTGCACTTGTGAGAGCAAAAAGCCTATTAGATACCACTGAACTACTGCCTGTCACAGTCATTCCACTTGAAAGAAAAGTAGGTAGGAAACCAACTATTACTATTAAATAGTTTACTATTTAACTCCAACCCTCCCAGCTCATCCTTCTTGCTTTGTCTCCTTGACTATGCAAATTGCTCCTCCTGTCTGCTCCAATCTTTTTGCATTTTCTACTCCTCTTCACCCAGTACTGGACTCACAAATTGCCTCCATCCTCTATTCTGTGCGGGCTGTAGAACGGTAATTACTCCTCTATCAGAGAAGTGATATCTCAGTGGGTTTTATGAACAAATTCATGTTTGTTTAAAGATACTTATAACAGCAAAACACCCCCATGATAACGTTTATCAAAAAGAAAACATTTTTGTGTTACAAAGCCTTAACATATGGCCACAGGTTATCATTAAGTTATCAAGTGACTGCATATTAAGATCTAATTGAGGAACTTATTGCAGTGCTCCCCCTCCTTCTGCAATGATGATTTATGGCACATTTTGTCACTACAATGTGCAGCAGTTCAGTACAAACACAGCACTTAACTAACAAGATGACAGAGGCAGATATTCAAGCATAAGCTATAAATACTCAAATGAGTCAGAGGTTGTAAATCTGTTGTAAATCATACCTGATTTGTAGGCTGGGACACATTTTCTAATCTTATGGAAAAAGCCTCTGCTGGTTCCTACAATAATATGTCACGAACCAGAAAAATTCAAGACTTTTCTTTTTAAAAAAGACTGATTGTGTTACACGCTGTCATAATTCTACTTAAAATATTGATGAAATTCTCTAAAATGTTTCATTTTCCCTTATTTCCTGTGGAACTACCACTAAACATCAGTGACATCTACCACAGCCAGAAGGAGTACATGATCAATATACACAAACTGCATTTCTGTATGAGCAGAATGGAGGTTACAGGAAGGTGATTCACACACACACACGAGCACAGGCAGAGAACATTCTAACAGCTCATTTGGGCAGAGTAAGTAAAAAATCAATTTTAAAACATGCAACAATCTACATGGCTGGTTTGGAAATTAAAATAACCTGGCTTTGAAAACAGGTATGCTGCTACTCCTGTCATCCCAACAGAAATGCCAGAGCAGGGGATGGGATCTCAGATATTTTCATCCATTCTTTTCCTTATAACTCCCCTTTCTAATACACCTCCAGGTAAAATACACAGCACTGCTTGTTGGATAACAGATAACCTGAAGGAGTATGCCACCATTTGTGACACCACAATGGTTTACCAAGCAACCACACACTGTTAAATGTTTTCTGTCATCCCCCAAAATAAAATGTATCAAAGTGTAAACCTTGGCAGAATAATCTCCCAGTGTGCAGACAACCTCCCTGACTCTTCGAGTTGCATATTAAAATCATCACACACTGAGGAGTCCCAAGGCACACAGCCCAGACAGCCTGGGGGAGGGGACAGCTCCACAACAGACCACAGATGGAAGGGAATGATGCTCAGCTCAGGAGCCACTGCACCACTGGAACAGAGGATGGGCAGTGCTGGACAGGCTGCTGAATCCCAGGATCACTGCAGCCACTCCAGCTTCTGCAATCCTGCTTCATCATCCCCCAGCAGCGAGCTCAAGTTCCCATTTTCCCCTTGGAAAGCCCACCTCTCCCTTCCTGGTCCCATGCCAGGAACATGCCAGACCGACCTACAAGAACCATGGAGGTCCAAGAGGCAGAGATTGACCATCTCTGCTTTACAGTAAAAGGATAAAAATATTTTCCAACTAACATTTCTAATCAAAATATTTACCAAAATGCTTTCTGTGTTAGACTAACTGTGGTACAGACTAACTGTTTTTACTTCTCTGTTTGCAGATTTAGCACTTACCTTTATTGCAGCTAATGCTGGAGGGTTGGATGGATACTTTGCCTTTCAATTACCAGGGTGGATGTTTGAGTAACAAAACACTTAAGCTATTTTATATCAGCTTTAGACAAATGCATTCAGCTGCGGTGGGAGTGAAGCAGGCAAGGAACTGATCACCTGTGCTGACTAAACCTGCAGGAGGATGGCTAGAAGAGAAGCAGGCAGCAAAACACACCCTGAGAGTATTTATGACAAGCACAGCTCCCTTAAAGTCCCTGTAGTTATTAAATAACAGCCATTCCCATACTAGTGACCCTTTCCATACAGGACAGAACTTGTAGTTACAGCTGAATGTTTTCATTAGAAAAGCCTTTATACACAAAGTTTCTTGATCAAGTGCATATAAACTGGCAAGAGTTTACACATGTAAAATAAACACTAATAGCCTGTGCTCAATAGTCCTGCTCTCAAAAAAATTACCATAAAAGAACAGCAACTTGAATGTGCAATAAAAATCTGCTCATTTCCCACCTCATCTAATTCTGCAGTGCTTCTCTCCAGCTGAACAGGAAGACTATTTTCATTTGTTTTCAAGTAATTGAGAAACATTTCAGGTCCTTATCAGCTCTCCAATCTTTCTTCCCTTCACACATTCCCTAGAATTGTTGCCAACAGGGTATTTGTAAGAGCTCCAGCCTCACAAAAATACTCAGGCAAACAATGTTGCAAGAGAAAAAAATAGAAACTGAAGGAGCAGTTGTGTAGAGAAGACTTAAAGGGTTGGATCTTTGTTTAAACAGAAAAAATAATTTGTTTCAGTGGATGCAAGAGCTGTGTGAGGGAGCACTTCCTAGCCCTGGACTCCAGCAGCAGCAGCCACATACCTTTCCCCTAAGGGTGGAAATGCGTGTTTATTTTGGAAGGGATTTGTGCTCCACATCACAAATGGAAACATTCAGCTGGGGCTGAGGCCTCAGAGCAAGACTGAACTGACAACACACCACAAACACACCCCCACAGGAAACCTCCTTCCTCTTGCTTCGGTTCTCTTTCCTGAGGCCTCACCAGTGACTGAACCTGCAGCAGCCCAGATCAGCTCAGAGCTACACGTACAAAACACACAGTTCATTACTGGCCAGGACAGCAACTCCACACCTCAGTGACAGACAAACCCATTAAAAACTTACTATTCATTAAAAAGAATTAGACCTTGATCACAGGCTTCTAGCACAGAACAAGCCAACCCAAAGGACAAACCCTCCCTCCCTCTCAAGCCCCACCGCCCGGCCCTGCCCACCCACTTCAGCAAAGTGCCTTCTCCTCCACAAACACTGCTGAGAGCAAACAAGGAACTGTACAAACACCCTGCCCCAGCCAGCTGAAAACGGAAAAACCTTTCCAGATCCCATCTGCACTTGTATGATTTCTTTTTCTCCACCAGGACCCAACTGGTGCAAGCACCTCTCACTGCCATGGCAACCCAGTTGCAGAACTCGGTGAGACACACATAAAATTAAGCAATTTTTTTAAAGTTACCACAAACAGCTCCACTAAGTCATATTTATAAAGATCTCACCTACCAAAATCTACATTTTGAAAAATGTCCAGTTCCAGTCCTGTTTTAATCTCTGATTTACTACATCCTGCCATTGGCATGCATTATCTGCTGCAGTCCATTCACTCAGTTTTACTGTGCCATCCTGTCTTCACAACTAATTTAATTGCTGTGTCCCAGACAGGAAATAAATTGACTAAATTCAATGATAATCCCTGTGTTACCTTTTAGTTTTAGTAGCACTTGTCACTCAACCTTGAAAATGTATCCAAATAAAGCACTTGGTGCAGCACTGCAATAAAGTTTACACTCAACGCTGTATATTCTAGGAAAAAAGTTCAGTCAAATTTTTCCTCTCATTTAATTTTGTCTTAATATTTCCTATATTTTAAGAAATTCCTGCTATCTCTCATAAGCTCATACACATCCCTCCTAAAGATAAGGAACTGCATTATAAAGTGGAAATAAAATATTTCCACAGAGCAACCTGAAAAGCAATGAGTAGTTGCCAGACAAAGGAAATTCAAAGAAGGGTCATTTACAGGACTGTTAATAACCCCTTGCCCTGAGCATCAACAGCAGGTTTGGGTTCTCTGTAGGACAGGTCTCCCCTCCCAGCGATGCTGAACTACAAAAAGGTGCATCACTGCTTCTGACAGATGAAACAATAAACGCCAAAGCTGCTTAATCTCTAACATAACTATCCTTACTCACTGCTGTCTTCTTCCTGATTCATATTTCATAGCAACAGAAGTTGCTTTAATACATGGATAGTGAACGAAAAAAATCCAACAGATGGAGAAATGCAGTCCCTAAATTTGAAACAAACAAACTCACAAGCATACCTGAAAAACTGAAGTTATTAACTAGAAACCTAAACGTGGCAGTTTCAAGCAATTAAAAGCAAAGCTGTCACAACAGAAATAGTAACATCCCACAGAGGGAAAGCAGAAGGCTCTGTGTCTCACTAGTAACAGAAATGAAGAGCCACTGCATTAACACGTGAAAATGAATTTAGTTGCTCTGACAGCAAAAACATCTGCTGCTGAATTGTGATATTAAAAAGTCATTACAATCCATTATAGAACAGTGAAACCTTTTCACACAGAAACAAGCTGATACAGAGAACAAAACATGCAATGCTGTGAAAACAGAAATATTCCATTTAGATAGAAATTGCTCTCATGTATCTTAATTCCAAAGTTTTTTACGTAACTAAGATTTGGTGGGGCTCAGCTACTTTTGCTCCCTTCTCCTGAAAGTAAAATCCCCTGTTATAAACTACGTGAGATCTCACAGGGCAGATGCAACCGAATTCAAACTAAAACTTTCTGACCTCTCACTTTCTACGCAGGAAAAACTTGGAAAGAACAGAGTTTCAGTAAGTTACTGCTACAGTGTCTTCCTCATGCAGTTATTACTTTATTTTTCTGAATTCATATTACTGAAGTAATACTTAATCTCTGCTGTATAAATCATAAGAAGTGTTTGAAACGTAAGTTGTTTTGTCCACCCCTTATGTTAGCCTTGGCTCTTCTCTAAGGCTCAGTCTTTGGGAATCTGGGAAGCTCCACTTGCCTGTCTGTCTCCTAATTACCCACCAACAGATTACAAAGCATTTGAACTGGTTCAGAACTGTTCAAATCAAAGGACAGACAACACAAAAAGATCTGTAAGCCATCAGCTGCAGAAGAGAGACATTACCTTGCCTCTCTTCCTCACCTTTCTGAAAGCCACAGCTTCATGAACTTTTCTCCTAGGGAACCTGGCAGTCCACTGCTCGCAAAGGGAAGGCATTCCTTACCTCTGCTGCTTCCTGACCGTGCTGCAAACCAGCTCCACTCACTGCCCAAGCAGAAAACCCACACAGAAAGAAAAACAGGCAGCGGTGGCAGCAGGGGAAATAGTTTCTCCTAAGCTCCATGAACTGAGTTTACACATTAAATTGAGTTGAATTGTACAAGGGGAGAGGGGCAATTACTTGTCTTTGAAACAGATAAATAACTACTAACAACTAAATGGGAAACTACATCTGTCTTGACAAAAGAGATGACATATGCTGTGTTATGGTTCACAGAAAATTAATCCATATATTCTTGTCAAAAGGCTGCCGTGGAATACCCAGCAAGATAAGCCAAAGCTTATGCTGAGAATCCCAACAAAACTTTAGGAACATAACAATCCTAGTAAGACAGACTCCCCTCACTAAATACACAAAGAATAAAAAGTACAAGCACATTTTTAAAAAACAAGCTTATAAAAATATCACACATTTCACAAAGAATAAATGTGAATTTACCTTTGGTTTTTTGTTCAGCAGCCTGAAAGAAGAGAAGAACAAAACAAATCAACTACTTGTCAATACTGCAAATTATACCCAATAATTATAGGGCTGCAGGCCTAACTTTTTGCAGAAACTGTACACATAAATCAAGCTTTCGTTTCTTTTAAGGACTAGAGAATGTTAGTTTAACTCCATGTGCTAGGAATGTGAGAATGGCAACCTCTGTCTGACTGAAGCCAAAAGAGGCAGTGTAAAGCATGACAAGAGATGGCAGCAGCCCCATCTACCCACCCAGCCTTCCCTCTCCTGAGGCTCTCTGGACCCACGCTGTATCTGTGAACCCTTCAGCACTCAGCAGAATTAACTTCTGTGATTTTGTCCAGCATCCCTTTGAATCCACCCACACTACCAGCTTACACAGAAGACCTGCTTATTTTTTAATCTGTTTGGAATTTACCCGTTGGTTTGGTTTTTTTTATGAAGCCTAATTTTCATACTAGAAAAGACGGGGATCAATTCTTATTTAAAATTAAAACTAACTGTGCAATCCAGAAAATGAGGCAGGAGAATGCACAGGAGTGAAAATGAGCCTGGGATCCCAGAGTCCCTCCAGCACTGATCCAGGTTCCCCTGGCTGAGGAACAGCCACGAGAGCCAGGCGTGGGAGCAGCCCCTTCCCAGCAGGGCATGGCGAGCACGGGCAGTGCCAAAGCCCTGGCACAAGGGCTTGGGCAGGGATTCTGTGACCACAGCCTCTCCACAAGCCAGTGGCAATGATCACTCGTGCCAGGCTCGCCCCCAGAAGCGAAGCTGCAGCATCAGAACCCACACTCGCATTTAAAAGTGAAGGGATCATTTACAACAGGAACATGAACAAACCTTTTTCTGAGCACCTTCCTTCTTTTTCTTTTCTTCCTGCTTTTTCTTTTTCTTTTCTTCCATCAAATGTTCCTCTTCTTGTGTTTCTTGTTCTTTCTCCCTGATAAAAACAGATGTTAGAAAGAGCTTTTCAATAAGATGAAGTTTCTCTAGGAAGGTGAATAATCCATATTTGCATTGCTAACTTTCTACATCTCATGTCTAAAAAAGGCTGCTTCTAATGCTGCAAGGAAAGCACTAAAAAAAAGCTGTTCCAAAACTGAAACTCACAACAAATAAAATAGCAGGCAGTGAGAATTCAGAAAGGATAGATTTTATTTGGAACCTTCTTTCACAATCACTCATAAGTACTTCTTAATATTAGCATATTCTAGGGAAAGAAAGTTCAAAACTGGGAAAAAAAAAGAACAAACCCAAGTAATTAATGCAAGTTCTGCTGGCTTTCAGCAGCTGTGATTCACAATGTACCTTGAAGATCATGAGCAAGTACATTATTTTGCAACTATTTTTCTCTTTTCGATCAAACACATGCTGCATTAATTTTCCATACGCATCAATTTTGTTCTCAAGAGTTGTAAACCAAGGCCCAGATGAATTCCAATAATCATATTTTGTGTTCATCCTATAAATTCTAGCTGAAGAATTTGCATTAATGCAAAACAAGACTGTTCCAGTACCATCTTGATTAAAAATTAACCTGAATCATTCCAAATCAAGAAGAAAATCTATTTGAAACCTTCCTATCTCTGCTTTCTATGTCCATCACTGTAATAAATGGTTATAGCAATGACCCTCCCCAACATCCTTTCCAATAAATACCAATGCAAATAATTCATTTACTTCTCTATAACTACTTTATCTTCCTTGACAGCTCTTCAGGTCCTGATCATTTATCAACCTTACAGATCTTCTGAGAAGGCTGTTTCTGATGGGCTGAAGCCATTACTATCACTATTATTAGATTCAATGTCTTCCAATTACTCCTCAAGACCACTTTTAGCCTAATTTACTATTGCTCTACATTTAACTTGCCAAAGCCTGCAGTCCCCCTCTCTTTGCTTTGTTTGGATTTTTGCTGTTGTTAAAAAAAGAGTTTTTTAGTGACAGAACTCTTTATTTGGTCACAATGTGTGAGACTGTCCTTTACCTAAAGAAGAAAACAACCACTCTTCAGATTTAGCTCATTGTGTCTTCAAACATTCCCCGTGAAACATTTTGCCTCTTAACAAGTCTGCATTTTCCTACATAGTTTCCCTTTGTTATAAAAAAGGAACATTGTAGCCTTTTGATATTTTGGTTGCTGAAGGGTGTTCTGGGATTTGGCTTTTTCGCTTGCCTGAAAATACTGATCCTGGCCACTGCAGATGCTTTAATGCTTACACAGATCCTGTACGGAGCTCCAGACTAAATTAAAAGCAGATTCCCTTTCCTTGTGTCACCCCAAACTATAAACACCACAGCACGCAATTCACAGCTCTAAACTTAGGTGTTAGTGCCTTTTTAAGACACTTTACAGCACTCAGACTATTTACAGAAGTGAGAGATACGGCAAGACCCAGGGCCTGGAATAGCAGCCAGAGGCTGGGCACATCTGGGAGCTCTTGGTGCACCGCTGGAGGTCCAGACAGCTGAAATGGCATTAGGTGTCTGAATTCTAAATACTGAACCACCTTCTGTCATGAGCAAAAATTCACCACCTGCTCAACTGCTCAGGTTATGCCAGCCCCAAAGGGCCACCTTTTAAACCTTGTACTGTAAACTGAGGTTTGGGAAACATCTGCCCTTAGGACCTGTAGGTGGGTATCGGCGTCACGAGTTAAATTGCACTTAAGACAAATGTACTTGAAACTGTGCTTTTCTTGTAGGACTTCGCAAAAAAGCGACGACTTAGGTTGCCAAAAGAAACGGAGTTGAAACTGTGATAGATTTGCCTTTATTCCTGTCAGCTCGGAGGAGAACAGAAGTCCCCAGGATCTCAGTAACTACAAAGAAACAACATCCAGTCCCTTCATTTCCAGTGCTCCCTACCCAAGTCACAGCAGACTCTACAAAGGCCCTGTTCCAGTGAACTCTCCCAAGCTGTCAGACTATTGCCAGAGGAAGTTCAGCCCTTTCTGGTTTTTGAAAGCAGGTGAATGAAACAAGTCCATGTAAAATGAGAAACTTTTTGGTTTCCTCTTGCTAGTACTTAAGAAACCCCACGCCATTACAGCAATTCCAGAACACCACAGTTACATTTAAATCCCCTTCAATACTCAGGGCAGTATTTAAAAACAAAAACAAAAAACCACACACAAAAACAAACCACCACCACCACCACTTTGCTTAACAGGCAGAGTTTTCTTAAAGCTACGAAAATACATTATTATCCAAGTTTCTTGATAGGTCTCTTTTTTTAATATATTTTCCTAAAATACCAGGTTGAAAGGGACCTTAAGGATCATCTGGTCCAACCTTTCTTGGTCCAGCCAAGCCTTAAAAGTGTCCAAACCAGGGGATCAACTTTCACCACTGCCAAAACCATTCCTTACACTGGACTTCACGATGAACTTCTGTTTCCAGGCAATGCACCATGTCAGTGGATTTTCCAAATCAAAGAGCAAACGTTTTGCTCCACTAAGAATACAATGAATTTTATTGCCATGTTCTCACAGCAATGACAACATCAGAGGTAGAAGAGCCACTCGTCACAAAGACCTGGGGTTTGGTTGTGGGGTTACTTTTTCATTTCTGAGATTAAAATAGCCTCGGATTAGCTCAGAAAATGATACTGTAATTTTTAATGGAGTTCAATTTTCAAAACTGATTTACATAATGACACTTCTGAATACATGTGCTTTAAATATGCTTAAAATAGAAATAAAGCTCCAAGCGGCCTCTCAGATGGCAACTCTTGCTGTCACTTTTTAGGCAGAAATTAGTCATCTAAGAGCAAAACAAAAGGAAAACAATAAAAACACGGCTATATAAAGTTTGATTACGTTGTCAAAGGCATGTGTTGCAGCTTTACTTCCTGAGCGACAATTTAATCTTTATTGCAGGAAATACGCTAAAACATTCATGAATACAAAGCTCATGTTCCAAAGCAGGAGCGTCTCAAAATATCCCTGTAGGAGTTTGCCTTGTTCTTACATACGGATCAGAATCGTGAGGGATTTTTAGGAGCAAGGAGTTTTACTACAGAATGAAGTGGTGTTTTCACAGATTGCAAATAGCTTATGAGATCTGAGCCTAACCCAAGGTTATCTTTAAAGTGCACGTGCTCGAGAGCTCTCTCGGAACAGGAAAGCAAGGGGAGCTGCAGGTCACAGCCAGAACAACCCGAGCACTGTGGCTCTGGCCTGTCAGTGCCTGTTGCAGAAAGGTTTATTAATCTCTTTAAAAAATTAACAAATCTAGGCTGATTTATTTTTTAAACTAAGTAAGAACTTGAGTTTTCTAGCTGGTATCAGGCATTGGATTGCCTCCGCAGCTGAAGGCACAGCTGGTGCTGTGGATCAGCACTGATGGGACATTCTGACAGCATTCCGCAATATTCCTTTTGGGAATAGTGTTCTTCAGCAACCTTCAGGCAGAGTCTCTTTGTATTATTGCCCATACAGTGTTTCAGAGTTCAGAAGTTCCTGCAGTAATTGAGGGCTAAACAGAGACCTTTCTCTCTTGCCATTCTATGTCACACTGCTCCAAACCGCTACAAGCTGCTGTATATGCAAGGTGCTGAAGGTTTATTTAACAACATAAGAAAACTGCCTTTTCAGCACAGCATTCCTAACCTTTGTCTACAGATGCCTTTGTCTGGTTTAGCGACCATACTTTAATTCCAGGTTACCTCTTGTACCTTAAATCCTACTTTATGCTGGAAAAACCTCCCTTGACAGTTGTGAAAGTTGCTCTTACTGACAGAAATCCTACAACTTGCACACAACTGCTCAAGTACTGCTCTGGTTTTGACTTCCCTCACCATACAAGAGGCCATTGTGCATTCCTGCACAGGCATTTTTCCTAACAGTGACGATGGGAGGGAAAAAAATGGAAAAAAAGAAAATCTTTAAACTAGAATTTTAAGGAACTGACAAGTAATCATCCAAATGCAGGCTGGGGAGGCTTTTTGGAAGGAATTAATAGATTCATGCATTGTTACAGGTGATAACAGAGGGTCTGGACAGCACAGACATGAGCTCTCAAAGACCAGTTCTCCAAATCTGGTATCAAACAGTTTCAAACAGAAAGGAAGAAAATGACTACTTAGGAAGTTCTTCGAGATCTGATTTTAAGAAAGAAGTGGCTGAAATCATGAAGGCAGAAAGCAGCTTGAAGGGTAGTCATGAAATGGGATGAAAAATTAACATTAAAAGAAGAGCATCAAACTCTGGAAAGGCAGGCTTTGATTCCTTCAGGACAACTGAAATACTGTCCCATAGGAAGAGGCAGGTGTTGGTTCTTGGAAATCACCAGGAATCTAAATAACAATGCAGATATCCACATGTATGGGGGGAATCCTCCATAAAGCAAGAGGTCACCAGAGCATCAGCAATCCTTGTTTTCACAAGTGCTGGAACAGATAAACTAAAACTCTGTATTTGCCTACTGCTAATTTTGTTTCCTGCTTCATCTTTACACTGCCCAGCTCTGTGACCTTTCCAGAGTAAATATGGGTGAAGGGAAGGAGCTGGTGTGACTGTTAAAGTGCCAGCTTTGTTCCCTTGATATCCAGGCTCAGTCATTAATCAAGAAGAGTCAAGCTGGTCCCTAATTACAAGCTCTCCAATCACCTCAAAAAAGAAAGCAGCACGCAAAACTAGGTCAAATAAATAAGAAGGAAATATGAAAAAAAAACCCAGCACAAACACACAGGGACAAACTGAGAAAGGCCAGAAAAATATCAGCGCCATGCGTGTAAAAAGCAACAACAAATCAACCTTTAAGTGCTTCATTAATATGCAAGAGGAAATATTAGTTTTGATTCTCGGTGGGAAAGGGGGAGCAGTGACAGATGACCCTGTGAGGGCTAAAGTGACAGTACTTTTCTTTCTGCTTTAGCCCTCCCTAAAGAGGTCAGCGGGGAACAGATGGCCAACAACCGCCTGCACTGGTGTGGAGCCCGCAGATGACGACACTTCTCCCAGGGATTTCTCCCAGGGATTTCTCCCAGGGATTTCGTGGGGCTCTGTCCAAGCTGGTGCCAGGGCAGCAAAGCACCGACAGCCAGGCTGCTCCTGCCCCAGGACCTCCACCTCCACCGCTGCAAAGGTCCATTGTGGCTTCCTTCCCAAAAGGGCTGCTGAATACAGCTCCAAGCAAGAAGCTCAAAATGTGTTTTCAAGTCCCTTTTCCCAAAATTTGGGAAGAAAGGAATGATCTGGCTTCTCAGAAAAACTCACATGAACCGGGCAGGGAAGAAAACAAGATGGAGCTAAACATTTTGCTACCACTCCAAAGAGGAAATCAGGCCAACAAAGGCAAGAACAACTTAAAAATTCCCAAGAGAAATGGGATGTTTCTCCACTGGCTGGGCCTGCTGTTGTTTACCACAGGAACAACTGTATCCAAGTCATTGCAGGTTACCTTAAAGCATGAGCAGGTGGATGGATGGCTCTCTGGAAGAGCAGCAGATGGCAAAGACTGTGCATACAACTTACAAGGGAAGAGAGAAAAACATCAGCAAGACCTAACAAGGATTTGTGGAGGGGAAAAAAAAATCTGATTTTTTTTCCTACAGCATAGTCCCAGGTATTTTTGAAAAGGATGAAAGAGGAAACCAAACTACATAACTGACTTTTCAATCCACGTGGATTAGTAAGAATATGATTGCTTTATTATTTAATAGTTCTAAGAACTATTACTTAATAGTTTTAAGGTATGTAACAAAATTACAACAAAAACCCACAAAACCCCTCCCACAAGGCAGAGACCTGATGAATTTTTGTTGCAGTATGCCACATGTCCAGCAGCAAAATTTTTATTAACCACTATGCTGCTGGAAAAATGTGTACACTTATTTAGTTTCCAGAATGTGTCACGTCATGAGGCTGCAAAACAATTAAGGAGGGACAATATTCAGAACACCCTGATGAACTCAAAATGCAGAAAAAAGGCAAAGAATAATTCAGTGAGAAAAAGTGCAGGGTACCACGTTTGGCAGGAAAAATTCTATATAAATACAGCATAGGGAACAAGCGGCTGAACACCAGTTTTGGGGAGGAGAAAAAGCCGGTGCTACGGCAGATTTCACTCCAAAGGCAAAGCAACAATGTCACAGATGGTCAGAAATTCATCAGCTGCTGCGCCGTGTCCAGTTTGGGACTATCTACAGCAACAGAGACACACGTCAGCCAGAGAGAGCCCAGAAAACAGCACCAAGTAAATCAAAAAAGCACAGGCCCTTGGAAAAAACTTCGGACTTGGATTCACTTAATCTAAAGAGATGGCAACCTCATTATTCAAAACGGTGTTAAAGACAGAGGTAGAGAAGCATGGACTAAAATCTTTCTCCTTTAGCGGTGGTAAGTAGCACTGAATTTAAATTGCAACAAAGAAGATTTGGATTAAGCATAAAGAAAATTCCTCCACCCTGAAGTATATTAAAAACCCTAACATTAAAACATATCCCAAGTCTTTCTGAACATACATTTGAAGAAGAAAAGAGGAAAAACACAAAAAGAAAGTAAGATTTATTTTTTATGAAGCAAAACTGATACAAGGCCACACCGACTCCTAGACACAAAAACAATTAGACAGGGAACTGGAGGCCTCTACCCATTCACAAAGTGAAATCCTGCAATCTCCTTTCTAGGGAATTAGTGAGGGGAAAGCCCTCAGTCACACCACTGAGGACAAGTTAAGTCTATGGAGGAGTTACATGCACAGGTGTGATCACACAGCTTGAAACTACACCCTGTAATTTGAAAGTCTGGGTGCAAAATTTCTTGCTGTGGGGAGTCATAAATGAACTTCAATGAGAGTTTTTGTTTCACCTCAATTGATGATTTCTTAATCACGTTTTGGGGTTTCTCACTGTCCAATTATGTCCCTGTCCTGCACTTAACCCTCCTTAATAGATTATTTGCCTTGACAGGGGATTCCTGCCTCTGAAGCATCAAGATGTCATCCATTGCTAACAGATGTGGGCTGGGACTTTGATACCTCCAGTTTCTTGTGAACTTCTTTTGAAGTGTGAAACAGAAAACTGATCTCCTGAACAGGGACAGCAGCCTGATTCCCACAGTCACTTAGAAATTCCACCAAATTTGGAGTCTCTGCAGGAGCAGAGTGTAGCTGCCATTCAAAACCACCCAAGAACATCACAGCATTAGTTGAGAACGTGGTGTGAAAAGCAACACATTCAATTAAAACTGGTGAAACCAGAGGCAGATTTTAGGCTGTCCAAAAGACTAAATTAATAATCCCGCTCCTACAACCTGTAAAATAGAACTTCCAAGATCAGAAAGAGCTTCTGTGTTCCACACTCTGTCTCAAGGCTGCCTTTCCAGCAGTTAACACACGGTGTTTGTAACAGGCCATTTTGGAATATTGGTTGAAGAGCAATAAAATCCTGGCAGGACCCCAAGGAGAGAAAAGGAGAATGCCAGCTGGTATGCACTGCAGGACCTGGGCTCCCACTGGAAGTTTCCAGTATACCCAGTGTTAACTTATTGTGACCCTCCTTTATGTACACATAAGGTAAACAGCCACTCAAGCAGATTAGATTAGAACAAAAATACAGCAGAATAGGTAGTTACTATCATTCAATTCAAGATATTTTTCAAAAGCACACCGACCTGGCCTTGTTTTAGCTTCTACTGGTTATTACCAACAACTAGAAGAGGGGGGAAATTCCAGAGAAGAAAAAGTTTTACAAACTAAGGATGCAGATGAACTATGACTGGTAAGCCAGAAGTTTCAAGAGCCCATATTTGAGCACTGCCAAGTCCCAGTAAACGTTTGCAGGACTTGGAGTTTTTGTTTTTCATCTAGAGACTTCCTTTTGGTTTTGTTTACACTCCAGCTTCTCCTGGTGTGTTAGCTGAGAGAGATGGGTCCTGATGAGAGTGCTGGAGTACAAATGGGAGCGTTTCAGATGTGCGTTACCCCTTCGTTACTAGGTAGTGCACACCAGAGTGGATCTGCAGAGCAAAGCTGTCACTGCAGAGGATTTCCTACTCACACCATCCCCGTTTCAGGCGGAGCCTGGCTCCAGTCTGCTCCCATGTAGAAAGCATTAACTGCACCCTTGGAACTCATCATCCAGCGACGTTTTATTTAAAAGGAATCTGATAACTGCACTCCAAGACACATGACACCAATCAAAGCACAGCAAGTGAGGACAATCACTTGATCAATCATGGAAGTTCCAATCCAAATGAAGAGATACACACAGATAATCCCATAGGGATGCCACCACACAGGTACATCCCCTCTCCTGTGGAGGTGCTGCTCTCCACAGTGCAGGCCGATTAGTGTACACACAAGCTCCACCATGGGGCAGCTTAAGGAGTCAGTAGGTAAATCTGGGCATGGGCTAGAACACTGTACACCAAACCTCACCCATTTATGCATTTCAGGCATGAACCATACCAGAATTTGCTCCCTCAATCTGCTGACAACACCCCAGCAGACTTTAAGTACCCCACCATGGGCACCACTCAGGCTATGCAAGGACCAAGAGAAAAAAAGCCCCACACCCAAAAAAAAAAAGTTTGCATTAAATTCATCACTCAAAGCAGGCTACAAACAGCAAGAAACATGCTATGAAAAACAACTCTCCTCCCCGAGCAAACACGGACTGATGGAAAAATTAAGCTACACACTGTGAAGAGTGCAGATAACCAGATTTACTTTCCCAGCACTGCCTCCCTCCCAGGGCTGATGATAGTTACCAGCAGTTGATCTGGCATCTGCTCCACAGCTCGTCCCCAATCTTCCTGGGACATAATGCACAAAGGAAAACAGCTTTGGAATCCAGCAGCTCAGCAAGAGCACAGCATGTTTGCCTCTCCAGATACTGTTGGCTATTTTGGTTTCTGCAAATACTTCAGAAGATGAGAGCCCTGTGCCAGGGGAGGAAAAGCCCCGCTCACCGACCAAGTGTCACCCTTTAGCTGACCCAGGCGCAGAAGCAACCCACGGACAAGCTGCTGGCTCTAACAATTCAGCTGAACTCCAAGAACGTTTTAGAGGAGCACTGCTTCCTGGGGCAGCTGCACAGGGATACTGCAATGTAGGAGGCCAGGAAATTGGAACAGAAGCAGCAGCTCCACAGGATGTTTTGCCACGCAGGCTCAGAGCTGACCACTCCCAGGGACGGAGCCTGGTGGAACCAGTCAGTCACCTGTCTGGCGGTACCAGGGTCAGGAGGGACAACGGGGTCAGGAGGGACAGGCCACAGCTGGGAGCACTGTGCAACGAACCTTCAGAGCCCTCGAGCAAGCACAGCTAAGCCTTTATGCTCCTCTTGCTGAAAAAACTGAAAAGCAAGTTTGCGTAACTACAATGATGCACCGTTTTGCCTGTAGGGATTTCCAGCACGCCTAATCCTCCTTTCCCCCTTCCATCACAGTTAGGTGCCAGTACTCAATTATTTCTGAGCCAAATCCCTTTGTCAGCAGCAGGTGAAAGCACAGTGAACTTATTTATTGCCAGAGCTGAAGATCAGATTGGTGCTCTCACATAGGTGGGGCTGGACAACACAACCTACAGCCTCAAAAAGTAGGAAACAGAATTTACCCTGAAGACAGATGTGTTTATGGTGCTGCTCTTGTGCTTACTCTGGGAACAAGGTGGTGCTGACATCTTCAGCAAAACACACCCAGCTTAGAGCAGCCACAGGCACACAGGTCCACCATCGGGTGTCAGTGTTCGTGAGTGGTTCCAGTGCAACTAAACAGGCCCAGGAAGGTGAGCAATACCTCTCCTTAGGCAGACTTCCTGCCACAGGCACAGTGGAAAAATGCACACACACCTCCCTCGTTCCTACCCACAGGCAGGGAAACTGTACCGGGCATGTCTAAGAATAACACCAACACACACCAGCAGGACAGCAAGGAGCAGCAGTGACCAGACACACACGTGTCACTCGACCTAAACACTCATCTGCCCATCTGACATGACCCAAGGTCCCCTCCAGCCCGGGTTTTCCTGTGATATTAAAATCACATCCCAGATGTGTGGCAGAAGCTGTAGAAGCCAATCCCTAGGAAGACAGGGGGTGAGCCTCTGCTACCACAGCACTGAGATCGCCAGGTGTCACCTCGGAAGGCACAAACGGTGGGAGATGCAGGACCCTGCTGCAGCTCCGACCCCAGGATGCTCATGGAAAGAGCTGGATGGGGGAGTCAAAGGACTGCGGCCTCACAGGGAAGGGGTGTCTCAAGATCTACAGTCAGAAAGAAGCAAGGACACTGTTCCTCGTGCTGCAGAGCCCGGGGTGGGAAGGACAAGGTGCTCTCTCTCCACACCACAACACACACGCTGCCTTGGGAAGCTGAAGTCCCTCTGTGCCGTGTCACCTCATCACACCTGCTCCCACATGGACAGGGAAGGTGAATGCATAGCTCCTGACACAACACAGCAAAATAAGATGAAAAAGGGAAAAGAGGTGTCAAAAGAACTCCTTGTCTTAGAAACCAAAAGGGAAATACACTTAAAGCAAATACGATGGAGATTTAAGTTTTTGTAAAATGTTTATTCTTTTAGAAGATTTCAGAACACACAAACCCATAATTTCCTTCTTCTGCATTTTTAAATTTGCTGAGTGAGCTCATTGAACATTCAAGCTGTTGTCTTCAAGTTTTCCAAATACCATTCTATTTAAAGGCACTGTGAATAGGGAATTCAATTTATCAAATGAATGAAAGAAGAATTCTTAGCAGGAACCCTGGTGAGCTAATCAAGAGTCACAATAAAATGTCAGGGGTCCTGGAATTCTCGGCAGGAGGTTAACACCAAATTTGATCCCAGTCAAGGAAGACAAAACATACCATAGACTAATAAAGTGTACTAAAAGTTGTGCACTGCAAATACGTGAAAGTTTAAACACAAATGAAGAAAATCTACTTGGTTTGTGCACTTTACACACTCCTAGTACTTAACTACAAAAATCAAAACACGCTGTTCACCGTGATCATGTCATTTAACTTAAAGACAACACTTTTTGAAGATTTTAATATATTTTGAAGCTAGTAAGTTTTTGTTCCACTGCGTCTTCAGCTGCAATGCTGTTTTAAATTTGAAAATTAAGATAGCAACATAATTTGAGTAAGATAAGAAACAGTTACTCTGTACCTATCTTTAGGCAGGAAACTGGATTCAGTAAAAGATTTATCTTGTCATCCAAAATTAAGGAAACAGCGTAATCCATGCTGGCACCTTTCCTTCCACAAACCTACCAGAGTTTAAAAGATTAGCTCTGCAGTGCTGAAAGGGTAATGCTTAAAACTTGATGAACTTAATGGAAATAAACTTCTCTGTTCCTCTACTCCACTTTCCATAGTAAAAGCATAAATTAGAATATCAGACCAGCATCAGAATGGGCCATCACCCATTTTTCAACTTAGCAAATGAATAGCAGCTCCATGGGGGAGGAGAGACAGGGTGGGGGAGAAATGGGAAAAGGAAATAGCCATAAATGATCTTCCAGGACAGGAAAACTAGTTGCAGTAAATACCACTTTGGAAATCAATTTATGGTCAATTATGATCTTAGTAATAACTATTTTATGCCTTCATTTACTGCATGAAATACCCAGGGGAGCAAATATTCTCAGAAATATATCCAATATGTCTCCAAGTACGTTATCTGATCAGTAGATGCAGACAGAATTCCAGAAAGAGCAGCTCTTGCTTGTCTGGATGCTGACTGAGGGACTGGGGATGGGGGAGGATGGAAGCACAGTCTCAGTGCAGCTGGACTATCAGTGTTGCAGTATCACCCAGGTAAAATAGATTATATCCATCACTCTGGGTTGTTGACTTCAAAAGCAGTGAGTTTTGTCATCACTGCAGTTTTTCACCTAGAAATTTGTGAAGCACATTTCATTCTCACAAATGTAAGAAAAAATTCAAGTTGAGGGTCTTTTTTTAAGCAAATCATTATGTAAACATCCATCCACTAAGCCAACCATTGCTTTATTCAATTATTACATGTAAATGTGGTAGCAGAGTATAAAGACTGACATCTCTAATGTACTGTTGGTGTAATGAGACTTACTCGGACCATTCTTTTCTAGAGTGAAGGAGTTGAGTTGTATGAGATTGATTAGAAGAATAGAAATAGTAAAAAATTACACATTCACCAAGCTCCACTAAGTCCCAGATCATAAATCTTTCACCGAAACAGTGCTATTTATACAGAGACTCTGCTCCTTAACAGCAGCAGTTCTATTACTGTGAGAGACCAAATTTAGCTCCACACCTGGATCAGACAGATATATTTTATGATGATCACACTAGAAAACATTAAATAGCATTTAGTTTGCTACCACCAGGCTCTCCTCCTTCCTTATCAGAGGATGCTGCGTCTTCCATATTAATTTATTTCTGAAAGACTTAAGATAAACATATACTTCATTATAGTTTACATCAGCAAAGAGAAACCAAATCGTTTCACAGGCAGGAAGATGTGAACAGCGCACATATGCCAACAGGTTATTTTTAACTAACAGCAATTTTTTCTGCATCACGAAACAAGAATGAGGTACAGTACTGGGCACTTACAGCATTCCAGCCACGACAACGTAAGGAGATAAGGATGATTAGATTTGCAAAGATGGAGCATCTTTTGCAAGAGAAAGAATTTCAAGCGCAGCACCCATTCCAAAGCTGACACTGTGGTAACAATTCAGACAACACAAACACTGGAAGCAATTCTCTGTTAAATAAGTTTGTGAACTTGGTAAATGCAATTAAAAACATCGAAAGCAGAGGAAAGTTGAGACCTGCAGATCGACAGAATGATGTTAGCAGAGGGATAATAAGGAATCCTGCTCCAGACTGTCTTTGGCAATACACTTGTGTATTACTTGCTTTACACACACACCCCATTAGGTTATGGCTGCAGTGCTACTAAACTTTTTAACTTCATATTTCACGTGCACTATCATCCTCAAGGCTACTGTGAACATACACTGAGTTCAAACAAAAACATTACAAACACCACCCAAAACCACCTTCTATGGTCTATTAATGACTTTGTAGGCACACAGGAAAATGGCAGTCAGCACATTATGCATCTGTACAGCTGATTTTTTTTCCTTGGCATTCTCCCTGAACTGCTCCTTTTTTCTAGAATGGTTTGTGTTAAAGCACTGGGCTGATGCTCTTTTGTTTACCAGTAACCAGCTACTGTTTAAAAACAAGGATCTCCATTGTCAGCACCAATGAATGACGGGAGCATCAGCCATGAAAACACTTTGGAATTCTGAAGAACTAAAAGACCTGAGAGTTGGAGGCTAGAGCAGGACTGAAATCAGACTAACACAACACAGATATCTGGCTGAGCTTAAAATAGACTTGGCAGAAGTCAGCCTGGACTAACAATCGATCTGTGGACGTACTGACCACCCAGAACGTATCCAAGCCACGGCAAGCACTCCCTATCCCTCCACCAAAACAAAAAGCTCTCCGACTTCCCATCAGGAAGCCCTGGAAATGCAGGATGAGAGAGAAAACTGTAAACTTCATGCATACAGAACACAGGAAGGGAAGAAAGGAATAGGAAGGAAAACAGCACATCTAAGAAAAATCAGGTAATGCCATTCTAAGAGACTCCTCTTGGGCAAGACCGTAACAAAGGCAGCACCACCATCCCTTCAGAAAGTCAGCATGGGAAAACAACAGACCCCATGAACAAGAAGCTCGGGGGAGAGAAGTGGAGGGAAGAATGGATCTGCCTCCGGAAAACACCCATGGGCAGCCACTAAACATAGCCCAGGGTGGTTGTTTTCCTTGTGGTGGAAGGGGGGTGGGTGTTATCTTTTCCTAAATGAGCCTATAGCTGGTAGCTGCATGATAACTATTTTGAGATATATAAACATATTTTTCTCTGGGGCTTAATTACCACAAAGGATGCCAACCAATTTGACAAGTCAATTTTTCTCTCAAATAAAAAAAAGAACCTGAAAAACCTCATTGTCTAGCAATGCAGAGCTTAAAAAGCAGCCCAAGCATCCAAGGGATAAGTATTAGGTATTTTCAATACAAAGCAATAAGCAATTGTTACCATTTCTCAGAATCCAGCTTCTAAAACATAGAAGTTCCAGACTGAAATCTAAGCAAATGCACATCTAGTTTGCAATTTTTTAAATGGCTGTACATTTCAAACCCCAGAAAAAGCAGGCTGCAGATAGCTGTTTATTACAAATGACTTCCACCTCCTCCACAGCCCTCAAAGGCAAACTATAAAGCTGTGTGCAAAGCCAGACAATCTGGGCACCCAGCCATAAACCATCACTGCTGCAGCACAGATAACTGTTCTCGCTCTCAGCCATCCTTGGCTGCAAACCCACGGGGAAGAGCTCCAGAAACCAGACCTCAGGACCGTCAGGGCTTCTAATATTTTATGAACTTGAATTACAACTACGTTCAAGACCTCAGTGCTGAAAAATTACAGCGCTGATTCACACCCAGGGTTGAGACCAAAACTCACTCAGATTTGCCTGGTACCCTGAACCTTGAGATGCAAGAACTGCCAGTTATTTTACAGCTGCCTTCAGTGACAGAAGGCTTTTTACTGGGAGGAAGAGAGAGACATGCTACTCTTCAAAAAAAAGACAAAAGAATCAGACGCATATTTTAGGGTAGTGCTGCATTCTCCACCATCTTTGACACGACCTCAAAGAACACAGTGACTATTCTGTGCAGGAACAGGCAGTTTGTTTATGATCAAATCCAGACATTTTTATCTTGGGCGGGAGATTTTAAAACATATTGGTGACAAGGTAAGAAGGTGCACAAATGAAGTTTCAGAAAACACAGCTGTAACTGTGTTTGAGAATCCACAGTGAAATTAGCCACGATCAAGTAATGACAAAATAAGCATAAGTACATCTACTTCTGGCATTTAAGATGTACAACTTAGCCATGCTTTCGGTTGACTAATTTTCCTAAACAGCACAGATTCCTAAACGGAGATGAAATAAAACTTTGATTCCTCTGCTTTCATACATTAAGAATAACCATCTTTCATTTTACCAATAGCATTTGCCAGTGAAGAGATGGCGCAGAGCACATAGATCATTTAGTAATGCAATTTACTGTCACTTCTAGATCATCTCCCCATTCAATAAAGTATACTTCTCTTCTAAACACTATTTGCCCTGGCTGATATCTTCATAATACAGCTGAAAACCTCAAGCCATTATCACTAGAAGGCATCAGCTGATCCTAAATTGGCTAGACTGCAGCGTCACAGGCATTTAAGAGGTTTCCTTATCATTCATCTTTAATACTGAGGGATCGACACACTCCTACCTGCAGCTTCTAGGCCAAGGGGAAACCTTCTAATGGTATTACCATTATCTTGTAATCTGAATTTTAAACAATTAAAACAATAGGACTTTCGTGTTGCAGGTCTCTACTGTAACCAAAGATGATACATTTTTCATCAGTTCTCATGTTCAAAGTCTTACATAAAGCACTGATTTTTTTTTTAAAAAAGCAGCAGTATTTATTCTGCATTGAAGCTGCTGAACCTTCAAAGAGAAGCAGCACTGTAAAAAGGCACTTAAATTTAAGTCATCAAGAGAGACCATTTGGTTTACTCAGGAAAGGTTTGGTCATTTTATTTTAAATCTGCAGTTCTTGTAGTCAATACGATCTGGCAATTCTTTCCAAATGAAAGCCTCTTTTTACTGAAGCAGGGGATGGCTCCACCCCTGACCTCCTCCTTCAGCTTGTTTTGGAAAGGGGCCAGATGACAGCATTTGGAAAAGCGCATGTTTATCTCTGTGAGGCCAGCTGCTAAGTTAACATATTACCCGTTCCCACATCCCCCGCTCTTGGTTAAGTCTTCACAGCTAAAACTGAAAGTAAACGCTGCCATTGGGCTTTTAATAAATGTAACACGAAAGAGAAAAGGAGTCTCCATCGCATGGAGCATCTGAACGGGCTGGAGAAGTGTGGGTCATTTTGAGTGAACAGCAGGCAGTAACTGTGTCAATAAAATTCCCGGCCTTTCTGAATGAAGTGAATGAAAAACTGAAAAACAAGAGTTTAGTTTTATTTCTAGACTAATTTAAAGCTATGCTTTCTATAAGACTGCCACCACTCAGCAACAGTTTGCTCCAGTACACAAGGAGATTATAAGCCCCTGCCTGACAAAACCTTAAACTTTATCTTGTTTTATTGTTAGTCCGTACTTGGCAAGGTATGGAACATGGGAGCTTTGAGAACTTCAACAAAGAATCTTCAGACTAAAAGTAGTCTTATGCCCAATTATGTTTTTCTCATATTAAGGAAATCTCATCCCATTATTTTCAAAGTCTTAAAAACCTTCTTCAAGCGAAAAGAATATAGAATTACCTTACTTCCCTCAAACATCAGTGAAAGGTCTCAACTTACCAAAAGCACAGTGTGTTATCTTATTAGAAAAGACAAATCCTGGAAAAGAAACCAGAAATTAAGCCGGAGAGGTGGGGTTTTCATTGATCCCAGCAAGGTCCAGCAGGCTTTGCAATGGGCAAACCCATCCACTCACAGGTGATCAGAGACAGATTTTGAAGAAGCCAATATGCCAGGGCTGAGGGTGAACCTCCAAGTTCCCAACTGGTTTTTAGCCCAAGGGCAGTGTCCCAGAGCAAACTCCACTCTGCTGTGGCCAGCGGGGAAATGGCACAGCCCAAGGCTGCCCACAAGGACATTCCCAAGCACTGGGACTGACGCCCTGCACCACTGACAGCTCCAAAATAATCCATGTGCTGTAAAGCTGATGTACGGCGCACACAAACCACCCGTGTGTAACACAACAGCTCTTAGTCTGATGGATACCCAGACTTAAATCTGTCAATATGGGAATCCACACATAGAACAGGAACATTAATACACCCTAAATATATCCTGCTGCAATCCAGAGGAGCTCTCAATAAAAAGGTTTGTCTGCTCTGTTTCTTTCATTGCTACAAACAAAACCTTTAGACAAAAGTACAAAATATTGCCTAAAAACCAGCCCCTACTAATGCCCATCCCTCTCGCCCTGGAGCGAGTCCTGGCTCCAGCAGTTTCCCCTGTGGCAGCACCTGTTCTCCGGGGGCTGGACTGAAATGAACCTTCCTCATCTCAGGAAGCCAGGCAGATCACTTTCAGTCAGAAATGATCCGTTCTCCTTTGAAGATAAGGACAAAGCCACACAAGGCATTACTGCACTACTGCTGGTGCCCTTAAGCACTCATTTTCCCTAAAAAAACTTCAAATTAACCTGATTTACTACAGCTTTTTTTCACAGACGGAGTTCCGGGCTCGGAAACAGCCAGGTTAGGTTACCCACCAGCCGGCATTCTGCAATCTCACCCAAAACCCACCACCACCAGTGCTACCCAGGGCAGAGCGAGCCTCCACAGGCTGCAGCAGTTTCCTCACTGGGGGATCCAGGGCTGACACTGATGCTTTCACGTTCTGGAAAGAATTCCAGAAGCCAGAGCAGGGACGCCAGCGCATCCGGGGGCTGTTCCTCAGCACACCATTTTGAGCTCACAAATAACACACAGGAGCAGCCAGCCAGACATCCCAGGGATTCCTGAACCCGAGGAACCGCGGCTGTGGGAAACTCTTGTGATGTGCTAAGCACAGGTTGCACCCACTGCAAGTCACCTCCTATTTCCTTGGAAAACACCAGGGGAAGCAGTGAGAATCTGTGTGTACCTTCCCACTACTTTCTCTAAATTATTATTAAAAAAATGTAATATCCGAGAGGAGACTGCATTTAAATTCTCAGTCGTCCGGGAATCCAAAAAAACCCACCCACCCCACGGAATGAGGGCAGGATTTGGAAGCCATGCCTCGCTCTCCCAGTGCATCCAGCAGCAGTGCAGATGTTCTCCTGCTCCTCCGCTCTGGCATTGTCCTCAGGTCCACAGCACCACCGACACCCACCTGATTTAAAGCTCTGCACCACCGACCAGCCCACTAACAGCGGGATTTATTGGAATTTTAATTGCCTTAACCGGCCTAATGTCCACAGCAAATTTCTGTATATAAATTAGCATAATTCGCCAGATACATACATATGCAAACGAGAGGGAAAAATATGCAACAGACACGGGTATGACGTCCCAAAGATTATTTCTAAATTTAAACTGGCTGTTAGAATAATTGAATAAATCTCTTCTCGCAGATACACTCGAGTTGCAGCAGGAAATAAACTAGCCACAAAGACCTGCAGTATTATTTTTAATGGAAAAAGAGGGGGGAAAACCCAATTGAGTTCAATAAATCCCGTAATTGAACCTTCAACTAATTACATATTAAGAAGATTAACCTTTGACACAAACTTGTGATACAAACAAAGAAGCCTCGAACAATTAATAAACTTCCAGTGTTTCAAGATTTCTCAGGTTAACAACTGAGCCCTCCCCATTTTCCTCCCCTTCTGTGTCGCAGTTAAAGGAATAAACTCTGTTTAATATTCTTTCTCCCCCTGGACATTCCAGGTTTAGACGAAGATCCCTCTGTAAATACTCAGGAGAAAATTACTGCGGATCCCCACAATCTCATTACGTGGGGGGAAAGAGGAAAAATAACCCAAATCTAGATATTTAACTTTTAAGAGAAAGCAGACATGGAAGGACAAAGCTGGAGCTCATGTGCTCGCCCACAGGGCAGCACTGCTGGCCATGCTCACAATTTTTCAGCCCTGGGATCCTTTCCAACCCGCTCTGCGATAATTTTCACACGTGTAAGTTCTAAAGCAAGAGCACACGGTCATGCCTTGCAGCAGAAGCTGCCTTCATGTCATGTCTGAGCTGCCTTCATGTCAACATGCTCACAAATGGCACTTTCTGCTCGCTGTTTGGGGCGAAACAGCGATTCCGGACAGAGAAAAATTACGGAATTAATTCTAGCATTAAAAAA
>VXAZ01000469.1:0-47540 GCA_013399875.1 Gymnorhina tibicen | reverse complement strand
GGCTCCCCCCCCCCCACCCGTGCAAATGGGCGTCGGTGCCTTCACCCCTCCTCGCACACCCGCGCAGGCTGGGGCTCTGTGGGGTGGAAAGTGGGGGCTTAAACACGGTCCTGCTGCACCCCGAGTTGCCAACAGCCCCCTCTCCGACAGCATCCCTTGCCTTAAGCATCCATCCCTCCGGATATATCCGTGCCCTGGCATGTGCTGCGTGCACGGCTGTGCGTGTCCGAGCGCATCCGCCCAGGTGTAGGTGTGCGCAGAGCTGTGAGCACACACGTGCGGGGACACCCCTGGGTGACACTCTCGGGGTATCCCTGGACACGGCCCAGCCCTCCAGGACACCCTCCTGCACAGCCCTGCTGGGCTCTTGGCCATCGGAGGGGATCCCCCGTCCTACCCAGGTGCCTCCAAAAATAATTCCCGAATTTTAAATGCACTCGTGGCTGAGCAAGCCGGGGGAGCCGCCGGGAATTGTGCACCTCGGGGAGGTGGGATGGAAATGTCACATTTCAGAGTGGTAGCAGTTGACTTGTCCCCCACAATAACCACATTAACTGCTTCTGTCAGGAGAAAGTCAGGATCTGGTCTCAAAATACCACGGGAAGAGTGGAATGCGAAAAATGAGTCATTTTAGCTAAAAATTGTTGTGTCTGGGTCTTTCAGCAGATCTTCTCCGGTTCTCTCTCCTCTCCTGCCTCCTCTCCCCCTTCTGCAGCGAACGTTTTGGGAACTGCAAGGAAATCCAGAGCCTGAATCTTTATTTGCTCAGGCCGTTCCACTTGAATCTGAATGGAACACGGGTTACAGAGCAGGGCTGGTACTGCTGCCGGTGGGATGGCACCCACAGCAGGGGATTTGGGGTGAAAGAAGCACAGCCCCAGTATGATTCCTGGTGGCATTTGTGATGCCAGCCCCCAAGCCACCTTGTGCCAGCCCCTGGGCAAACGACACCAGGAGCCCGGAGCCCCTTGACCACTGGAGGGAGCCCATATTGTGCCAGAATGCAACAGAAACGCTATGGGGAAGACAAAAAAACCCCTAAAATATGAAATACCAGATCATTGTAGTCAGAACAAAGTGTCTTCTCCAGGTCAGACCGTGATCTATAGCCATGCAAAATGTTATAAAAATCAGATTTAAATGTCCCTTTGTACTTCATCAGCACAAAGAAAGGAAAGAATTATTAAGAGAAAGCCTCTTTTTTTTTTCCCCACGTTTTCAATGTCAGTCTGGCACCTTTCACCGGGAGTGAATTCATACGCCAGCATGGTGGCAGACCTGGCTTGGAGGGTAAAGCGCCCTTGTGTCATCCCAAGGGCCAGCTCAGCTTCCCCTCACTCTCCTTGCTTAAATGTAGGTCAGCACCTATAGACTCCTTCCCAACCCGCCCCGGAGCAGCAGCAGCTCATCACCGCTGCTTTCCGAGGAGGTTTTGCTCTCCTGATAAGCCAACCACTCCAGAGAGGCGGAACAGAAGAAGCCACATGCCCTGCGTGTGGCACATCGTCCTCACCGTGCACCTACAGAAGGCTGCCCTGCACCAAAAACTCTGCTTGGCAATTGCTGAGGAATGTTCCTGGTTCCCTAAATTATGTGTTGTGAACGTTGAAATATTTGTAATTCAAAACACGCTTTTAACACACAAATATTTCTGGCTTCGCAGAGTGATGCCAAGTTGCTGGAGACCCTGAAATGTCAAAATGGAATAAAACTGAAAGTGATTTGTGTACTAATCTGTTTTCTTGGTCCTGGCAAAATTACCATCAAAAGCATGATGTAACCGCAGCCCCACAGACACAGAGAGCCCGTTGTGTGTGACACCCGTGTTCTAAAACACTGTCCTTAGCGGGTAAAAGCACATTCTAGTAAACCTTTCCTCTCTCACCTGGGCTCTTTTACTGTTGAATACAAGGCTTTATCCAATGTAATTTTGATTTTTTTTCCCTACTTTGGTCTCCCAGTGGGGTTTTGCCCTCCCACTCCCCTGGTGGTTCTCCTTGGGAGCTCGCACAGATCCGGGCACGTTTGCCCCCCCAGCACCACGAGCTGAGGCTCTGTAGCAGCTGGTGGCTGCTGTCACCACGGATGGTACATCTGTCCCCTGATTGCCCCTCGGCTTGAGCTGACAGGACCCTGGCAGGGCGCAGGCTTCTCCTTGAGCTGTGTTCTTCCAGAGCTGCTCCAGCACAGGAGCCGCTGCTGCCTTTGAAGCCTCTCCTTCCCCCCAGCGCTCAGGTAGTGGCGTTTTGTCACACGTGAGTAAGAACAGATGCGAGCTGGTGTGAAGGGGAGGAAAGGGACAGATGATGCCAGCGGTTCAGTGCTCGCAGAGCGGGAGGAATTCCACTGCTGCCTTGTAAACCTCCGCTTCCCCAGTGTGCCCGTGTCTCGGGGAAAGGGCTGTGACCAAAGTGTCCCCACGCTGGGTGGGTGGCTCTGAGCACAAAAGAGCCAGGCACTCACACAGATACGGCGTTTTCTCTGCTGACAGTGACAAAGCCAAGCTAAGCAAAGGTCTTCACACATTCAGGGCTGCGTTGGGGTGGCTCAACCCCACCGAGGCAAAGTATTCCTCCACTGCAGACTTTACACCTCTTGCTTGGTTTTGTATCATCCAACCGAGCACAAAATCATCACCGAGCGCTTCTTGCCCTTCTTACCCAGCAATAATGAGCACACACAGAATTCGTGTCAAAGCCCGACTCGAGCACTGGCCATGCTCCAATGGCATAACCTCATTCCTAAAGGAGAATCCAGTCTCTGATGCTGAACGGGATTTCCCAGAGCCCACACAAAGTGAAGCTACACCTCCAAGGCTCTCCCTTGTCTGAGCTGATGCTCAGAGGCTGAGTGGGCAGGATTGCACTGGGAAGCCAGGATCCAGGATACATGGGCTCTTCCCGAGTTTTCCAAGGAGAATATGAACATGCGAGACATTTGTACAGAGTCCCTCTGAAGGATGAAAGCACATCCCTCCTGGCCACCCTACCACAAATTGTATCTTTGGGGTGAACACTTAAACAGAATCATAGAATCACAGACTCAGAGGATTATTAAATTGGAAAAGACCTCAAAGATCTTTGATTCAACCATTAATGAACTGTACTGAACTTATACATCATTTATTATTGGAAAAACTTACTTTCATAACTTAGGTTTCTCTCCCCACGTTTTCCCCCCACTCACTGGGACCATGCCCTGCTGTGAGACCTCCACATCAGGGTGGTTGTACCCAGCTTTGAAATATCCTCTCCATGGCACTGGCCCAAAGCAGAAAGGGCTCCTGAAAACCTGGTACCCGGATTCCTCCTGATGTCTGGCACAGACATTTCACATGCACGAACCCACTGTGGCGAGCATCATCACAGGAGTCTGAGAGTTCACCTCTTACCCCTGCGTTGGATGAGCTGGTTCCCCTTTTTTTGCATAACAACGGAACGCTTGAAACATTTTCCCAGAAAACGCAACATCTGGATTCAATTCCCTCCCCAACCCGAGAGTCTCTAACCTGTATTTCCCACGAGAGAGATGTAGCACGATGCTAAACAGCAATCTGGCAGGGGGGAAAACAAGGTATTTTTTATTCTTGCTCTCCAAGCAGAGCTATTGTACAAACAGGAACACAAGTGTCCTGAGGCCAAAAAGCGAGCGAGGAGCGCATGACTCCCTACCCGGCCTGCCACAGCAGCAGTGATAACACGTTCTGCTTATTATCAATAGCTGTTTTACAATAAGAACATAATCTGCCCTGAACAGAGGGCTCGGAGCCCAGGATTTGCTTACCCTATAGCTCACCCCATAGCTTACCCTATGGGTTGTTTTGGGGGAGAGGAGGCAATGGTTTGGAGGTTGGAACCTGTGAATGTGGCACCTCGAGTTAAGTCTATAGGCTGGAGGAATGTGCAGAGATGCAAATTTCCCCTTGTGCTTCTGAGAATGAAAGTACTGCCATTAATCAGCCTCTCTTCCTCTGTTTTTTAGGTCATCACTTATTGGTACAAGGGGGCTGGAACAAGCAGAGGGAAGACACAGAGTGTTCCAGTGGCACAGACAGTGCTCATCATCCAGGCACGGCTGCAGATGTTACAGAAAACCCCGGTTTTGTACAGAAAACTCTTGCTGAGCATGCAAACCCCCAGTGAAATACTGGAGTTGTCACCTCTGGCACTGACAGGGGCACCAAGCCAAGTGTCTGTAATAAAGATCCTGCAGCAGAAAGGGAAAAACCCCTGATTACCCAACATTTCAATGAACTGGGAGGAAGCTGCCAGTGCTTCTTCGCTGAAAAGAAGCCTTTCCAAGAAGGTTTTTCCAAGCTAAAAATCAGGTTGTGGATTTTTATCTTCACCCCACACAGAGCCTCCTGCACGTATGGGAAGCACTGGAGCTGTTTTCATGATGTGCTCAAAAGTCAAGGTGCTTTTGGCTTTCCTACCTGTTTACAAGTCTCTCATCCCAATGGAAAAAAAGCAGAATTGGGGGCAGGCCACAAAAAGGTTCATTTGCTGTGTATACCAGCAATGACCTTTTTTGGCAGCTCAAACAGCTGCGCCCAAGAAACACCTAAGGGATGAAAATTCTTCTGAAACCAGTGGTAGGGAGAATTCCTTCTAGCACCCCACCAGCTATCAAAGCAGCGGTGAAAGAACTTGCAAGTACTTAATTTTAAAATTAAACCCTGGTCCTCGGGCCAGGCACTGCTCCCAAACTGGTTCTGCAGTGCCTGTGGCAGCCCAGCACCATTTCCTTAGGACAAGCCAGCCTTTGGTGGGTTTTTGCAGCAGGGCTTTTATAGTACATGTCAGTCATCCAGTGCTGGCAGTGGAACAAGGCAACAGAACAGATTTCAGCCTCCAACATTTCTGTTAGAGGATTTCCTTATATCACATGTGCTAAGTGTGGGCATCACCCTCACTCCATCACCTCCTAATCCTGGGAGCTCTTCGGGGTAAAGGATGGCAGAATGGCAAATTCTTACAGCTGCAGCTCCTTTCTGAGCAGTTGCTGGGCCAGCAACTTCAATGTTCAAGGTAAAACTGAGTTATGATAGCCCATATGGATGAGACAAAAATAAGATTCTCGGGCAGTTTTTATGAGAGCAGGTGATGGATCCAGTGGTAAAAGAGTTTTCCCAGTGTCCTGGCTGATACACATGGGAATAATTTGACCTCTGTAAAACCTTCCCATATTTTCAGAGGGCCATAACATCCACTTCTTTCTTTCTTTGATTAAGCTGGGCATCCTGGCTGCTGCCTTCCTCCTCTGTCGGGGGCAGAGAACATTTTCAAGGGGATTGATGCCAATATAATGTACATTTATTGCCTGCCTTGGGAACTTTGGGTGAAAACACTATCATGTGATGACTGTTACTCTGCACAGGCTCAGCAGGTATCAACACTTCGGGCTGGATTGTACCTAGGGCAGCTTCTGTATTCCTGACAGAGCTGATATGACTTATCCCTGGGGTGAGGAGGTGGGAGAGAAAGAATTGCTTGTGACAGATACTAGTCATGTTGCTTAATGAAGTTTTGCAAGGTGTTCAGAAACAGCAGGACGGGGTCAAATCAGGGAAGGTCACACCGCTGGAAGCTGCAGTCCTGAGTCAAGACCTGGCTTCTCCCCAGAGCCTGTCACTCTGCTCCCTACCCGGCTGGCAGAGCTGCTCAGATTGCAAAGAATTTATTGACACCCACCCACCATCCCTAAAGTTTTATGGCAATATAGATCCATTAGAAATCAATTTTACAGAGGTATTAAAATAATGAAGGTGAGAATTAAGAGAGCAGCACACTCCTTGGAAAACCCACTGATCATAATATACTGCTTTAAAGAAAGTTATTGTGCAGTCCCCTTAAAGAAAGTTATCAATTAGTCACTGTATCAGACATGGGAGAATTGTTCCCTGAAGAGGATTTTAGGAGGAAAGCCAGTGAGTAAGTGATGAATTTATCACTGGGGGCTGCACGGCTCCATGGATTAAGATGACATGGCACAGAGGGCTCGGAGAGCAGACCAAGATCCTGGTGGCCCTGGGCAGGTCCGGGCTGGAGCAGGCACCGGTGTGGGGTGATGTGGCACGGCTCCCAGGCAGGGTGACAGGGAGGACATGTGACACCAGCGGGGTGGATTGGAGCTCCCACACATCCAGCGAGCTCAGGGCACTGCGCAGACACCCCCACAGCTGCCTGCACCTGCTGCAGTGCTGGCTTGGGGATGCTGCCCCGTGCTCTCCTTCTCCGCAGCCTTCCAGACCACCACAGTGTGCTGGGTAGAATCAAAACACGATGGATTTTTTGGTACAGATGCGCCACTTGAAACCATGGACATCAGAGCTGATGCCAAACAGGCCCTGGTCGGGGGCTGGGTAGGGGAGATTTGTCTGTTCCTGCAGCTGAGCTGTGAAATGCCCTGGGGTGAGCCAGGACAGCAAAAGCTGAAGTCAAAGTACAAAGTACAAAACCTACTTGGCTCCTGCAGCTCAGATAACTGAACATGGGGAGAGGAAGGAGCCACTGGGACATGGCTTTTCTCTGTGGACAAACATCACCTGGTGACATCTAGACAGGATGAGCACACGTGAGCCTGTTCCATCCCACCAGTCTGGGGGAGACAGCACAAAAGAGAGAGGGCTGTCGAATGAAAAGGTTGTGAATGTTGCCTAAAATTGGGAGAAATCACAGTATTTCCATGGAATTGGAATAAACTTGCAAAATACTTTGTTTTGATCCAAGCCATCCCTGGAGGTATTTAAAAGATGTGTAGCTGTGGTGTTGAGGGACATGGTCTAGTGGTGGTTTTGGCAGTGCTGGTTTAATGCTTGGACTTGATCTTAAAGGTTCTTTCCAACCTAAACAATTCTGTGATTCCATAAATCTACATTTCTCAGTGCACAGGCATTTTGTGAGCCCAAAGCCGCCCTCCTCTATCGCTGCGTGGCCGAAAGGGCTCCAGGGGTGACCACGGCAGTGACCCGCTGCCCACACCTCGCTCGGCTCAGCTGAGAAGCTCAGCAAAGCCCTGACAAATTGCCAAGCTCTCCTGAGATAAATAATCACAAACAAAAATATTTGTGTTTACTGTGGGGATTTGTCTGTGCATAATTATGCATTAGTCATTACGAGGACTACAGGAGAGTTTTACACATGTAAATATGTTCAGTTAATTAGACAGGACTGCTTTTGGTTTGTTTCTTCTCTGCAGTCTGATCCTGAAGTCATCAAACACTCCTGGATCACGAGGCGGGTTGAAGGATGTACGTGAGGAAAACAGCTCTCTGCCTGCTCCTGACGCAGCTCTGGGTATCGATAAATATTCCTTTAAAATGCTTCTTGTAGCTTTCCTGCTACAGCCTCAAGGTACTGCACACGATGCAGCACAACCTTCACACTGTTCTCTCATGTTCGTGTTTCAAGGGGAGATCAGATGGATTTCTCAGGTGATACAATGTAAGACATTATTTCCTTCTGAAACATTTTTAAGCGCAGCAGCTTTTAGTAATCTTCTAGCATCTTCTCCTATGTATGACAGAGTCTATTAATGCCATTTGCATGAGAAGTACACAATAAATCATTCATGCACAGTTTAGTACAGGTTAAGTGTAACAGCCTAACTGTGATTTTCTATAAGAAAATCAGAGCAGCTCATCAACTGGTGTAAATCAGCAGTGCTCCATCAAAGCCACTGAGTCACACCAACTAATTGCTTGGCCCAGGGGAAAGATTTAGGCAAAAAAGCAGCAGGGAAGAGCACGATTCAGGACCTTCTCCTGAGAGCTTCTCTCCTAAAAGCCTTTCCAAAGAAAATCCATAGGCTGTGGGGCTGGCACAGCCTGGTTGGTCCAAGGTCATCGCTGTCCCGCTGACAGCCCTGGGCTCTGCTGTGGCCACACTCCTGGAGGGTGAGGAGTGTTCAGGGGAGCCAGCCTGGAGCAGGGCCAGGAGCTCAGCGGGAAACCTTGGGCTTGTCCCGGCGCTGAGGGTGGGAGGAAGACCGAATTCCCCAAGAACCTGCAGCTGTCATTTAGGCAAAAGCCTGGGACAACAGCAAAAGTAGTTCCAACCCCTCCACGGTTCAGGGTTGAACTAGAGAACCTTTAAGGTCCCTTCCAACCCACACCATTCTGTGACTCCACGATTTAGGACAGTGTGGTGCCCATGTATCGATCTCCATTTCACTGCTGGGTGTCCTCCATGTTTGGGCCACTGACCCCATTTGCTCATGGGAGGAGGAGGAGGAGGAGGAGGACACTCCCTGCCCCCAGGGCAGCACAGCAAACCCCCCCTCGGGAGATGCCAACAGGGAAAGGGCCACCCTGCTGCACCCAGCCTGGTCCAATATCTCTGGAAGTGAAAGCAAATTCCTTTGCAGTGATGCGGAATTTGTCACCTGCTCTGGAAAGGGGCCATGTGGGCACGAGAGGAGCAAGGGGTCCCTAAAAGGTGGTTAAGGCAAAACTCCACACTGTCCCTCAGCAGTGCTGAGAACTGATTGTGCGGCTCAGCTTCGCCCAGGCAGGAGGCGAACACGGGCACAGCTTCGCTCAGAAATGAAGATCTTTCTCCTCCCTTCCTCCTGTTTTTTCTCTCTGTTTTTCGGCCTGGTTCTTGTTCTCACTGCGGCGGAGTGTGGGACAGAGGCTCATTGTTCCCGCTGCTCAGGGAACGCGCCGCAGGACTGATCTTATTAGAGCTGGGGCCATGCCCAGGCCAGCCCGGGAGGAGAGGCCGGTAGCACATCCTGGGGGCACAGCCTGGGGACATCCTGGGGGTACATCCTCGGGGGACATCCTCGGGGGGACATCCCAGGGGGACATCCTGGGGGTACATTCTCATGGGCTCATCCTGGGGGGTTCATCCTGGGGGTACATCCTGGGGGACCCATTCTGGAGGCACATCCTTGGGGGGATATCCTCAGGGGGACATCCTCAGGGGGACATCCTTGGAGGTACATCCTGGAGACACATCCTCGGGGGCACTTCCTGGGGGTACACCCTGGAATAACATCCTCAGGGCACATCCTGTGGACACATCCTGGGGGTACATCCTGGGGGCACATCCTCGGAGTGACATCTTGGGGGGCTCATCGTGGGGTGCAGAGGCAGAGGCAGCCCGTGTCCCCCACTGCCACTCGGCATCACGCACCCAGGGCTTGACTTTTGGCTGAGGTTTCAGGGCTTCGCTCGCGCTCAGTGCCTTTGAATCAAGCACTGGGTAGTTCCAGTCTAACAGTGAAAATGAAGGTGAAAGTGTAGCGCGCTGCATCCGGGACCTCAAGGGCTCTACCCATGGCACGGGCATCAACAGCGAGGTTGTTTTTAACCTCCTTGGCCAAGTACCTCACACTGGTGCTGCCTGTTTCTCCCCGTTGCCCACTGCTCACTTGGGAACACAACGCTCTGCAGAGAAGCCAGGAAAAAGTTAAAATCCTACAAATACAGGGGAGAAAAACTAGAGGAGGGTCTCCACAAAGTGCATGGCAACTCGCTGGCCGTGCTCCTGGTTCGACTGAGAGCCAGCCAGGCTGATGGAGATGCATCTTCTAAATGCTCAAACAGCAGAACGAAGTTGTACAATCCCAGGCTATTTATTTGTTACTTATAAAGAACATCATTTTGAATGCACTGGCTAAATAAGGATTAATTGTGTTAAAAATTCAGGTTAACAAATGCTGTAAGGAGTTGTCTTAGGGGAAATAAAAAGGAACAAAAAAAAAAAATCTCGGGCACTAATGATTAGAGCAAAACCCCGATGTTAAGAGGACTTTGTCTCAGCGGAAGCAAGTTACTCATCTTTTCCAGAAGATACATGCATGCATTGCAAAATGTTTATTTTGTACTCTCTGAAGTGGTTAATCTACATGCAAAGCAATGAAAAGGTGCCTTATTAGGCTAATTGCTAATAAAAAAAAAAAAAAGAGAGAGAGAAAAAAACCCCAGAACTACTGTGAGCAAATATTTAAAAACAGATGCAGAAGGCTGTGAAAACAAACACAATCTCATTTTTCCATGAAGTTTTCCCACCAGAAATCAGACAGTTCAAAGAGACGTCCGGTTAATGCGGTACCTCCAGGCTCCTGGCGCTGGAGCTGTTCATTAGCCGCTGCGTAATTCTGTGATGCAGAACTGGATTAATGGAAAGGTGACTGGGAAGCCACCGAGGGACCTGCTAATGATACTGCTTCGTCCTTAGAGAAGTCCTCTCTAGCCTTGCCCACGTGCGGCAAAACACACACACACCATCAGGATACAATGCCACATTATCACAAGAAAACACTTTGGAGAGGGGAGGAAGATGTCATCACCGAGTGGTGCTGGGAACTGGTGAAACCCAAGATGGAAAAATAATTGCATGCATGTTTTTTAATACAACAGGATTCCCCCAAGCTCATTAAAGCAGATGGAAGTTTTAAAACCTGTATTACTTTAAAAATTAATTTACAGCTGTGGGGCTTGGTGGCCCAGAGAACATTAAAATGATAAATCTGGAAAGGTGATGTGAGCAGAAAGGAGGATTGCTTTGGTCACAACATGGCCTCGTGCAGCTGGGAAGGGGAGATGGCACCGTTTTGTTGCTGTCTGACATTTATCTCTGCTGTGCCATTCCTGGGCTTAACCTAGATTTTAAAATACTGTAACAAACCATTAAAATTTCCTCCCAAGCGATGTGTCAGCCAGAAACGATCTTGGTGCCTCTCTGCTTCATTAGATACCGGCTGGCATGGCCAGGGAGCTGATACAGACATCTGCACTTGGGACCACAGGACAGCCCTGTCAAGGCTGGACGTCTGCAGTGGGTCGTGGCACTGGCTTGTGGCACCGGCTCGCAGCCTGGGCATCCACACCCATCCATGGCACCGGGTCACAGCCTGGGCATCCACACCCATCCATGGCACCGGGTCACAGCCTGGGCATCCACACCCATCCATGGCACTGGCTCACAGCCTGGGTCTCCACACCAGTCCGTGGAACTGGCTCACAGCCTAGGTATCCACACCAGTCCGTGGCACCGGGTCACAGCCTGGGCATCCACACCAGTCCGTGGCACTGGCTCGCAGCCTGGACACCCACACCAGTCCCTGGCACTGGCTCTTGGCACCAGCTTTTCCACCTCTGAGGGCTGAGTGGTGCCGCAGCCGGACGGCCCCAGCAATGCCCTAATTCCCCGGCTCAGCGGCCGCCTCCCAAGACAAGCCGTGCCTGTCTGAAAGCACGGCGGCGTGGCGGCGTGCCCGGGGCCAGGACGGGGGGGCAGGAGCTTGGGGGCACGGCTGCCGGCACACCAAGCCAGTGCCAGGCGGGGAGTCCTTCACCCTGCGCAGCCACCACCCTCAGCTGGGACATCCCTGGCTCGGGGAAGCGCTACGGATGAAGCGGTGGGACAAAGCCAGGCAGCTCCTCCGAGCCCTGCGGGGATGGGTCATCTCTCTGCTGCTGTATATTTGTCCGATGCCGAGCACCAAGTGCTGGGATGGGCGAGGTAGCACGGAACAAAGGCTGGAGGAAGGCTGTATTCAGCTCACACCAGCTACCTCTGGCTGCTGGGAAGAAAGGAGCCCTTTGTTTGGAAACAGCAGCTACTCCCACCAAACCACGCACAGGGCTCTGCGCCGCAGAACCCCATGTTGCGGACAGGAGTGGTTTGGCACAAAATGGTCCCTGTTCCCCCCCTCCCCGTGCTATTCTCACCCTCACGGGTCTGTGCAGGGAGCGCTTCCCGGTTCTCCAAAGGCTTGAGAGTGTGGCCAGGGACGGGGATGGAATCACAGCCTGGGAATGCGCCCCTTTGCGCAGCCCCGCAGAGCCCACCCCGTGGGCAAACCACAGCTGCTGTGCCCGAAGGTGCCGCCCGCCCCTGCCTGCTCTGTGGCCACCGGAACACGCGCCGGGCTCGCAGCCAGCCCGGGCTGACACGGAGCTGGGGCTCGGGCGCCAGGCTCGGGCTTGTCCCCAGGAAGCGCAGCCGTGGATGTGGCCGGGCTCGTGCCCATCCCTTCGCTGGCATCACGCCGCTGCTGTACCAGGGAGTTCCCGTGGTGAGGTGGTTTCTCCCCGCAGAGATCTCCCCTGGGATCCCTGGACGGTGCCCCAAAGCACCGTGAAACCCAAAGCTGCAGTGGACCCCGTTAACCGGGCATGATGGACAGCCCTCGCTCAGACACTCTTCCCGCAGCCTCTCTGCTGCTGCGTTTATTATAGCATGCTTCTCGTTTCCCTTCTCTCACCCAACAAATTAACTTGAACAGTAAATTAACTTGATTCTGTCTCTGGTCAGCCTGTCGGATGGGAGCGAGGCGGATTTTCCCCCTGGCCGTTCCGGGAGGCCCCGCGCCCGGCAGCAGCTCCCTGACTCACCGGCTTTCAGGCTGCCTATTGAAGGGACCAGAGCCCGAACAAAGCCCCCATTCACTCCCAGGGCTCGGCTAGTTTTCCTTTGAGCCCTCACTGCTTTATTTTTATTCTTTCCCAAACACTGTTGGCTAATTTCATTGACAAAATTCATAACTTGGGGTTGGAGAGCTCGCTCCTATTCAGCTGCGAGCACTGGGGGGTTTCGTTTTTCTTTCCATGCTGCCCATCCTGCCTCATTCTCCGCACCGTCCTGAAGCCAGTTTCCAGCCTGTGCCATGCTGAGGGATGGAGCTGAGGGACACAGTCCTGCACAGAGAGTTTAGGTGCTCCTCAGTTTTTGAATGGAGAAGAAAAAGCACCATGGCAAGATTTGAACCTGAAGCATGAGGGTGACTCTGGGGGCAGCACGGACAGGACCGAAATCGTGCACTACAGAACTGAGTGACCCCTGGAAGTACACAGCAAACATTTAAAATCAAAAGCCTGTTAAACTTTTATGTCTGCAGTACTCTGCATCCAGTCCAGTTAATTACAGCCCTTTAAAAACATCTGCATTTCATAAAGGACTAAGTTTCCTTCCCCTCAGGCTGCCCCTCCTGAGACATCCCTCTCTAGGCTGCTGGGTTACACAGTAATTACAATCCACAAGTACCTGACATCACCACCGAGTGCAGTGCATTATGGTTTCGAAAACAAGAGAAACAATATTGCTCAAGATGGGGCTGAGCCAAAACCCCAGCTCCAAACACCATCATTTTTTCTGGCAGAGCTGAGAGCCAGAGCCCTGTGTGGCAGCCAGGGCCCCCTGGCAATGTCACAGGCAGAGAATGGAGGAGTCACTTGGAGCTTTGGTAAGGCAGAGGACATTTCTCCTGCCTGCTGCCTGCAGGGGGTTAAATACATGCAGGGCATCACTGGGAGACCTGCAGCCCCTCTGGCACCTCTGCCCTGCAGCCAGAGCTGCCTCTTCCCATCCAGCCCAGTGCACACGAGGGTGCTGGAATTTGCCGGACCATCATTTTGGGAAGGGATATGAGCTGGACCCAAAGCAGCTCCAGTATGGGAGCAGGCAGCACCACCTGCCTGAGCTGTCAGCACCAGCCCCAGGCAAACAGCCCCGGGAGTGTGGCCTGGGGAAGGCACTAATGTCAGTGCAAGGTGCTGTGGGTTTGTTCCCTTCCTTCCAGCTGGGAGGAGGCAGAGTCTTCCTTGGGAGAACCTGCAACCAGCTTATCTATGTTCTGTACATACATACAAACATACACACAAAATAGATACTCATCATTCGGCTTATGGCCACCAAAGTACACTCAGCTGGGGCTTAAAGCAAAGTCCTTAACCGTGTTTTATGTGGAAAATCCCTTTTCTCCTCCTCTCCAGAGACAGAGGCAAGTTCTAGGGTGAGAGCAGGGTAAAAGCATCAGCCCCACTAACCTGCAGGAACAGCCCCCATGCCCTGCCACCTTCTTGCTTTGCTAAGCTCTCGAGGCCAGGTCTCTTTCCTTGTTCATTTATCGGCTTGTTTCCCTGCACAGAGGAGCTGGTTAGAGGAGAAAGAGTGTGATTTTCAGTCCACAGAGCAAGCAATTTACTTTTTCAGGTTGTTTGCCAAAACCACATTCCAGCTTCAGCTCCCAGTCCAAGCAGAGGGGAGGCTGAGATCAGAAACGAGAGTCGGGGACTGATTTTGCTCAATTGCTTGTGCTCTCTCTGCCTCGTGTGAGAGCTGAGCTCACTCAAGGGTTGAGGCGTCCTCTGTACCTTCACATCTGAACAACAAGCAGGGAAAGCAAAAACCACAGGATTTCCTCTGCTGTCAGCAATACCCAATAAATTCACAGCAAGAGCGAGCCTTTAAAAGAAAAAATAAAACTAAAAATCCCCCAAACCAAACATTTTATCCTTTCCTGGTCTAATTGGGGAATAAACTTAATATCTAATTTTAAGGATGAAGTGAAAAGGGAAGGGATGAAAGCGAGTCAAGGCAAGCGCTGCACCCAGCCGTGATCACAGGCAGCAGGCTGGGGCTGCATCTCCAGAGGAAGCAGCAGCTCTGCCTTGATGTGCTGAGAGTCAGTGGAGCTGTGGCAGGAGTCAGGCCCTTCTCTGCCCCCCCACAGCCTGTGGGAGCCGGTGCCTGCCACCACCAGAACCTGGGAAACCACGGAAAATGATGAGCAGCCTCAGCTGGGAACCGCTGTGTGCTGGGGGGAGCTGGAGCACGGTGGGTGCTGGGTGTGGGGGACTGAGCTCGGTCTCCCTTATCCTGGGTGCAGCCCCACTCAGCTTCGTGGGGTGATTGCTGGGTGATAATTCATACGCTGTCCCTCAGACCCCAGGCAGCCTTAAAAGTGCCTTGGATGGGCATGCGATGACTTCACAACAATTAAAGGATGCTCTGGTGATGCACGGACATCATAGGTGCTGCTGCCTCGCACCTGTAGGGAGCCAGGCTGAGGGTGGGAAGCCTGGCTGGGGATGTAGGCCTGACCTCTCTTCCCTCACTCCACACTCTGGCCGCCCCCTCGGCTGTCTCTGCTCTCCTGCTGGCTCAGGACCATCTCTCCACCTGGACGTGCCCAGCTGGTGACACAGGAGTGCCCCTGACCATGACTGCTTGGCACAGCCATAGAGCCTGGAAGCTGGGCTACTGCACACTCGGCTTTCCCTCAGCATCCTCGCTGCTTCCCGAAGCCCCACCAGGCTTCTGAGCATCACAGAGCTCTCCCAGCCAAAGCAGGCTGGGAAATACCTCGTGCCATAAGAGACAGCGTGGTCAAGGGGGTGCTCCTGGGAAGCCCTGGACAGGTCACTCGAGGTGCTCCCAGGGCTGGGCAGGTGTCATGCTGTGTTCCCCAGGTTCCATGGGTTTAGTGCCACTGAAGCAGGCCCCAGGGAGAAGTGGCACAGCCTCAGAGTGTGGGGACATTGCTGACAGCCCCTTGCAGCTCTCCCTCTGCTTTGCAGTCCTCCCAAAGACATCTGCAATTCCCCAAACGGGAGCGATTCCTTGAGGAAAGATGAGGAGTCTGTGCTTGCCTGCCTTTAAAGAACAGTTTACCAAAATAATACCTACTTTTGAGACCTGTTTCTTCTTTCCTTGCTTTCTCTTCCACAAACCACCCCTCCACCTCTGCTGCTTCCAGAGCAGCCAGGCCACGTGTCAGAGCAGTGCTCCCATCCCGGGGTGCTGGCTCTTGTTTTTGTCACATCACATCACATCAAGGACAATTAAACATACATTGGATCCTGCTCCTCGAAGGGTTTTCCACGTGCATGAAGCTCTGGGTCCTGCAGGGAGGTGCTGTGTCCTGGCACCCTGGTCCGTCCTCTGAAAGAGCTGGTGGCCCCTTCCACCAGCAGTGCTGGGGTTGTTCTTAAATTAAGTCTCTTGGCTAATTATTTTCTCTCCCCATTGCCCTTCCCTTCTGCCATCTCTAACCCTTCCATCCTGTGTGTTTGGTTTGGTGCTCCAGCCTCTCCCCCTGCACAGGGTGCAGAGACACCGATGGGTTGCACCAGCTTTTGGCCAACCAGGAGCATCCCGGAGAAGTCTGGAGATGCAGGGGGAAAGCCTGGAGATGCCATGGTGCTCCTCAGTCCCTCTCAGAAAGCCAAAATGCCACCCAAGGGCACTAAAGCACCACTGGGCTCACGCTCCCCACTTAACACAGTTTCTTAATACTCAAACAGAGGGTTCCCCCTCTATTTCCACAGTGACAGGGGGACAGGGGGCACGGCCCAGCTTGGCAGGCTGGCGTGTCTTTAGGGCAAATGCATCCTTCAGTGGGAAGAAAAAGGATTTGTCTGCAGAGGATTTGTCTTTCTACATGCAGAGAAGAGATATTTATATTAAAAAAAAGGGCTTGTAATATAGCAGAATACCTTCCTCCCTCACCAAAGGTCAAACTTGGATCCAATTTCAGTCAGGAGGGAGACGTCTGTCAGACAAGCACTAATCACTATTTAGTATTCATATTCACCTATTAGAAGCTCCATGCTGTAAACATGTCTATGAATTAACAAGGCATCTGGCCTCTCTTATACAATATGAGCAGCTTGGATCATAAAGTGTCTGCAGAAAATAAAAAGTGCCTTCCATCTGTCTCTCCCAAATATCATCGCTATCACCAAAGCAAACAGACCGGCTCTTCCAAAGCAGCGCCGGCCCCCTCCCCCAGAACGTGTTAGTCAAACAAAAACAAGCGTTTCACTGAGAGCACTTGACAGATCTGAAACGGCTCCGAGGAGCCAGGCGCAAATTAAGAACTGGGGAAAAATTAGCTGAAAGATAACTGGGGGGAAAAAAAGCTTCCTAATAACGAGGTCTTTTCTTAGCCCTCTGAGTAATTATCCACAGTGCTGGCGCTGCTGAAGCCACGGGAAGGTCAGTGATGCCCGGGAGAAGATGCACGGGCATGCCAGGACCTGTGCCAGGGCAGTGCCGCCGTGGGAATTGCTGTCCACAGCTTTGACGCTTTTTCAGTGGAGAAGGATGCTGTGGGGCTCTCGGAAGGGCCAGAGACCTGCCTCAGCCCTGCAGCATGGAAAGGCAAAGCCTAGGTAGCCCTGAGCCATCAGGGAAAGGCCTTGTGCCTGGCTGCCCAGGGGACAGCTCAGCTCCAGCAATGCCACCACAGCGGACTGGCTGCAAGCCCCATTCCAGCTCCGCTGTGTTTTCCCTCTAATCCGAGAGCTCTTCAGCTCCTCACTCTGCTCCCTGGATGTCTGTGTGAAATACTTGAGAGCTAAAGGTGGGTAATTTGTGCCTGTTCCCAGTCCAGAGGGAGATGGGGCAACTCCAGAGGAGCTGTGCCAGTGCAGGATATCGAAGTGAGCTGCTGGCACCCACAAGGAATTAGAGCTGCCCTGCTGGCTGTGGGAGGGAAGGGCTGGGCAGCCGCTGTGATGGTCCCTGCTGAGTTAGCGAGGTCAGGGGGGGCAGCCAGAGGCTGATGGGACAGCGGGAGCAGTGTCAGAGGTGGGGCAGGAGACCTCCCATCCCCACAGTACCCAGCCACTCCCCTCGTCTCTGTGTTCCCTGTCTCACTGCCTTTCCTTGTCTGGTTTCCCAGCCCACTGCAGATCCCAGCTCTGGTGCTTCCCAGGGAAACCCAGCTGCTGGCAAACGGGGTGGCTTTCTGCTGGCTGAGCTCCTGCCAAGGACTGGATGGGCCTCAGGGCGAAGGCAGGACCTGGAGCAGGGAGATCATCACTTGTGGGGGCAGCTGCTCACCCAGGAGGCTCCAGGTCCCCAGGACATCGCTCGTGCCCTGCTTAGAGCTGGTGGCCTTAAACCAACTCAGGCTCCTCCGTCTCGAGGGAAGGGAGGGTCTGCTCTAAACCCCAGCTTTGTTTTCCAGAGATAAATTTAAACCAAGGGGAAGGAAGAATGAGGTTCATAAATCAGGCAGGCCTGAAAATGAGGCATGAAAAATGAATGAGCAGAGTGCGTGTGCGAGCGCTGCCACCCTGACTTGCCCCGCTGGCACAGCCCACCCTGGCTGGCAGCCCCCAGCCCTCCACCACTGCCCCGGGCAGGCCTGGCAGCTCCCTGTCATTGCTGCCTCTTCCCCAGCTCACGCCACACAGAAAACACCTCGCTGGCCTTTAAATTTGAGCTGCCCGGGCTGTGATGGGCTGGGCAGGGTCCAACCCGTGTGCTCAGGCTCTGCCTCGCTCCTCTTCCCTTTCCAGGTTTAAACAACGTTTTTAAGCTCTTTGGATTGCATGAGATGTTTAAACTGAAAACCGGGGGAGCAGAGGGAAGACATGGCTTTCTGGAAGTGGTTCTCACATCCCCCACACGCGTGGATGACAGAAAGAAGAAAGCCAGGAGGCTTCCAGACCTCCCAGCTGCAGACATCTGAGGAGTTGGCTGTATCCGATGAGCCTCTCTCAGCTCCCTGCCTGGCCAACAAGCTGTTCCTGTAACAGCAATGCAGAGTAGTCTGTTTCCTCCAAATCATCCCCGGGACAGCATCTCCCTGGGACTGGGGCTGGAGCAGCCTGGCTTGGTGATGGACTCAGGCAGTGGGAGGGGGATCTGCACCTCTGCCCTAAAGCTTTGCTCTGTCGGGTCCACGACGTGCAGACCCGGCTTGGATCGCTGAGAAGCCCTCACAGTCTGCAGCTCCAAGTGCATCAGGGGTTGTGGCCACAAATATTTGCATTTTGCAAAGGAAGAAGGCCCCAACCAAACCAAATCAACCCAACGTGGCTGCAGCTGCTGCGCTGGGACGTGACAAGGCAGGTTCTGAAAATACCCACCTGTGTCATTTGCCATGCAAATAATTCAAAGAAGTAATTCAACCCAGGGCTTAGGAAGAAATGGTGGGAGAGCGGCCAGTGGCTGAGGCAGCCCTGAGCAGCTGGTAGGGAGCTGGAAAAGGTGGGGAGGAGGGAGAAGGAAGAAGAACGATGGGGAAATTTGGTTTTGGCTGCCTCTGGGATGACCTTAAGTGGCCTCATCTGAGGGACCTGTGACTGGGAAAAGGTCGTATTGAGCATCACCGTTCAGAACACCACCCGAATCCTTCGTTACATCCTTCCGCTGGGGAAGAGCTTCTGAAATATGAGTGGTGTTTTCCTTCCCAGAAGGGTTTACCTGCCTCTGTTACACCGTGTTAACCACTTGCACTGCTGCAAAAACCTGACACAGAAGATTCCCAGCCAGCTCCAGGGCCAGGCACCACCTCCACAGTCCCACAGGACCCCAGGGCAGGAGCAGCTGCTTTTCCCAGCTCCGGGATGGCAGCAAGACCCAGGCTGCCCTCAGCCATGCTGCTGCCTGACCCCAGTCCCGGGCCACCAAAATCAATAGGGAATTTGTCACCAGCCCCAGCGGGGACAGGATCAGGCTCTGCATGCACAAGGAAACCCCTCGAGCATGAAAGCTAATTTAAGAGGAGCTCATCTCCTGGTGTTCAAAGGCATGGAGCAAGGAAAAAGCATGACAGATTTTGGTATATTTTAACTGAATTATTGTCCACTGGGGATTGAGCCAAGACCACAAACATTATTTCACTTTCTGGCGAGGCTGCAGTGATGAATATGGGTTTCAAAGGAGAAAAGCTGGGTGGTTCTTGTTTCTAATCTTGAGTCATTCCTCCTCCTTTGGAGGCTGAACACCACAGCACAGGGATGCTGAAACAAAGACTCCCATTCCTTAGCAAGGCATAAGGGTCTGCAGGTAAATGCAGCTAGGCTTAAAACATACATGTCGAAATGCAACCGAATTTTCCACTAGGCTCTGTTAAAAATATTCTGTTTAATTGATTTTTTAAAAAAATCTATTATGCTGCTCTAGGCAAGGCTATTGATCTGCAGTGCTGGAGAAGTAATGAAGAAGCCTTCAAATCAATAAGGCCAAAGTATATCTCAAACTATATCTGCTCCACCAGCACAACAGGGATGTGGCCAGTGAAATTCCCCCGTCAGGACCGGGAGTATGAACAAACCTGTTCTGATGACTGCAGAGATTTATTTCTATTGGCATAAACATAACTAATGAAACCTCGGCGACTCTTCACTTCCGTGAAAGCTGATAATATATTGTGGTGCTCACAATGAAATGAGCAAGAACACATTTGCAAAGGAAGAAAAAAACCCAACTCCCTCAACCGTGAGCTGTATTTTCTTCTTGGTGCCCTTGATTCTCCTCCACCCCCTTCCCCCAGACAGGGTAATATTTCTTCTCGGAGCTCTCATACGGGCTTTAACAAGGCTTTTGTAAGTCTCCAAGGCTGGAGTTTTAGGTTTTCTTTTATCCCTCGCTGTCAGGATGGAGTAGGTAGGCAGCTAAAATCACAGGCTGATAATATTGTTTGGGGCTAGCAGCCTTATCTTATCTTGTTCGTATTATTCATATTACCTTAGATAAGCCACCTGGGGCCGCACACAAGCAAGATCCAGGGAAGTGACCTCATTACGGTTCAGGTGCCTATTTACTGTAATAAGAACAGCTGGACTAACACAGCCACACTTTGAACTTGGCTGGCACTTTCCATCTGAGGCTTTGACTCGATCCCTTTCACACTTCACAGCGCAGAGGAACGGAGGGGCCGGAGTTAATCAGCGCTGCCACTTTCCCCCGAAAGGCCTGGCATTACAGGAGGGTTTTGCCCACTGGACACGGAAGGGCTGTGGAAGGGTGAGTGCTCAGCCTGGGCTGCGCCCCCAGAGCTGGGGGGGCTTTTGCTGAGGGTGCCCCGTTGATGGAGAAGAGCTGCTCAAACGCGATCAGTGCTTTATTCCCCAACCAAAGCTGATGTGGGAGAGATCAGTTGGTTCTGCATTTCTGACCCAAACAGATCCAGCACAGCTTTGCCCCTGCACGACGATTTGCTCCTGCCCGGCTCGGGCGCTGAGGCTGGCAGGAATTCAGGCGGGTTCCCACGGGCAGAGCCGTGTCCAGGGTGAGAGATCCTGCTGCCTGACTTGCCCAGGAGGGACAGCAGAGGTGGCACCTCCAGGGGCGGCCCCAGCAGCCACACAGTGCTGGGTGCCACGCTGGTTCCAGCTGAGGTTCGTGACAGCCACTGAGCGCTTCAGTCGCTTTCAGCCAGCAAATTAATCTAATTTTTTTTTTTTTTAAAAAAAGGAATCTCCTAAGTTTAAAAATATGGTAATGCAATTAGTGGCTTTGGCAGGCTAATGAAGCCACTTTAAACCCTTGCAAAAATACCATTAAAAGAGAATGCTTAAGAGCCTCTTCAAACTTTCCAAAATGAGAAGTACGTTCGTGTTCAGAAGATGCCAATCTAGTCTCCTTTCTCCAAGGTTCAAGATTAATTAGGGACTTGTTTAGTGCATGAATGAGGAAACAAATGAACTCTTGGATCACAGAGCGCTGGAACCAATTTTTTAATCATTTTTTTTCTTTACAATTACATTCCTATCAAGAAAGTCTTCATTAGACTTTCTGTCACGGGGCCACATCATGCCAGGTAACTGTTACAAGTGCTTGGCTTCCACCCAAAGACTGAACAATATGAGTTTTCTGAGAAATAAATACACGCCAAATACATTTAATGCTGTATTTTCTCATTAAAATGTTACTGCATTTTCATAATAAATACATATAACCTTTCCTCCAAGACTCCCTCAAAACAAATGGTTTAGAAAAGACAAAAAATATCTTCCCCTTTACAAAATCAGCCTGGGTATTTAGAGATTACCTTTGAGAAATATATTAATGTCTGATCTAAGAAGCACCATCCAATAGACGGAGATTAATCAGGTAAGGAATCATAGATGGGAAGAGAAAAAATATGTTTGAGACTAATGGTTAAAAGAATGGGGTCTGCATGCTTAGTGAAGAAGAAAGGAAAAAAGTAATTGCTCTTTTTTCAGTGAGTTACAATCTGCCCTGGAGATTTGAGGGGCTGGTTTGGTTAATCCCATCCAAAATGAGATGCAGATTTGGATCAAAACTGTACCAAAATTTAGGCATTTTCTGCTCGCAGCGAGGATCAGCTGAGAGAACTCACTCCTCATCACTCCCTTACCCACACACCAGGTTTGTTTTGATGCTGAGAATTTCTCCAGCAAAAAATAAAGCACTAAAATAGATTAACTTGCAGAAAGATCCTGCTGTAGTCATGCAGAGAAAGGGAACCAAAACTCCATCAAGGCTGAGCTGCAGCGCACAGGCACACAAACCACGGCGCGAGCAAATGCCAAAGACGTGTTTCTTCACTGCTGCCTGTGAGCTTTCACTAATTAAAAAGTTTAATTGCGGTTAGGTGAGCTGCATCCAAAATGCAGGCCGCAAAATCTGCGGCGTCAGGAGCTCCCTGGGAGTGAGAGGGGGCCTTGTGCATGCCCAGGTGTGCCTCTCTCATTTCCCTTACCCAGGTGATGAAGAGGATGAAGGTTCCCCGCACGGCTCGCACTTCGCGCTGGGGAAGGGATGGGTAACACCCACCGTGACTGGCAGATCTACTCCCTCCCTCCCATTAGCACCCATTTATCATTAGCCAGACCTCCACCAGGGTGCACAGATAATGTTTTCCTAAGTGGAAAGGCAACGGTATAATTTCCATAGCTGATTTGTTCGTCTCTACCTCGCTGCTGTGCTTGGAGCGATTGCAGAGCAGAGCGGCGCTGCCCGGGACACCCTTCCGTGGGCATTTCTAAATGAAGGAGCTTCTCACCTCCTGACCACCCTCCCCGACCTCACTGCTGCCCAACAGCCTAATAAAGTCCATGCAATGGATACTCCTGGCGCAGGGGCTGGGCTGCAGCGTGGATCACACTCATTACCTCCTTAGCACGAGCAAAATTTGAAGATACATGGGGAGGGGAGGACTTTGCTCAGAGGACCTGCAGTCCCTTTGCAGAGTAACCGTGGGCAAGCACTGAAATCTAGACTTGTTTTGCTTACAGAGTCCACAGCACATGTCTAAGAAACCAACAGCAGGTGAATCCACGGGCACCTGAGCAGTGGGGAAGGTGCCCCTCTGCACGGTTCCTGCCACCACCAAACCTCCAGCTGGGACATTTGCTGAAAGACCAGGAGTCTTTGTTTCAAAACCTCTCCTTCCAGGATTATTACATTAATCCAAGTGATTTGGTGGGTCCAGTTGCCGATGTGTTCCACTGAATGAACGGGTCCTGGGTGCTGCAGTAGCTGACTGGGGTGTGCTGTCTCCAGCTGGGCACTTCAGTCACGTCTGTGACAGTTAATGGTGGTAATTTACAGCTCCATAATCCACCGTCCCTGGATGCCAATAACCTAAGGATACAAACCTCTGAGTGTTCTAACAGGAATGCAGGATAACATCCTGCTTGCCTGAATCTTGTCTTTGCCAAGTACTCGGCATCTCAGGCAGGCCCGAAGTAGCTGCGGGGATCCAGAGACCTCACAGACTTGTGCATGTTTGGGTTGTTTTCATCTTTCTTCTCCCATCTTTCTTACTGCTAGTGACACTCATTTCATGTAGGGACACCCACTTCACGTAGCAGGGAGGTGTTTTTGTCAGATTCCCATCTTTCCTGTCAAGTGCTCTATGCTTTCCAGGGAAGTGGTGGAGTTGCCATCTCTAGAGATATTAAAAGAACATATAGATGTGGCACTTGGGGACGTGGGGAAGTGGTGGCCTTGGCCTTGGGTTAATGGTCAGACTTGATGATCTTAAAGGTCTTTTCTGACCTAAATCATTCCATTGTCACCTCTGGAGGGCCACACCCCAATGGCTCTTAGGTCACTAGAGGATCTCATTTGTTGGACTTAAACCAATTCCTGGTGGTTGGACTGTCTCTGTGGTAAAATCTGGCAGGTTGCAGCCTCTGCCCAGGAAATTCCAGGCATCAGGACCTATTCCTTTCCAGAACTGACTCGCAGGTGCTGTATGAGGAATGTCCTCTCTGCACCCTTAGCCAATACTATCAGGCTGCGACGAGGACCTCAGATTCAGATTCGCACATCTGACCCACTGGGTAGTTGCTCTGTCTCTCTCTTAAGGTAGAGCTTCTGCATTTCCACTTGTGTTCCAACCTGTCTGAAACTAACAGAGGGCAGAGAGGGGGAAAATTCACCCCAAACTGCCAGTGTGCCCAGCATCTCCTCAAAAAGGACACTCCAGCTTTCACCTTTCACATGACTGCTGAGTCCGGTCCCACCAGGGGATGCTGATGTTAGAGCAGAGCCATTTATCTAGAAGGAGAGCCAAAGTTTCGAAAGGAAGGGAAGAAGAGGGTGTGGGATGTTGGTGCAAGAGTTATGGGACAATGAAGAACTCTGCCAGCTGCCAGTGAGATGCACAGAGCCCTTGCACAGATCTCAGCAAGTCAGTCACGGATCTCTTGCTTGCACCAAAATGACGAAATACTTGATTGAAGGAGAAGAAGGGCCATGAAAATCTGCCATTCTTCTTGTCCCACTATAACCCCAGGAGCCTTGAATCCAATTCAGTGCAACTCTGGGGATGTTTTGCTTTCTTGTGAGTCTAAATTTTGCATCTCAGATCCCTCCTTGCCATAAAATACCTGTTTGCATTAAGTAACTGTTTACCCTGTCCCAACAATAGCACTGTAAATCGGAACAGGATCTAAGAAAAGCTGGTATTCCCAGTGAGGACAGGACTGGGTTAATGCAGCAGTTTGAAGATCAGGTTAACTCTAAGGGCCAGGCAAAGGTGTTTTTATCCCAGTGCAGATGCACTTTCCTCAGTGCTTTATTCTAAGCTGCCTGGATGGGCAAAGTCTGTGCTCACCTCGCTGAGAGTGAAGGGGCTGCATTGTCAAAAACCAGACCCAGTGAAGAGGAACTTTGCATTGAAGGTGTCAGACATCAATCACCAGAGGGCTTGTGCCCAGAATAACCCTAAAGGAGACACCTCTGTTCTGTGCACAGCACCTACTCTCAGCCTCCTGGCACCTTCCAGTGGGGCTTTTTCCGGAGCAAAACCTGGCCTGCCGGGCTTTGTCTTGAAAATGTTGGCTCCTGCCTGCTTCAGTGGGAATCTTGCATCTGTGCTGTGATGTTTTGCTGGGTCTGGCAGTGTTTGATCACACCAGGTACTGGCAGACCCGGCCTGGGTGTCAGGAGCAGCTCCCTGAGCAATGGGCAGAGAGCAGCGAGTCCTGGAAGTGGAGCGTGGAAGGAGAATTTGCGAACTGCTGTGGCTTTTACTCCTTGCAGTTCAGGAATATGGAGGAACATCTACAGCTGGACTCTAAATAACCAGGTTAACTACCCTGTGCAAATAGACCAAACCTGCTGCCCTGATCCCTGCTGCTCTCGTAGTGTTTTAATAGCTCCTGCAATAAAAAACAGTGAGTCCCAAAGGAGAGCTCTCCATTTTTTCAGAAAGATGTTGCTAAATTCCTACAGACAACAGATTCCACTGCTGGAATAAGTGCCTCTTCCCTGGCAGCTCTTCTTCCTGCCAGCCAGGTAAAGGCAAGGCACAGAATGATCTGTGTAATCTGATTTGGAAGGTTAACTTCCCCGGACCATAAATAAGCAGGGATTTATGACCATAAAGGTGCGCTACCTACGGCTTCAAGGGAAAAGCGCCACGCTCACACCTCCCTTCTCTCCCACTTCTAAAGAAGGGAGAGAAGGATGTGGAGATCCAGAAATTACCATGGCGTAATGGAAGATCCTCAGATAGGCTTGGTTTAATTACACACTTCTATCATTTCCTGCGCGCTCCCCGTCCCATTAGGAAATTACAGCAGTAACTCAGCTAATAGAGTTTCACTGTGCAAACAGCCACGGGGCTGCAGGCTCCTGCTTCCAGCTCCTGCTCCCAGCTCCTGAACCCCTGCTCCCAGCTCCTGCTGCCAGCTCCCAGCTCCTGGTTCCTGGCACGGCATCTGTGCAGCAACACCGGAGCACACGGCTGGTGGGGACTGGGGGTCCTTCCTGCCACAGAGAGGGGGTTTTCTTGCTCAAGGGAACATCCAGCCTCCCTGGAGGGAGATGCGAGGCCCTTCTCCACGTGCAAACAAAACTGGAGGGAGCCCTGTGGTCTGGGGTCTGCACTGGGAAACACGCGGAGGCTGCAGAGTTCGAGGGCAGGGCTGAGCTGGGCACAAGATTTGTTGCACAAGGACGGAAGATAAAGGCTGTTAAAGGAAAATGTCACTCACCCCCCACAAAAAGAAAAAAAATCCTTTTTTGCATATTTCTTTCCTGCTGAAGGTACAAATGTGCCGGCTGGAGCACAGCCTCTGCTCCAGGGCCCATCGTGTGCGACACAATAGCACAGGAACTACAGAGGGAAGGAAGGCGTTAAATCAGGCACCAAATCTCTTCAAACACCAGGTTTTCTGTTCAGCCTTTCAGCACTTCACTCATCCTTGGCAGTGGAGCTGACCTGGTCATTTTTCCCTTTTTACTTCTCACCACCACTTTCCATGGCATTTTCATGAATTAACGCAGCGGTGTGGTTTTGTGCTTTACAGATGGAAAAAAAAAAACCCTTTCCCTATTTAAATAGAGACATGTGGCAGCTGACATTTCTTGAAAACACTTTGACTCATATTAAGCTTTGTAAGTCCTTTCATTATCTTTAAAGACTCGTTAAAGGCAGGTCTATGGCAGCAGGAGAAATGGAGGCAGGCAGCCTACCTTGGGGAGGTGGAGGGGCACGGAGATGTTTCTGGCTCCAGGCTCCATCCCCAGCCAGCTCCAGAGCTGCTACCGGGACACCCATCACCTCCTCTTGCCCCGAGCAAAGAGAAGTGTTGGTGAGCACAGCAGCTGAAAAAAGTGACAAGTGTCACCACCCCCTTTGTCTTGAACTACGGAGGGAGCTGGGGAGGGAAGAACAACCAGGGGAGCGAGGGTGGGATCGGAGGCAGTTTGCTGTGCAGAGGATTTCTGTTTTCCTGCTGGGTTTTAGAACGCTCTTCCCTCCACCCCAGGCTGCCAGCTGCCATCCCGAGCAGCACAGTCACCCCCTCGCTCCACAGCTGGGGTGACACCTGTGGGGCCAGCACCTTCCCTCGGTGGGTTCCTGCTTCCCAGCGCTGCTGAGAGGTGCTGGGGGTGCTCTGCTTCCCGGTGCTGCCTCTCCAGACCTGTCCCTGGTCACTGAGCCCCCCTGGGTTTGACCCCAGTGGAATTCCTGAGCTCTGAGCAGCATCCCCGGACACACTGATGGATCTGGCACTGCTGTGACCCACCAAAACTTCCACCATGCTGTGCTGAAAAACATCTACAACTTCCCTAAACGGTCACTGGACTCCAAAAAGCCACAAACCAAATTATTTTGAGAAACGAATGAGGAGTATAAAGCTGTTTTCAAAGGCGGTGACAGCACCGGTGCCCAAGCAGAGCTCAGGGTGAAGGTCTGCGTCCCCAGCCCACAGTGGGCAGTGCCGAGCTGACAGAAGGGGATGAAACACCCCTGCCCTGGCACAGCCTCACATCACCCTCCTCTCTGAAGCTGAGCAGGATGCGGGACACCAGCTCTTCTCCTGTGCTGCCCAGTTCTCTCCGCTGGTCTGCTCCTGACCGCCAGCAATATTTTATTACATTTATTAAGGCACAGGTTGCCCAGAGAAGCTGTGGCTGCCCCCTCCCTGGAAGTGTTCAAGGCCAGGCTGGATGAGGCCCTGAACAATGTGGCCTGGTGGAAGGAGTCCCTGCCCGTGGCAGGGGGATGGAACAAGGTGTTCAAGTCCCTTCCAACCCAAACCATTCTGGAATTTCTGTGATTCTGTTCCAAAACCCCAACGCTTCCCTTCACATCGGACCCTTACGGCTGTGCTCCTCAGGACAAGGCTGCACCGAACCCTTTGGCCCAAGAAATGTGAAGTTCCAAGGGTGGGAGGTGAAAGAAGAGCAAGAAACAAGCAAAGGGGAAGCAGTGAGAGAAGAGGATGAGGGAAGCACTGCCTGGATGGGCTTCTCAGCTCGTGGAAAGGCCAAAGTGGCAGTGCTGGTGTGTGGGTGGTGCCTCATTGCACCTGCTCAGGCGGTGGAAATAGCACTCCTGAGCCACACAAACAACTGAAGGAAATCAGGCATTTTGCATATCATTGCTTTGTAAAAATAATTTTAAAAAAAGTTTCTGTCTCCTTGTAATTTTTTTCCCTCCCTCCTTCTGTGCCAGACTCCTGCAGCTCTCGTGGGTGACCCTCCTGCCTGGCAGGGGACAGGAATCCATAAACTGTGGCCCTGAGGCCACAGCTGAGGTTGGTGGGGATGGTGGTGGGTCCCAGACCGGGGTTGTTGTGGTGGCAGGGCTCAGGTGTCACCCCGTGGCTGAGAGGATGCTGCACGTAGGGGACTTCCCAAAGGAGCCAGTGTGGAGCCTGGGAGTAAGGAGACCCAGGGACACCATCCCAAAATGCTGCTCCAAGGCTTTCCCTGGCCTGGAGGGTCCTGCCTGGGGGTGGTGGGGACAAGGCGCTGCTGTCCCAGCTCCAGCCCCATCTAACCCCAGCACCAGGCTGGCAGTTCTGCCTCTCCCCTTGCCCACCACCCAGCAGACCCACACGGTCATCTCAGGTGAGGTTTTGGTCCCGGGGAACGGCTGCAGAGCCCCATGGCCCCACACCACCTCCCCCGGAGGCAAAGGACGCTGCTCAGGGCAAGGAAAACCTTTCCATGGGGCTCTTCAAACCAACCCTCCCCAGAGCCACCCCCACTGGCTTTGCACTGGGATGGCAGCTCCAGCTAAAATCCCTTTGTCAAACGCTGACCTAGTTTATGGACAGGATGTTTGAGGCGACCCCAGCCCCTCGCACGCCCCGCGCGGTTCCGAGCGCACTGCTGGCATCAACGGCGGCACAAAATGATGAAAGGACACGGATTCCAGCACGAGTTTTCCGAGGGGAACCAATTAAAAATAAAAGAATCAGCAAAACTGTTCAAAGCCTCGTGAAAAATCACTGGGCAATGTCCTTTTAAGAAAAGATCATCTCACCTTCCTCATGTGCTGGATCCTGGGGCAGCCTACCCAGCCTATTGAAGTGGGCATCAGAGGGATGTGGACAATTAAAATTTACCTCGGACCAGGCTGCTGATGAACTGAGTGGCACTGGGGCTGCCACAAGGGAAGGCAGGGCTGGCTGGTGATGTCCATCCCTGCCCTGGGCACCGTGCAGCTCCTTTCTCCCAGGAAGAAACACCTGAGGAAAAAGGTCTGAGCCTCAGCATCTCCTCCCTGCTCCCCACAGGGCTTAGTGCAGATCCAGGGCCAGCAGAGTTTATTCCAGCATGGGGTTTGACCCAGCCTGGGCATGGCTTTGGGGGTCCTGTTGCCCTTCCCCCAGCTCTGGTCGTGGCTCGGCAGTGTTAAGCACACAGAGCACATCGTGTCACTCCCACACAGCCACAGAGGAGTTCCTACCAAAGAGGAGTTCACATCGGGTTCGAGCTGTGCAGGGTTTTTCCCAGTCGGAACATTTGTGCACAGCACTGGCACCCTGCATTTGGGGAGAGGCTCCTCTGAGCCCCCGAATGTGCCCCCAACAGGGCAGCTCAGACCTGGGCTGGAGGGCCAGCCCCCTCCACAGCCTGGGAAAGACGAGGTGGGATTCTCCCAAGGAAGGACAGACATTTTTCCATCGATTCTGCAGGAACTGCCAGGGAGGGGCAGCCCAGCCTCGCCCCGGGACTAACAACACACCCAGAGCTCAGCAGAGACAGACCTGGACACAGCCACTGAGCTGTCCCCCAGGGGTGCCAGCTCCCAGGGGTGCCAGCTCCCAGGACGGCTCATCGGGGGAGCGTTGTCACCCCCAGCACCCCTGGCACTGCAGTGGGCCAGGACCTGGGCTGTGCCACCTGCAGCGTCACCCTGAGCACCGCAGCAGCGCTCCCCGAGATGCTGAGAAGCAGCAAACGGAGCTCTCCAGCCCTGAACCAGGATTCACCCCCTCCGTGGAATTACCAACCTCTGTAAATTCACCACCAGCACGTGCCTTGGGATTTTTTTCTTTTTTTTTTTTTTTTGTGGCAAACCTCTTGTAATCCCCATCTGGCTCGGCCCGGGAGGCTGGGATTTGAGGGATGGTTTTTAAATCGCTGCGGAGCCGCGTGTGCCCCGCCGGAGCTGCTGCAGGGCCGTGCCCAGCCCGCGGTGCCCTGCCCTGGGCAGCGGCTCCACGTCCCAGCGGGAGCCCAGGAGAGCCCGGCCTGAGGAGACCAAAGCAAATATCGGAGGGGGAATGGCAATTAGAACCTCTCCTGTCCTGAGAGCTCCTGGCTGCCTGCAGCTCCCTGCCTTGGCTTTGTGGAGGGTGGAGGCACGTCCTGCCTGCCCTCCGGGGAAAGACCGGCCTCCAAAGCTGCCAGAACCTGGGCCTTAGGAGCTGTGCCAGGCAACAGCCATGAAAAAAGGCCGGGCAGGAAAATTAGAGCTTGTCTTTTATGCCCTTCTAAGGCATTTGCCACGGGCAAAGGGCTTAAGAAATTATTTTATGCGGCCGCTTTGGTTAAAAATTAAAAGCATGATGATGATTATTGTTGTATGTGAGGCTGGAAGAGGGGGCACCCAACCATTATTATTATTAATTATTATTATTATTATTATGTTGTGGAGATGGAAGAGGAGCACCCAACCTGTGGTGACCCCGGGGACTGTGGCTGCACCATCCTTAGGACCCAACCATTATTATTATTAATTGGGAGGTCCTTGTGGACCAGCACAAGGTTGGCTCAGGACCCACCTGCACTGGGCAGGGCTGGGAGCAGGATCCGTGAGGGCTCCTGGTGCTCCCAGCCCTTGGGGGTCTGACTGCAGTGCCCGGGGGCTGTGGCTTGTCCTCACAGCCATCCGTGTGTCCTGTCCCCCCACGCTGCCACAGAAGGGAAAATCAGCGAGGGTGAGCCCAGGAAGCACAGGGAACGACGGGAGATTTGCTGCCCTGAAGGGGAGCTCGTGACATCCCCTCTCGCTGGAAAAGCTGGTGTCCAGCAGCTTTCAGGGCGCAGATTTACACCTCAGCCTCAAGAGCCCACCAAGAGCTGATGCAGGAGCCTGGTGGACTGTGGGGTGAAGCCACGGGGACATGGCTGGGCCTGCCTGAGGCTCCAGCGGAACATAAATCCCCCCAAACCTTCCCCTTGCTCCACCACAAACACCTCCTGCAGCGGGGGAGCTGCCAAGCCTCGGGAGCGGGGTGGAGCTGGGGGGGTTGCAGCCTGTTGCTTCGAGGTGAACACCAGAAGTCAAAGGCTTTTGTTGGAAATCTCAGTTTTTGGTTAGTTCAGCAAAGCTGACAGTTCCTGATGGTTCCTGCTCTTGGTTTCTGCCTTAGGGGGTGGGATTTGTTTTGAAATTTGGAGCAAAAATAGCACAACAGCTCTTGAGAAGGCACATGGTGAAGAAGAGGTCATTTTAACAACGTGAAAATACTTCCAGGCATTTAAAACCAAATGTTTCTTGCATGCTTGTGGCTTGGAGGAGCAACAGGCGGCAGCGTGGGCACCTCTGTGCAGCACACGCGGTGCAGACCAGACCCCCCTGCATCTCCTGGGCAAAATCAGATCTGACAAACCTAAAGCAAGAGAAAATCAAGACATGACTATGAAGGACAATATCAGGCCAAGCCTGTTAAATTATCTCCCCCCTTTCTGTCATGTCTCATTTGCTCCCTGGCTGTCAGTTCCCACCCCCATCAGCCAGCTTCCATCACCCTCCCGTTTCATTTTCCATCCTCTGGCTTCTCTCTAAGCCGAACCAGAAGGACTCTCCTTAAATGCCTGGAGAGTCACCCTGTCTCTTCTCTTTAAATGCCTCAAATTCCTCTTGCTCAGGACACCTCCAAAGATGTGACCCAGGTTGTTTCTCACACTTCCCAAGCTGCTGATCCGGCAGGGGGGAAGAGAACACCCCCCCTTTGTCCTGCTCCAGCCAAACGTTGCCCTGGCCATGCCCAGACTGCCCCCCAAATGCTAACTGCAGCAGCCCTCCAGATCCATCTCTGCCACCCCCTCCCAGGCTGAGGACACCAGCGATGCCATCCCACGCCTCCCCAGGCATTAATCAAAGGGCACAAGAAGCTTTTGATTTATGGCGTGTCCCGGCCTCCAGCAGCGAGCAGCGGCACGAGCCGGGAGCTGGGACAGCCTGGAGAGCCAGCGAGGGGATGCTGCTGTGCCAGGCACCTCTTCCTCACCTTCCTCCCCTGAGCACCCCAGATCCCACCGTGATTCCCTCACTCCCCTTTCTCTCTCCCACAGCCCACGGACAGAGCTGGTGGCAGCCACAGAGGAGCAGGGATGAGGGGAGGGAAGAAACAACGCGAGGAAAAATAACCCAAAGCACCCTCAGGTCGCAGAGGAGCAGAGGTGGCCCTTCCATCAGGGACCTCCACTGCCGCTCCCCAGCAGGAAAAATGGAATAAAAGCCTTGCACAGCTCCGCTCTAATTTGCCCTGAGCAGGATCACAGGCACGCAACATCTGCACGTCCCCTCCACCCTCCTGCCCCTCTTCCCGTGTCCCGCTGGAGCCTCAAGGTCGGCATCACACCGGATTTCCTACGTGCAGGGATAGGCAATTCTCAGCCAAGCAAAGCCCCGGGGGGTTTTTACACCCTGCAGCTTCAAATCAGCAAGAGCTGTAGCTTGTTGGAAATGTAAATGTGCTGGAAAACAAGCTTCAGGTGGGGTTCAGCAGCAAAACCTCTGCACACGATAGCGATCACGTTCCTTAATGTTAATTTCTTATCTCACCTCTCCAAAGTCCTTCGAAAGGATTTTATCCTGTTAGAGGAAATCCATCCCCCTGATTTTCCCAGGCTTATAGAAAAGCAAAGCAAAGTATTGATCCTAATGAGATAACACTGACAAGAAAATGGCAAGAGCCAGTTCTATCTATTTAAAACTAACTCTGTTTTTGACTGGACGGAAAAATACGTGATTATCAATTATCCATGCAGATGGGAGATGTCCAGCCTAGATATCCAGTCTGCTTTTCATGGTAGCCTCCAAATTCCAGCTACCTCTGCAATTTTTAAATGTTTTTCTCAGGGTGTTTTGTTCTCTAAAACAATAAAATAAAATTTAAAAACCCCAAACTGACAGCAGTCCCTTATACCAACCAAATCCCAGAACCACCAGCGGTTTCATATTAAAAGACCATTCGGTGGCATTTTAATCTCTGAAGGTAATGTAGATATTTGTCATTTCTGATCTCCCCTTTCTGCAACTGTCCACAGATGACGAGATCCGTGAAATTGCTACTGCCAGGGAGTGAAATGAGAATTAACCTCATGCCCATCAGCTGCCTCGGCACCACCCTTTCCACACCAGCCTTGACCACAGCCGTGGCAGAGGTGGCTCTTGGGGCCACGCTGCCACTCACCCTGCACACCACGGCCCCATCCTTGCAGGTCACAAACACCCCCGCGCTCACAGACTGCTTTAAATCCAGCACTTTCTTCCCCATTCTCATTTGCTTTGCCTTTCATGCTGCTTTCTCATGTATAAAAGGGGAACCGGGGGAAAAAAAGAAAGAAAAGACACATGAACACCTGAAAATCCTTTTCATATACCTGCTGCTGCTACCACTCGGTGCTGAATCTGAATAGAAACGGATGGGAGGGAGATGGGGAAGGATGAATAACATTTCATGCCCTGTAGTCAAACATAATTTCAGGCAGGAGACGAGCAGGGACTGGTACGATGGCTCATCCCGGCAGAGAGCTAATGTGCGCTTCAGAGCCCGCTCTTTGAAGGCTGGGGTCTAATTTCCAGCCTGCGATTACTGCACTGGAAATAATTTCCCAGAAAACGGGGTCACTTTTTGGGGGTGGGGTAGGGTTGGATAAAGCGGGGGGGGGTCAGAGTGCCAGCACAGGGAGGTTGGCAGGGCTTGGGGCTGGTGGATGTGGGCATCCCCCGGGCTGCTGGGCACTGCTGCTGATCTCCTGGGGTTTCAGCACACAGGATTTCTGAGTCCTTCTCCTCGTGCTGTCAGCTGGAGCATCTCCCTCTGCTCCCACAGGTCGGGATTGTCCTTGCTGTCCTACAGCCAAGATTTTCATCCAGGTCTGTGCTTCAGACTCAAAACCCGTGGCCTGATGTCCCAAAGCTCCAAGAAGTCCGTGTTTCTCCTTCCATCAGAGGTGTTGGCCAGGAGCTCAGCACTTTGCAGAGTCAGTTTCTGACTTTCAGCAGCACTGCAAGGACAGAAGCGTTGCTGTTCCACCAAGAGCTGCTCTGCTCCAGTTTCTCAACCAGACAATGCTCTTGCTTGGAGGCTTTGCCTTTGCTCCTGCTGGCCTGGAGCTTTAGTCACACACAGCAATGCTCATGATGGGCCAGATTTGCCAAAAACCCCACAGCACAGGGAGGGTTTTGACAGCAGAGCCTCTTTTTGTGGTACCTGACAGAGCCGATGCTCTCTGGGCAGGGCCCGCAGGGGAGCTCGGCCTTTCTGCCTTACCCGGGATAAGTCTGCCAAAAGCAGAATAAAGCAGAATGACGAGGGACATATGGTGTCCCTCAGCAGGGCTGGGGACCCCGCTGGTTGCCCAGCTCAGATTTAAGCCCAAATAACAGTCTCCAGATGGGATTTGCTGCAATTCTGCTCTGACCCAAACTGACCACACTCCACAGCTCAGACTCGCAAAGGTTTTACAGAACCTAAACATGCACACGGGCACCTGGCAAAGATTTTCAAAAGCAGCTAAGAAGATTAGATGTCCAAGTCCCATTGGGCTCGGAGAATTAGGCACGTAACCTGCTTAGGCGCTTTTGGAAATTCTTTCAGGGATTTAATTGCTTGGGTTGAAACTTTCTGCAGCAAGTGTGTGCCTCTCCAGCTGTCCCAGCACCATCTCCAGCCTCTGCAGCCCAGCTGGTTTTGTGAGGAGGATGAGGACAACGGTGCTGGCAGGAAATTTTCAGACTATTTTTCCTGCTTTGGAGGAGGAACTCAAAATTCAGAGCGTGGTGGCCGAGGCCTCACCTTTGCCACGTGCTTTTCACTGCGCTGATGAGGAGCTGCACAAGGGCGAGGCGGGAGGCAGGGCTGTCCCCTGGGTGCTGGAGACTGCCTTGGTGCAGAGATGGGGCTGGGAAAGGGTCAGGGAAGGGAGGATCCGGGCTGAGATTCCCAAGGGGCAGCGACTGGGATGGGACTGGAGACGCAGCGACCGGGACAAACTGGGGAGGTGACAAATTTGTACCAGGCTGACGGGGTCAGTATGGGAAGGGTCAAAAGAGCAGGGAAGTGGCACTGTAGCTTATGCCTGCTAAATGCTGTAAGCTCTCCTCGGCCTGGAAGGGAGCCCAGGGCTCCTGCCTGGAGCCAGCACTCAGTGCCAGCGGGGCTGTGCAGCAGAGCCCCCGGGCAGCCCCCAGCCCTGCCCCTCGCCAGCCTGTGCCACCTCTTCAGCCCAGCTCCCCTCCTCTGCCCCCCATGGGAGCCCTGAGGGTGGGGGACATGACAGCCCAGGCAATTTTAAATTATAAAGTGCTGCAAACCCCAAAAAGAGCCTGTCCTTACAAATAAGCAACCTGCAAAACAAATTGCTCTGCTCTCCCCTCATGCTTCAGCAGCTGCCAGCAGGCAGGGTGTGTGTGCCAGGAGCTGGGGCACCAGTTCAGCTCTGGGTTGAGTCCCTGTTAATTCACAGACTGTCTCCATGCTTTGGACAAGGTGCTTGGCCCCTCTCTGCCTGTCAGAAGGATAAATTCCTCTCCCCACCCGAGAGATGTGCTGCAAATTAGATCTGCTCGTAGGTGTGCAGAGAGCACCGCAGGTACATCGGAAGAACGATATCTCCAGTGCTTTATCACGGTCAGAGAAGGCTGGAGCCAGCAGGAGAGGGCAGCGGCAGAGCCTGTGAGCAGCTCCCAGGGCTCTGGAGTGGTGCACAGGGCGGAGCTGGCGGTGCCAAACCAGAAGTGCCGGAGTTTGGCCGGCAGGAACCTGCAGCGGGGCTCCCCTGGGATGCGCTGCCCCAGCCTAACAATGGTTAAGCGGGTGGAGTTTTACAGCCGCCACTTTGGAGCACTGCGGGCAGTGAGGAATTCGGCTCAGCCTGGAAGAACACCTTGGCTTCACCTCCCTTTTCTGGTCTGCTTCAGGAAGCTGCGAGCAGCAGGCAGGGGTGGGCTCGGCTGAGCCTGCCTGGTGTGAGCCGTGGGCAGGGGATGGTGTGCACAGCAGGCAGGGGATGGTGTGCCCCTCTCAGGGGTGCCCAGCAGGCAGGGGATGGTGTGCACGGCAGGCAGGGGATGGTGTGCCCCTCTCAGGGGTGCCCAGCAGACAGGGGATGGTGTGCACAGCAGGCAGGGGATGGTGTGCCCCTCTCAGGGGTGCACAGCGGGCAGGGGTTGGTGTGCACGGCAGACAGGGGATGGTGTGCCTCTCTCAGGGGTGCACAGCGGGCAGGGGATGGTGTGCACAGCAGGCAGGGGATGGTGTGCCTCTCTCAGGGGTGCACAGCAGGCAGGGGATGGTGTGCACAGCAGGAAGGTGATGGTGTGCCTCTCTCAGGGGTGCCCAGCGGGCAGGGGATGGTGTCACCTTCATGGTGACAACACCTCTGCCAGCACTGCGGTATTGCTGGGGCAGGGCAGCACGGGTGGGAGCCACTTGCACATCTCCGTTTGCCCACAGAGAGCCCTGAAGAGAGGGAACCACGCTCTCCTGCCTTTTTTATCTCCCTTCTCTTTGCCGGTTGGGCAGGGCTTGCCCTCAGCTCTCCCTGCCCTGCAGCCCAAATAAACGCAGCACTTTCCTCCTGCCTTTGTGCAGAGCCTTCCTTCGCTGTCTCACCCGCAGTGAATTTATCCTTCTCCACTCCGAGGGCTGCTTGCAGTTCATTAAATATATTAAAGGTGTTAATGACTTTTTAAAAAAAGACCCAAACTGTCTGATGTTTTTCCAGCTCATTTCCTGCTGCTATCTCCCCAAATCCGGTGGGCAGTAATGACACGTCTGAGGCAGAAAATGGGATTATGATGAACAGAGTGAACTCTGCTGCTATGTGGACAACATTAAACATTTCCAGATTCTTTTTCTGTACCTTTCCCTTCTGCAGGTACCTGTATAAGCACATCCTCCTTGAGCTGAGCTGTGGCCTCCTGAAGGAAGCTAGAGGAGAGATGAGGCAAAGCTTTATGCAAGCAGGGATTTTGCCAGGAAATCGCTGTTTATCTCACCAGAAGCAACACGTTGGATAAAGCCACATTTTCTCCCTCTGCTGCTGGGGTGCTCATGGCTTGTCCTTCCACAGACAGATGCTGCAAATACGATACAAGAGAGAGGACTGCATCTTCTAGACCCAAAGTATTTTGTATTTTAGTAGGCAAAAGCAGGGAGTTGTAGAAAAAAAGGCAAAGTCCTGGCTCTGTTTGGCCAGAGAAAGGCCAAGAGGTTGGGTGACTCACCCAGAGTTCCCCAGCACAAAGGGAGATTCAGCTTGGATCTTCCAAACTGCTGGAATTAAATTTTAATCTCTGTAACTTTTGCTCCAAAGATCCTTCAGAAAGAAAATCAGCACTTTCCAGAGGGGGAAAACAGGCAAACCCCGCTCATTTAGTGAGCCTGTATTTGTGTGGATTTTGCAAAGCCTGGAAGTGAGCACCTTCCTGCAGATTACGGCTCTGAGGGGAGAGGAGGATTTTTCTGGAGCTGTGTTTTTCCCTGTGAAATGTGTGTCTGGATGAGGGAGAAAATTATAGAAAACAGCTGGGAGTTGAGGAGAAAAATGTATTGGCTATGGTAAGCATATGATTATCAAAGGTTCATAACTCAGACGAATCAAATCCAATTTCTTGCAGAACAACAAGAAGCACTTCTCAACAACAGCTCTTCCCAGGCCAAATTTCGTCTTTGGAGCTGACACCCTGCAAGTACTTCTCATATAACAATATGGAAAAAGGGTTTCTTACACTGCCTTGCCTGCTGCAGCCAACCAAACAACCCCTGCCCAAATATTCCAACTATCCAGCCTTGCAGGGACACCCAAACCTGCAAAACTTCAGCTTGCCCAGGAGACAAATGCGTGGAAAAGTTTTGTGGAAATTCAGAGCAGGGCTTGGGGAGAGCTGGTCCCAGCTCTCTGCAGGCTCCTGCACTTGTCCCAGACTCGTGGTTGTGACTTCCAGCTCCTTAGAGAGGCAACCACTAAACCCCAAAAATCAACCAGTTTGGCACTGGGAGTGTTTGAATCGTGACCCATTTGCCTTCCAGGTACAGCACAACAAACAGCAGCAAAGGGGAAAAATGGGTAAAAAATAGAGAAGTGGTGGTGCTGTGGGACAGTGGGGATCCAGCCCTGCCATCCACCTTCTCCAGGGCGAGGAAAAGGGCCTGGAAAATTGGCACAGAGTCCCCTCCCTGGGGCCAGCCTTCCCCGCCACCACAGCCCCGCGCTGCCCAGCTGGGTCATTTTGCCTGCCCTCTCCATATCCTTTGGTTTTCCTGGAGTTCAGAGGGACACCAAGGAGACTGGGCTGGCCCTGGGCAGAGCTGGATGCTGCACCACTGGCCAAGAGCCAGGCGGCTTCGCCCCATTTTTAGCGGTGATTCCCAGGTCATTTCAAAGCTCAGGGATCACAGGCAAGGACCTAAACCTGCCTCAGTGCTGGTGAAAACACCACCTTGATCCCCGGCAAGGAGAGACCACCAGATTTGGTGCTCCAGCAGCCCTTTTCCGGGCACTGACCAGTGTGCACTGTGCCAGCGTGCCCTGAACATCATCCCTGTGCTCCCACAGGGACCACAGAGGGAAAGAAAGGCTGGGAGATCTCGGCTGAACCACCCAAAGGTGGGAGCAAGGTGATGCTGCTGCTCCCCATCCTGTGCAGAGAGCCAGGCTGCTCTCAGCCTTAACACATTCCTTCAGCCTTCATTCGTGGGAGAAAAATTAGGCAAACACTCCAAGGCTTGCCACAGCAGGCAAATAAATGACTCGCTGAAGTTAAACAAAAATAAGAGATGTTTCTCCCCGCTTTCTTCATCTTGCCTTCTCCCCCTCCCCGTGAATCCGACCAAGATTACAGTTTTAAAAAGCACTTTCTCTTAAATGTGGGAGGAAGATTGCCTGAGCTCTCATGCGTTCACTGCTATATTGTATTGTTGCTGCTTTTAACATGTTTCGCTCAGTTAAATAGTAACTGATGACAGCTACACACTTAAATCCTTTGGTGTTTTTATCATGGATTTTATATATATCTCTTATAAAGAACAGCACACTGCAAGGCCTCTTACCATATCAAAAACAACAAAAAAGCACCCTATTTTTGTGTAAGGTATCAAAGCAATAACGCGTGCCCGTGCAGCAGAGCCAGCCTATCAGAGGTTTATCGGGTTTTATTGGCCTTGGGCAACTCTGCACATGACGGTCTTTAGAGTGACATGGAATTTATTAAACTTTTCCACAGCCTGACAGTCTTCTCCCAGCTCGTCCCCACCCCCCAAGCTCTTTTCTTTTGAAAAATGATTTCTGCCAATCTCGTGCTTTTAACATTTTTTTTTCCCCTCTTTTTTTTTTTTCTTTCTCCTCTCTTTTTTTCCCCTCTCTCCTTCTTTTTTTTTAATTTTTTTTTTTTTTTTAATCGCTGCTCGCTGGAGTACGACTCCTCAAGCATCTGTTTAACGAACACCATTAAGGTCCCGCTGCAGCAACAACAACAACAACAACAAAAACACGGAGAGAGAGAGGGAGGCAGAGCAGCAGCCACACAGCCCATTACTGCCTGGTTCAGCCCTATTGCACTACATTACTCGATATGACAAGCTCTGCATACATATCACACACACCAAGGGTTTTTTTTTTTTTTTTTTTTTTTTTTTGCCTTTTCCTGGGTAGCCTAATTTAGGCTTTGTGCGGTGCCCTGTAATAAATTCCCTCTCTCAGACAATAGCCCGTCGCCTTCAGCTGCCTGCCCCTTGCGTAACCCAGCGCCGATAAAGCATCTCCTCCTTCTCTTGCCACTTCCCATCAGCGCGGCGGGTGATGCCAGGCCGTGCTGACGGGGTTAAGGCGCTGCCGGGGTTTCCATCAGGCTGCGGTGCCCTCCCTCTTTTCCCTGTCTCCCCAAATTCCCGTCTGTTCAGCTCTTTGCAGGCATTGCCGGCAGCCCCAGGCCGTGGCTGTGCCGGCGTTGTGGGGGCGACGCGGGGCTGCAGCGCGCGGGCAGCAGGCAGGGCTGCCTGCACACACACCCCTCTTCATTGGCGAGCTTCTCCCTTCCCTTCCCTTCCCATCCCGGGGCAGGCACCCGCAGAAGGAAGGGAGCACATCCAGAGCTTGGCTGCAGGCTGGGAGCAGCCGCAGAGGGTTCACAGGCTCTGCTCAGCCGCTGGGTTGGTGCTTCTGCTCTCCTGTGCCCTGGAGTGAGGACTTCTGCTTCTGGCCTCCCACCTGGAGCTGCTTCCAGCTCTGGGGCTCCCAACATCAGAAGGACGTGGAGCTGCTGGAGAGAGTCCAGATTAGGCCATGGAGATGCTCCAAGGGCTGGAGCCCCTCTGCTCTGGAAACAGGCTGGGAGAGCTGGGAGTGCTCACCTGGAGAAGGCTCCAGGGAGACTTCAAAGCCCCCTCCAGGGCCTAAAGGGGCTCCAGGAGAGCTGGAGAGGGACTGGGGACAAGGGCCTGGAGTGAGAGGACAAAGGGCAGTGGCTCTAAACTGAACATGCTGCTTACCTCCTCTTAAACCTCACACTTGGTCTCTGCTGTTATCTCCTTCCTGCGCTGGTCCTCACCCCTCCTGATGAGCAATATGGAACTGCTGCACAGCTCTCTGTGCCTCCTGCCCCCATCAGATGGCATCTCATTTCTGAATATTGAAACTAAGTACATTCCCCAAGCAGAGTGCACTGCACACACTGCCCTTGCACCTCACACCTCCAGCTGCTGCGAAGGGGCCACTCAGGCTGGGTCTGGGAGCTGACATTTCCCCTAAAAGAAGCTTCCCCACCCCTGCTCTCTCGAGGGAGCTCCTTAGCACTCCCCCTGCAACCAGCCCAATTGTTGGCAGGGGTGAGCAGGGCACAAGGTGGTGTTTTTTCTGAAAAACATTGAGAAAAGGGTTTGCTGCCCCAGGAGGGAAGAGGGGCAGCAGGAGACTCGATTCTCAGGCGCCAGGATCAGGCCGCTCCCACCCCTCACCCATGCAGGAATCACTGCGAACAGTTTCTCTGCAGTTTGCCATCAGTCCCCAAGCTCAGGGAGCCCTGGGGACACCGGTCGGTGCGGCAGGAGCTGCGCCCTGGCAGCTCAGCGTGCTCAGGATACCTGACACTGGTTTGGGGCTTGTTACTGGCACTAAGCCCCGAGGCAGCTGTGGGTGTGGGAGCCTGATGCTACCTGGGGAGAACAGGAGTGATACCAGCATCCTTTCCCACACAACCGCGCCGCTGGTTTCCCAGGGTGGGTGCTGCCCCCACTCCAGGCATGCAGGAGGATCAGCATCTGTGCTCGTCAGCACAACCGCCTTTAGGAAAATGAGCACGTTTAAAGCACGATCCATCTGACCTATTTTCTGACACGCACCTTAGGAAGAGCTGAGTTGTGCGCTAGCACTGCCTAGCAGCTGCACGGGGAACCTGGAGGGACAGCTCAGCTGAGGATCTGGGTGTTGTAACCCAGGGATCCATCTCATTTCCCACACAGAAGCAACTGCCAAAATTTTGTTTACTGCATTTGTTCTCCTCCACTAAAATCCAGCTGTCTCACCTTGCACCACTTCACTCGCCTGCTTCTCAGGTGAGATGAAGGCGATGCTTAGAGACAAGGCACACCTCGAGGGTGGCTGGCCAAGATGAAAGAGAGACCTGAGAGGGGGGAAGGATGATGGAGTCCCAGCCTGGAGCCACATCACCTCATATGATGTCATCCCTGTGCTGGTGCTGCCAGCCCGGGACATGAATCCGAAGAGCAGTGCAGCCCTTCAGCAGTTATCCTGACCTAAAGCAGTTATTCCCAAATAAATGCTCCAGGCATGAGGACCACAGCCCCCTTTGATTCAAAAGCAAATGCATAAATGACAGTAAGTGACAGCCCAGAGCTGCAGAATCTGCATGAAGCCACAAAGCAGGAGATGCTCCCGAGAGCTCATCTTCCTGCAGAAAAAATCATACAATGCTCAGCTGGGTAGCTAAGCAAAAAGAAAAATAAATAAAGCAGCATCATTAGGGTGTAAAAAAGTCCAAGGAGCCAGCACATCGCTGTCTGGCAGCAGCTTCAAATGAAGATCTCACATTTTTCACCAAGCTTCAAAACAAAATTGATAAGATAGAAAATAACCCCCCGTATTTGTGCCATTTCCATGGATTCGTGAGTCTGACAGCTGCAAGCGGAGAAACAACCCTTCCTGGCAGGAAAATGAGTGCTGCTCCCCAGCAGGCCACGATGCCACTTTGCTGTGACCGTGTCACACGGACGCTTTCCTGCCCGGGCCAGTCCCTGTCGGTGCAGTGCTGTGATTTTTCTCACAGTGTTACATTTCTGTGATTAAAATAGGCACTAATGGAACAGCCACACATTCGGTACAGCAGGTTTGTGTCTGAAATGCTTTCATCGAACAGAAAGGAGCCGAGGCCGCTGCTGGGTGAGATCTGTGGCTGCTTTGGGTGCCCTGAGGTGCCCGAGATTGGGAGCACAGCCTGGCACAACCCTGACGTGCCCGTCCAGCACTGCAAAAAGCACTTCTGCTCGTGTACAGAGCATCCTGAGTGCAGCCCTCACTCAAGGCTGCTGGTGACCCCCAGACCAGCGTTTGCTGCGTGTTGGGATCTCCCCAACAAGCCCTGAGCCCACCCTCTGTCCCAGTGGGGTGTGGCAGCAACATCACTGAAGTACAGGGGTGACACCGGCCAGCCTGGACAGGGAGCAGCCGGGGAGGGCGCAGAGCCTGCAGGCAAGGACAGATTTACCTGGGGAGGGGCCGTTCGAGGTCTCTTCCTCTACTGAGGGGTTTCAAATGAACCTTGCAAGTGGCACTGGAGAAGCATCAGAAGGGGCTGGTCCCACCTGCACCAGGTGGTTCTGTTTTGGAGCCTTTTGCCCAAAGATGCTGCGAGTGCTGGGACATTGCACAGGAGGTCACACATTTATCACACTTGTAGGGGAGACAGGATGTTTGCTGAAACCTGGACGCACGAAGAGGAGCTTGGGTGGACGAAGGAGAAGGGGAATGACAGCTACAGTGCAATCACCTGGAGCAGGCGATGAGCAGGAGAGGGGCTGGACCTGACTCATCAATGGATCCTAAGGAAATGGGGGATCCCCACAACGTCCTCAAGGAAGTGTCAGCCCAAAACACAGATGAGATGTCCTACCCCAGCTTTTCCCACCTCCTGCCCTCAGCCGTGCCTCTGGAGGTGGGAGTTCCTTGCTCCTGCCAACCCCTCTGCGATGTCCCCTCCCAGCCCCTGCCAGAGCAGGAGTATCAGAGACTGAACTGCCTCGATATTTAACAGATCTCTCTCCACTATGCATTTCCTTTATTAAATAAAGAAATAAACCAGCATCTCTTTGCCCTGGAGAAGCTTTCAATAAGATGGATAAATATATATAATTAGCCAAGGAGAGAGCAAACTCCAGTGAATACAATACACCCTGTGAGACAACCCTCCATTAAAAACCTCCTTGTTTAAACTTCAATATTTTAGCAATAGTGACAAAGAAACATAGAGAAAAGCATTTATCTTTCACTTTTTATTTAATCCCATCAAAGGGGTTGATCAGATAATTCCCTGCCAATTTCTCATGCCTTAGATATGCCATCCCCTCTCCAAAAATTCAGGTTTTCTCAGTTTTCCTCTCTAAGCTGGAGACCAAAAAGCTCTAATAGAGATTTCCTGCTTCTGCAATCTGCAAAGGCTCTTCTTGACCTCCTCATTTTTACTGGGCTGCCCTGGAGGATGCAGAGTAGAGGAGACCATGGGGCTGTATCCTACCAAGAGCCACGACACAGGTGACTTTAACACAGGGGTGGCAGAAGGGACCTGGCCAGTGCCTGCACAGGCTGCCAAAGTCCATATACATGTATTTATGTACCCCTTTTACAGATCTGCTTTCCCAGCTTGGCCAGCTGCCACCAAAGCAGCCATGTTCAGCAATACAGGGAAAAAAACCTTCTCTCAAGAGGAGGGAAGCACATCCTGGTGCCGTGCTCGGCTCGCGTGCGCCTGAGCCACGGCGGCGCAGGAGCGCGTCCGACAAGGAGCGGGGGCACTGCTGCTCAACACGCTCCTCAAATGCTCTATTTTCCGACCTAGAAAATGGGAAGAGCCCACTGCAAGACAGAAGCCAAGGGGTGAGAGCTGGAGAGAGGTTTGGCTTTCGCATTGTTTCCTTGGGAGACGAGATCTGGAGCGACTGCAAACATCCGCGCCTGCTCCCCGGGGAACGCACGGAGCTTATCCCCCCTGCCCTGGCAAACACCTCCAGCTCCCCATGCTGCAGAGGCCCCAGCCAAGGCTGTGTCATTACCAGCAGCAGCCCCCTTTTCAGGGCTGCTGTACTGAGCAGATCCAGAATATTTCCCCAGGGAAGAGCCAGTCATTCATTTGCACTGTCTGCTAATTTAAAAATGTGAATCTCCGCTCAATTCTGCACGCCAGAACTCAGCCTCCGACATTTAGACCAGTGTGAAATTGAAGTGCAGGCAATGGCAGCGTTCTCAGGGCACAGCAAGGGGAGCAGTTGGCGGAAATGATGCTGCAAAGCCCAAGCTAAAAGAAAGGGATTAGCAAAGTATTCACTCGGTCCAAATAAAACGTGATGGTATCTGTGGCCCGAGCCTTGGGATGCACAAGATCCAAATCAGAGAGAAAGAGCCTGGACTCTTCTGGAGAAAAAGAGGGATGAAAACCAGGGATTCAAAGCATGAAGGACTCTAGATTAAAAAAAAAGTGTGGTTTTTGAGTCTAAAATGGCAGTACTGCCACTTTTTTAGAGAGCAGACCACAGGTACGGCTCATGTCTGTGAACTCAAAATGCACACAGCCCTTATCAACCCTTTCGTGCCTCGCTCTGCTGTACTTAGGAAAAGGCAATTCCTGACATTTTAAGATCTCTCTATAATCTCTAAGTGGATTATAATCACCCTAACAAAACAGAAGATCAAGACCAAATACTCAGTTTTTGTCCAAGTTCAAATACTGCAGCAGCCACGACCCAGACTCAGCGCCCCTCCTCTTTTATCTCAGACTTTATTGAGTAAAAAGTGAACAAAACATGGCATAAAACACTAAGTCCATTATTAGCTGGATTTCTGGTTTAATTTAGTTTACATTCTGAAGGATTTGCATGAAGTTGCACTGAAAATACTTCCATTTCCACAACGGTTTATCATTGTTATACTATTGCTACAATTACCTGTCATTACAATCAAATTTATATCAGGACAAGAAAATGATTCCTCAGAAATTAAACAGCACTCCCTGGTGGGATAATTCCTTCTCCTGAACTTTCCAATAATGAAAACTGTAAGTAAATTTGCTGTAATTCAGACCACAAAAGACCATCCACTGTTAAACGAAATGCTAACGTTTTTACCAGGACAATAACTTGGCGTTCAGCAGAAAATCCCCAAAGGTACCTAGAGCTGTAAGAGAGTTCCTACACAAGGTTACAACGTCCCTAAGGAAGTCAGGCTCCAAAATCGAACAGCTGAGGTATTTCTGTGAAGCCCTCCAAAGCTTGTACAACGAATGGTCTTCTGCAACTTCAGGCAAAAAAATACCTTTGAAAGTCTGCTTGTGCACGGAAGTGGAATCCCAGGTGTGGGGTTTTCCTGGGCACGCCTCCAGGGCTGGCTCTCAGGTGCAGATGGACACGTAGACAGCCTGGCCTGAGGCTCTCAGGCCACTCTTGGCCAAGTAAGACACAGCCACTGAGACCCAGAACGCTGCAGTGAGGAACATCCCTCTTAGCCTTGCTAGCAGCTCATGATCTCCAGATTTTCCCCCTGATGAAATGAATCCAATGCCTGATCCTCTAAAGGCCATTTTCCCACAGAGGTTGTGCAGTGGACTGCACACTGGATAAACACCTAAATGGTGTTCGCCTTCACAGGGTGATCCATGCCATGAGTTTCAAAAGCTGGATGCTTAATTAAAACCTGGACTTGAAAGCCCCATCTAAAATCAGGAGAGATAAGGATCCCTCCAGAGTAACCACTTTGATTTATCACAGGCTGGGATGAATTGCCCTGTTCTTCCCAGTGACTAAAGCCAGCCTACACAACCAGCTCACCTTAATGGCCACATCGCTAAGCCAAGGCAGGTGGATTCAGACTAAGGAGTCAAAAAGGGACATCAGCCCAGCCTGGAATGAGTCTGCCAAGAGTGGCTTCAGTGCAGACAGTCCCCGGACCAGGAGCCTGTGTGGGCCTCCACTCAGGAGCCTGTATTTTTTTATTTTTGAGCACGCCAAAGATGCGCTACTTGTGCTGTTCTGCCTCAAAAACCTGAGTCCCAGAGCTGTGACAGGTTTTCAGGACCTTCCCACGGTGCTTTATGAAATGTCACTCATCAGGTGCCTGGATTTACAGCACCTTTGGCCAGACACCTTGCCGGGGGGCACATCCCTGCTCTGTACCTCTGACCTTCACTGGCACCGGGATCACTGGAGGGCTTCGGGTCAGGCAGAAATGCCGAGACAGGCAGTGCTCCCACAGGATCACAGTGCTGCTGCCCGAATACCTGCGTGAGCTGGGCATGGAGCATGGGTGAACTGACCTCCAGCAGGACAGAGGGAACTGTTCTCAGCTCTGAGCATTGGGGAATTTCCAAGGACAGAAGGTCCTGTCTGGCTCAGGGCGCTGGAGTGCCCTGGGGACTTTGCTGACACTCGTTTTCAGGGAGCACTGCCCTCTGGCAGCCTCTCCTCTCGGCCCCAGGGCTGGGTGTTCTCCCCTTTGGTTCAGACCCTGCCGCGGCTGCGGTTGCCGAGGCTTTGCCACATCTCCTTTATCCCACAGCACGGGGTGTGAACTCACACCTGCCTGGCCCCACATCCACCCCCCTCCATCAGCCCTGCCCTCCCTGCACCCCTGCTCCCCTCAGTGTCACTGGGGAAAGCTGTGACACGAGCCCAGCTGTGCCCCCAAGGGAAGAAAACTCAGACTACTCAGCATTTCACAATGTTTGTTTCCTCTGAAACAGAAATTCTCACACTGAAAACAGAGATTCTCTGCAGGGGAAACAATTTGGGGGAGTCCAAACCTAAAGCAAACCAGAAAGTGAGACTTGCTGCAAAACCCACCACTTCTGCTTCAGAGGCTCAGCACGGCCCTGCCCTGGCTCTCTCTGACACAAACACACAACAACCAGGGTATTTAAAAAAAAGTACCAAACTCCTGACTTGTACCCAAACAAGACACTCCACTGCACACACTTCCCCCCGGGGAGATGATGAAGGGACAAAACGCACCCGTGTGAGCGCTGCTGGTCACCCTGCTCAGGGTGCTGCTGCGGGAAGGGGCTGTGCTGGGCTTGTGGTGAGCGATCCCCCAGCTCCCACCCTGAGCCAGCACTCCGGGGTTTGTGCATTTGTGTGGGCACGCACAGAGCCCTGGCACAGCCTGGTTAGGGCGCATCATTCGGCCGCTCTGACTGCAGGAGCCCGATCCCCCTGGCAGAGGGACAGGGTGCCCGGGCAGGGATGCGCTCACTCAGCATCCTTGGGGCTCCACCTGCACGCCGGGGCAGGAGCAGACCCTTATCTGAGCAAACCTCATCACCCCCAGCACAGCAGAGGAGGTCACACCAAGCGTTTGGGTGCAGAGCGGTTACACCCGGCCTTTGAACCT
>VXAZ01000465.1:109330-150693 GCA_013399875.1 Gymnorhina tibicen | reverse complement strand
CCTTAGTTTCTGCTCTGCAGGAGAGAGTTGGCAAGTATTGGGTTTGAATAGCCTAGGCTGTTGGACCATCTTGTCATTTTTGTCACCACTTGCTTTGTCAGATACCTGCATAGTGACCATGCCTGCCAGTGATGGGTCACTATGTCCAAGCTCATTAACAGGAGAGGGATGAAAGCGAACATTTGCAAGCAGGATGGAAATAGCAACTTGCCTTTATTAAATGTTTTGGCACATACCAGGTCAGCTCTTACAGCACTTTCTGCCTTCTAGTGGTACTGGGGTTTCACATGAATCTTTAGTCTCGTGCTTGGTTTTCACCTGCAGACACTTTCCTGTGTTGCTTCCTGCATCAGGAACTCTTGTCCCTGTAAAACCAACAGCTGCTTTCTGAGTCTTTTACTTTGTAGTTAATGATAATATTTTGTAGTTTCTCTCTTTCTCTCCGTTTCTCTTTTGGAGAGCTGAATGATCTAATACGTTCAAGATGCACCAGGTATATATTCCTCTACTCAAGAATACAATATAGAAGAGAGGCAGAAGAGTCTCCTCAGGACACACATACAAATGCTGTGTCCCAGAGAGTCCCAGCCATGTTTGGCAGTGGTGCTGCTGTAGCCTTGGGCTGGCTCAGTTCTTCCTGCTCAAACGTGGGGCTTGCACATTCCTTGCTGGGTTCTACCCACATCTTTGACTAGTATGAGGTCAGTGTGGCTGGCTAGAGTGTGGCCTCCCACGTTACCTGGTTCCCTGGCGACGCAGGCGCCCGGGTTCTGCCTTGGAACCCTGCCTTTGTCCGGGGAACTCAGGCACCTGGGTGCTAGGTTTCGCATCATGGAGTGGTGGTTGGTGGCCCTGATGCTGATGTTAGTCCCCTGGCACCCTAGAAACCCTGGCTTGTGGCTGTGGGTTCTGATGTCCTGCCTCCCTGAGGTGCACCCCTGCCTGCTCTGCTTTGGGCCCCCCATCCAGAGGGCACGGCTTTGCCGTGACATAACTGGGGCCTCTGTCAATGACCCCAGACATAAAAAATGCCATGAGGCCCTTGTTGAGGCTGCTAAACCACTTGCCTCCATCACTGTAGGTACGTCTTGTAACCCTAGGGGCACCAAACCCAACAGAGATCCTGCCCAAGGACCTCTGTCCTGACTGGTCCCTCCTTTCCACCAGGGACATCCATCCCAAAGGGGATCCCCACCCTGAACAGCACCCCAGAGCCCTCTGGGGTTTCCTATTTCAACCAAGGCCCTCACACTGACACTAAGCAGGATCCCAGGAAGTTGGGGACCCTGGGGACCCACCCCAGACAAGCATCCTTGGGACTCACAACCATGCCAAGGTCTTCTCAGTCCTGATTTAGCCCCTGGGGACCTTTGGGAATCCCAAACCTGCCTGGAACCCCAAGAATCACCCAACCATGACCAAGGACACACTGGAGACCCCTTGGCCCTACCTAGGACCTTAGGAATCCACGGGGACACCTGACCTTTCCCAGTATCCCTTAAACCTTGAACAGGATTCCAGGAACCCACAGAAACCCCCAGAACTTACTGGACCTTCCCATCCCTGAAACTCCAACCGTAACCCTGTACTGATTCTGATGTCCCTGTACTGATTCCAGGGTCAGGACAGCGTGAGGAACTTCGGGACATCATCATGGATGCTATGTATTTTATAGAGGAGCAAAAGGACAAGAGTGAGCAGAGTGAGGGACATGAGACATGGGACATGGGGCAAGGGGGATGGGATGTGAAGGCCTTGAAGGGGGGTGGGGTGGAGGTAAAATATAGGATACATGAAGATCTGGGAGCTATAAAGGGATATTTGGGGAATTCTGAGGGTATATGGGTTTCAAGGTATACAGCTTCTTGGGGAGTATGAGGGGATATTTGGGGATATATCTGACTTCAGGAGGGATATGGAGTCAAAGTGAGTTGTACAAGGGATCTGTGGGGTCTGGGAAAGGTTTATGGGGACCAGGGGAGGACACATTATCTTACCTGAACATTTGGGACACCCCAGAGCCTCTGAACAAGTCTCTGCAGGAAGCTGTCAACACAATCTGGGTGAAGCTGAGCCTGCTCGGGAAAGGTATGGGACCACCCAGGGAAGCCATGTCCTAGAGTAACTCCCAGGGACCCCATCTGGGCTGGACAAGGGCTTGAATCCTGACAGCTCATTTACAAGGATGTGAGTCCCCAGTAATGTCCAGTCTAACGCTGCTTCCTCCCCACCAGTTCCAGCCTGCATCCCCCCCTGTGGTGAGTGCCGGTTCCTCTGTCTTGCCCTCCCCTGTCTTCTAGTACATCTCCCACTTCCCTGGGATCACCAAGTCTCTCTTTCCCAGGATTCCAGCCAGCTGCCCGCGTCTTCCAGTGTGCTACCTGCCGCTTCGTGGACTGTCAGTTTGCCCTGGACTGCCCAGGTATGGGGCCATGAGACTGTTGTGTTAAGGGTAAGGAAATCTTCCTCAAATTCCCCCCATTCTTAGGTTATTTTTGTACTATTTTTTATGTTTTGGTGGCACTTGAGTGACTCCAGTCACACTTCTGGTACTGATTGAGGTCAAATGGTCTCACTTTGCTTTTAAACGTCTAGGCTAGAAAGATGCAGAATGTGTGCTCAGCTCAGGTGGTCATATATTGGGGGCAGGTAGCTTTTGGGATGGAGGTGTGTTCAGTATTATAATGAGATTATAGTGAAAAAAGTTGATCCAAAAGACAGGATTTCACCACAAAAATCTCTGGGGACTCCCTGCATTTCTCACCAATAGTCCCATGCTCAGCGCACCTGCCCAAGTGTTCACCTGCCTATCCCTGCAGCCAGCACAGGAGCACCATCACCTCTGTCAGTGCATGTGCAGATGTGAGCTCATGAGCCTGTCAATGCTCCCAGTGCAGGACCTGTGGACCTACACAGATGAAACCATTGTGCTGCGCTGCAACGTGCCTTTCCCCATCCCCACTGGCCTGCCCATCACCTGGATGTTTGCCCCAAATGTGAGTTGCACGTGGGCTTGCAAGGGTGTGAGTAGACATTCTGAGGGGGACTGTTGCAGGTACAGGGACTGCTGCCACAGCAGCTGTCTGTGCTAGAAGTAGCAGCTGTATAAGCAAAGCACACAAAGGATGCTTGCTCATATGAAGGGTGCACACGAGTAGCAGGCAGATGTGCGTTCACAGATCCATGTGTGCATGCATAGAATCATAAAATCACAGGATGGTTTGGGTTGAAAAGGACCTTAAAGCTCATGTCATTCCAATCCCCCAGAAGGTGTGCAGGAACACCTTCCACTAGACCAGGCTGCTCCAAGCCCCAACCAACCTGGCCTTGGACACTTCCAGGGATCCAGGGGCACCCACCCAGTTCCCTGGGCAACCTGCGCCAGGGTGTCATGGGGAGAATGGAAGCTTCAGACAAAGTTTATTAAAGAAACCCTGCTGCTGAGTCTGAGGGTCAGAAAGGATTCCTTTGTGTATTTAAACTCTTCCAGAGAGATGGGTTCAGATGAAGGTAATTCTTCCTTAGCCTCAGAATTTGGCAACAGTTTAAATTTTAGGAATCATTTTGGCCCACAAGTCCTAATGATGGCAAATTGGATATATTTATAAAAATGAGTTATTTAATAACAAAAGGAACAGGAAGAATACAACAGATGAAAGATCTTAATCAGAATTACTTACTACACAGTATAAAACTAAAAGAACTACGAGTAGATTACAGCATAACCAAACAGTGCACTATATCAAGGTATCTACATTAAAGCTAGCAAAATAAATAGTATTGAATGAGCCAAATGTAACTTAGCACTAAAATGACAATAATGTACACAGATTCCTTCACTAAACCCCTGGGGGATTAACTGGGAAATAGGTGTCCCTGTTCATGGGAGAAACTCCACACATTTCCAGGAAAATATATAGAGGCTTTCTACTTTGCGGAAGTTTGCTGTGGCTTTTATAGTTGTAAAGTGACTTACTGTCAGTCAGAAATCCAGCTTATCTTCCACATCTCACTTCAACAGTAAGATGTTTATTGGCAGTTGGGAGATGCCAGACCAGTGTTAACCCCATGGTGCAAAAATAACTCATTACAAAACAGATTGTCCTGTTTGAGTTATCTGACTGGCTAACAAACAACAGATAAGCTCTTGTGGGGGATGAGATGCTCTGCTACACAGGGCCTCACCACACGCACAGGAAGTTCTTCCTGCATGTGCAGGAAGTAGCTTTTGTGTACATCCTGGTTGTGCATCCCTGGGTGCACACGCATGTGGGATGGGAGGTGTGTGCACCTGCCCCAGCAAGGGGTACAAGAAGCATGAAGGGGACATGTCAAGCATGTGCAGGACACAAGTGCCTTTGTATGCACATGTGCTGTTCCATGTGCCTGGCGGTCCGGGCTGTGCTGATGTGTCCCCCCACACCCCAGCTGCGCACACAGGACATGACACTGTTCAAGGAGCTGAAGGGGAATCCAGAGAAGCCCTTCAGCCTGACCATTGAGGAACCTGTTCCAGGAACTGTTGCCTGTCACGTGGGGGAACTTTCCAAGCCCATTATCCGCAAGTTCTTCTACCTCAACGGTGAGCCCAGACACCTGAGTGCCCTGAGGGCAGGGAGCAGTGTGGGGCAGAGTGGGACCTGGGACACCTGAGTCCACAGGAAGGGGGTGAGCAGGGTACCAGGATGCCTGGTTTCATGGTGGACAGGTGGATTAGAGCATGTGTCCCCGGGTGCCTGACTCCTCTGGGAGCATGTGGGGTGGAGCAGGGACACCCAGATGCCTGGGTCGCTGGGGACAGTGAGGTCTGTGGCTGGAGCAAGAGCTGCAGGGACTGCTGGTCCCTGGGTGCAGGGCCCCCTGACCTGAGGGGCCTGGGTCCCCACAGTGTCAGAAGGAAGCGTGGAGGAAGAGAAAGGACTCCAGGCTGTGTTCAGCACTGTGCTGCACTGGCTCGATGACAAGACCCCCCTGCCCCACATACCAGCCATGGGGCTGGGTCTGGCTGTCGGCTCCATGGCATTCATTCTGCTGCTGGTGTGAGTACTCCTGACCTGGTGAACTGTACTCTAAAAATCCCCATGCTTCAAGGGCTCTTCACAGACCAGCATGGGACTCCCAAACCTCTCTGGATTCTCAGTCCCTTGGGATTCCCTGCAAGTACAAGGGGACCCAGGTATCCAAGGGTGGGCCAAAGACTGTGAGGACTCCTAAAGTCACAGGACCCTACATGTCTCCTGGGACTCCCTTTGTCCTCTGGCCCATTCCAGGATCTCCCCCTTGCACCCAAAAGCACTCTAGGCTGCCTTTATTTTCCCCAGATTCCCTAATTGCCCCTGAAACCCTCCAAATTTCCCCTGTTTTCCCTAGAACCCTCGCTGTCCCTTTGGGGGCACCAGTTACAGTCAGTTACCCCAGTTGCCCCCAGGATCCCATAGCTTCACTCTTAGGCCCATCAGTTGCTCTGAAGATCCCCCAGTTGCCCCTTGAGCCCTCCAAATGCCCGATGTGTCCCTGTCCCCCCCACATACACCCTAATGGGAATATAGGGTGTCCTCCCTGCTCCCCCTCTTTCTCCATTCCTCCTTCTGTCTCCCAGGGCCATCTGGCAATGCCTCTGTGTCCACCAGACATCCCACAGATGTGGATATCAGGGTACCTCAGATGATTCCAAATCCCTGGATTCACCGTAGGGGACTTAAGCACATGGATCCACCCCAGAGGACCAAAATTTCTGCAATTGCTTTTCTTGTGCTGGGCATTTAAATGGGAATAGTCTGAAAACAGAAATAAAGAGTTTTGAAAACCTGGATTATGCTTGTGATATAAATACTGGGTTCTTAGGCTTGCAGACATTAAAACTGAGTACTGGGCAGCATTTCCTTTCCCTGGGTGGACATTCCAGCTGCAGTTGGAGCTGCAGAGCAGTCAGTGAAGGGGAGGGTGCAGGGTGGGGGAGAAGGGTAGTAACTTGCCAGACTTGCTTTAGAGCTGCCTTAAGTTGGTCAAGAAACAATGAGACTGGTTGAGAAATACAAGGGATGGGTCCCTTGGCTGACCTTGCTCCTGACTCCAGCAAGGGCCAACAATGGACTAATGTCTGAAGCAAAGCTGGCCAAAAATTATGGTATCAAAGTGGGATCTCAGGGCAAAAAGAGGAGAGGAAAGCATCTCTGCTTGCTTGGGATCAGCAGATGGACAGTGTCTCTCCTTCTCCTCTGAAGGGATGCCTCTGGTTGAGCTTCACACCTCTAACTACATTGGAGCAGACCTGGGAATAGTAACTGGGTGATAATATATATATATACATAATATATTGCTAATAGATCCCTGTTACTATCCCTTCTGTCATAACACATATTAACACTCCGCAGTTAGTGCATTTATCACCAACAGTCCTGAATATGCTTTCCTGTTCCTTCCCTAAACCACACTATTTGTGAACCTGGACCAGACCATGTTGGTAAATTGCACTATGGGGAATCTGTGATCTCACAAGTTCCCATTGAATACAGCCAGATTTATTGTGCCAGATGTTGTATAAGATCTACTTTTGTGCATTGCCTGTCCCTGCCATCTTTTCTGAGTGCCTTACAACCAAACTATTCTACCTTTGCATGTTTCCAAATTCCCTCTGTTCCCTTTGAGTGCCTCTCTAGATCCCCTCTTACTCATTCTCTTCTCTTCCAATCACTCTCAGATGCACTCCATTCCTATCCAGCTGCTTTCATATCCTCTTCATTCCCCTTGTAGTGCTCTCTTAGAACTCCTCTGTTGTTCTTGCACAAACAGATTATCTCCATTCTCCCCCTTGTACACTCATGTACCCTCTATTTCCCTCTGTGTGCACCCAGATCTCATCTGTTCCCCTCCTTGAGTACTCAGATCTCCTCTGGTCCTTTCAGCATCTCTTTGGTGCTGACTTCTCTCCCCTGGGCAAGCCCACATCCCTGTTTTTCACAACAGGTGCCCTCAGATTCCCTCTGCTGACCTTCATCAATGCTCAGATCCCACCGTCCGTTCTGGGGGTGCTCAGTTCCTATGGGTTCCACCATGATATCCCTCATTCCCCCTCTGTGCACATTCAATCCCCTCCATTTCTCCTCAATGCATGCTTAGATTCCCTCTGTACATGCTCAGATCCCTGCTGCTGCCTTCCATCCACCTGTTTTCGCTGCATTCCTCGGCAGACACTTGCTTTCCTCTTATCCTGCATGGCCACTCTCCCAAACCCAGTGCCCAGAGGCCACAACTGTTTCATCTGCCTTACAGAAACCTTTCATCAGGCCCTTCAACTGCTTCCTTTCAGGTTAGGACTGTGTCCCACCGAGGAGTCAAGACTTCTCCTGCTTCCCCCAGACACAGATCACTCCACCACAACCCTCTGCCTGTGTCATGCACCCCAGAACACACCAGTTGCTTCAAATACTGTCCCACAACAGTTTGCCTCCATGAGGATCTCAAGGCTGCTCTGCTGCCCCACCCAGAGCCAGGCTGGACTGGGCTGGAGCAGATTAAACAAGAGCCCCTTGACCTGGCACCACCAGCTGCAGTGGTGGGAGGCAGGGACAGACCCATGTTTGCTCTCCATCTGGCTGGTGACTGGCATTCAAGTGTTTACTGAGCAGTACTCTTCAAAGTTCGCAAATATGCTGTTCCCAGGGGAAATTCCATCCAAGTCACTAAGCATTCACAGAAGAGACCATTCCAAGGATTCTTGTTGGCATGGGGATTATTTTCTTTGCAATCCGGAACCACAGGCACCTCCACCTCAGCTGCTGTTTTCTGCAGGCACAAAGGAAATCAACCTGATCTCCTCTTCCAGCAGAAAAGGGGGGTAGGACCCACTCAGCCCGCCCAGTGCAGAGGGCACTACAAATCCCTCTGTGCAACCAGCCACTCCAGAGCTCTGCGCTCCAGAGGGCATTCCTGCAGGGAGCAATGGGTGAGTACAGGGCTGGGAAGTGGGCGCTCCTTGCCAGCAATGGGGAGAGCAAAGGTAGGGCAGCTCAGCAAGAGGGAGAGGTTAGCACCGGTGCCCTTTAGGGGCACTTGCCACCTCTCTGAGCACCAGCTGCTCATCCTGTCTTCTGGCTCACTCCAGCCAGGCCCTTGCTCCAGGGACCAGGAGTGAAACTTGGCTCAGGCAGTTGTTGGGTACTTTGCTCTGCCCAAAACTACCCCATGTTTGACTTGTCCACAGCAGATCAAGGGGAAAAAGCCAGGCTGTCTACCACTTTGGCAAGCTTTGCCGCTTGCAGGGAGCAGCCTGATGCTGCCCAGTATACTCGGTGCCCTCCTGCACCTCACAGGCTTGTGTTAAATGCGGTGCTGGTGTCATGGAAAGGACGGTCACGTTTCTTCTTTTCTCTTGTCCCTTTCTACCAGCTCAGTGTCTTCTGCTCCTTGCTTCCCTGCTCGTCTTGGCTGCGCCAGGCCATTCTGTGCATACACAAACACTAAACAGCTTCAAGAAATCTCCCTCTATCAATTCAGAGAGTGGTCTGAAGAGAACCAGTAGGTAGCATCCTGTGGGCATCCGGTGTTGTGTGCCTGTGTACAGTACCCAGACAGCTCTGGGTAGGGAAGGACCCTGCACTGTTCCTAGCCCTGGCAGTGCTTCAGGATGGGGGATGGTGGAGGTGTGCCTAGTGCAGGCTGCAGTGCTCTGTGTGTGTGTGTGTGTGCACTGTGCAGGCTGGGAAGGGTGGCTTTGTGCTTGAAGGGGTCATTTTTCCCCATTCCCTTAGTCACAGGCAGGGGCTAGGTCCTTTTTACCTTCCTCCCAGCATGATCCTGTTGTGGTGGCACAACCCCTTTTTCAGGAGACCGAAAGGAGCCCACTGTTGCCCATATTCAGTCTCTTGGACTGATAGCAGCATAGCTCAGTGAGTCTGGGGCCTTTCACTGGGGCTGACTCCTGTTGGTCTTTCATATGGAAAAAGAACAGAGGGTTGAGGCCAACCCACTCTCACCTCTAGATGTCTCTAGGCTGGGAGAGCTGGTTATCCCCCAGGTGGTCTGGCCAGGTGAACCTCCCTCCCGCCCAAGGTCTTGTCCTGATGCCCAGGCTTTTGTTCTATCCCCCTCTTTCCTGCCCCAGCTTGGCCCAGGGACTGCAGCGAGGTCCCAGTTGGCAGCCCCAGTGGCGTCTACATCATCCAGCCCACAGGACTGCACCCCATCATGGTGTACTGCGAGATGAGTGGGGCAGATGGGGGCTGGACCATCATCCAGAGGAACCGGCAGGACACGGATATCACCTGGGCTGAGTCCTGGAGCACCTACAAGCATGGCTTTGGGAATGTGCACACTGAGTTCTGGCTGGGCACCGAGTACATCCACCAGATCACCAGGCAGAAGATCTACAAGGTCAGGTTCGTCATCTGGGATGCTGCAAACAACATGAAGTTTGCAGACTACAACCTGTTTAGCCTGGACAATGAGTCCCAGGGCTACCGGCTGAGGCTGGGAGTGCATTCAGGGACAGCGGAGGATGCCATGGATTCAGATAATCCCAGGAAAGTGCATAACAACATGAAGTTCTCCACAAAGGATCGGGATCAGGACACTTACAGAGGGAACTGTGCCTCCCGCTATGGGGGTGGGTGGTGGTACTCGGCATGTTACTCTGTGCAGCTGAACGTCAGGGGGGGCCTGACATGGGGCAACCTGTGCCAGGGGAACTGCAGAGCCTCAGCCATCCTCATCAAACCGACTCCATATCACTAGAACTCCTTCCCCCTTCTGTCCACATGGGGCACATGGCCAGGCCAGTGCCCTGCTGTGGCCCGTTTGATGATGGGGTCCTGGGGGTGAACAGGGTTGTTCCTCTATATCAAGAACTGCTTTGTTTTCCTCCTGTCCTGAAAAGTAGCAAAGCTTCCAGCTCTGTCTCCGGCCATTCACATGTGGTGGGTTTTGGGAGGGAATCTTAGTAGAATGCATCTTTATAAATGCTGCAGTATCCAACTCTGTGCTCAGAAACCTAAAACCCTCCTGATCATCATGGTCTTATTCTCTTTTTTGCTTTGTGGGTACAGGTGTTTTCAGCAGAAAAATATCCATCATTACCAGCTAACTGACCTAAGCTGGCAAGGGCAGGCCATGTCCACAACATACCCTTGCTGCAGTCTGTGTTCATCCTGCAGAATAAAATCACTTTCAGACCTGCATAGTGTCCTTCATTTATTTGGGAACTCCTTGCAGACTCTGTTTCCTGCCAGCAGCATGTCTGAGGCTTCCGGTGCAGTAAGAAAAAGTTTTCAAAGGAAAATTTTTTCATACAACTCAAGTGAGGAATTACAGACAAAACTTTCACTTAAAGAAGAGGGTTGCATTCCAGGGTGGGGATCTTCCAAAAAGGGAATGTAGCATCACACAGCCAACAGCAAGCAGAGGGTGCGAGGGAAGCATCAGGTCAATTAAATCCTGCCAGCCATGACCTGGAAAGCCAGGCCAGTGTCATCCTGCCTCGTTAACCTTGTGAACGCTGGGAGGGAACAGGGAGAGTGGCTAGGCAAGAAAGGAACAATAGTACTGCAAGGCCACATAGCACCACATGATTGGTCTGTCTGGGCCAGTGTGAGAGCTGAGACAGCCTGACATGGCAGGGATCCCAGAAGTTCAAAATTCTGGACCAGTTTGGGTCTGTATGGACTTGCTCCAGTGTGGTGATAACTTTGTGCACTGGACAGCTCAGCAGTGGACATGGTACCTGTGATATGGTCTCCCGATGCTGAGCAGAGGGAGGATGTTGGTCTACCGGTGCTGAACAGAGCACGAGATGTCTCACTGGCTGCACTCATAGACTCACAGAATATTCTGAGTTGGAAGGGACCCACAAGGATCATCGAGTGCAACTATTCTCTTTCCAACAGAGGTCAGGAATGCAGCTCAGGGTCACTCAGGGCTGGCTGCTGAGTGGAATGCTGTTTATCAGGAGCCCCAAGCTTTTGTCCAGCCTCTCCCCTTCTGTTAGGTTGTGCATCCAGGCTGGAGCACCAATGCCTTTTTAAAACAGCAGACATATCTCTTAGTCCAGAAGTGCTACTCTCAAGTCAGCCCCAACTGGGAAGCCTTTCTCAACCAACAACACCCTCATATCTTCATCTCCCCATGCAGCAGTGCTGCCTACATGCAGGTGCCTCCAGGGCTGCCAAAAAATGCTCCTTGAGAACTCCAAAGCTCCTCAGGAACAATGCACTGCCACAGTTCTGCAGGGTGCCCTGGGATCTCGGTCACAGACCTTGGTTCCAGAGTCCCATGTTGTTCAGCATTCCCAGCCACAAACCTTCCTTGAGCTCAGCTTTCCTTCCAAAGACTGAGGAGAGGAACTGTGAGTTCTTTCAAGCCCCAAGTTCAAACTTCCCTGTATCACAAAGGAACTCCATAGACACATTCCCTGTCTGCAGCAGGGAATGATGGGACTGACTTACCCACGTCACTCACACCCTCAGGGAGCCCACTGCCCTCTCCACACTCCAGGCTGTGGTGGTTTCTTCCCTTTCCCAGCACAAGCAACCACACAGCAATGGACAGGGGCAAACTATGAGTGAGCGTTTTGCATGATCAGGGCTTTGCTGGACCTGTTGGCTAATTGTAGCCTTACAGCCACAGTCCAGTGTGCAGTGGCTGGAACAAGCCATTAGAAGGAATATTGCCTAACACAGTTACTTTCCCCCAAGTCTGCCATCCTGAAGACTGGACAGAGTAATCCCCCCACACCTGTGTGCAGGTAGACATGAGGCAGCACAGTCTGGCTCCAGGGTTTATTGCAGCTGATTCCTCCCACTGTGGATAGCAGAGCTATGGGGTGTGCGGGGTCTGGGGAGGGAGCAGGGCCTGAGCAAAGCAGGGTTCACCGATTGCAGGGGAAGGGAACTGGTACCATGTCCCCCTCCCCAGGATGGAAGCGGGTGCACCCACCCCAAACCAGTGCCTGTGCCCCAGTGCCAGCCAGCACTGTGGCACTGGGCAAAGCTGCTCATGTGCCCAGGGCTCTGGGTGATGGCTCCTGATCCACAGAGCTGCTGTGTTTCAGCTGGTGAGGGAACAGGAGCTGTGGGCAGAGCAGGATGTGCACTGGGACTGGCAAGGGAATGGGGCACTGAGCTGGGGATGGTGGCACCCCCTCACTCCCGGGGGGCTGGGCATGGTCAACACACATCGGTGGGTTTGACCAGGATGAGAGAGGATGCGCAGTCACCATTATCACAGAATCCTGGCCAAACAATGTAGTTTTTGGCGTTGAGCAGGACGTTCTGGCACCTGTTGTACCACCACCCCCCATAGCTCTTGGCGCAGTTCCCGCTGTACTGGTCCTGGTCCTTGTCAACTGTGCTGAACTTCATGTTGTCATGAATGCCCCCCTTCTTGGGGTGGTAGAGGGTCAAGTAGTCATCCCCATCACCAGAATGCCGGCCCAGCCTCAGCGGGTACCCACTGGCCTCGCTCTCCACTCTGAAGATGTCATACTCGGCATAGTGGGTGATGTTGGTTTTGTCCCGCACAACAAAGCGCACCTTGTAGGTGCCCTGCTGCGTCAGCAGGTGCAGGTACTCGGTGCCCAGCCAGTAATCGCTGTGCACGTTCCCAAAGCCATACTTGTAGGTGGTCCAGGATTGCTTCCACGTGAGCTCAGTGTCATGAGAGTTTCTCTGGACAACAGTCCAGCCCTTGCCATCGGTGTCCATGTCGCACCAGACCACGCGCGGCGGGGATCTGGCTGGCTGGATGACATACACGCCGCTGGGGCTGTTCTTGCGGAGGTGGCTGCAGTCTGGGGGGAACCCTGCGGCTGCAGCAGCAAACACAGAGTGGGGGGAGAGAGAAGGTCCATGAGTCTATCAGGACAGCAAGGAGCTTCTGAAGAGCAGTGAGGACTCAGGACAAAAAGGAGTAGTTCTGTCTGTGACTTTTCCACTGGCTCAGCCTAAGGGAACCTGAAAGTCTCTGAGCCAGTGGCCTCTGTAAGAGTTCTGGAACCTATTTCTAATTATTTACTGTTTCATTTGAAGCCTTCTAATGCATCTTGCCAAGAAAAGAAGGGTGAAAAAATCTCCAGGATTTCAGTGATGTCCTCCAAGTATATCTGGCCCATATACCCTTGATATTGAGCTGCAGCTCTTGCAAGGACCAGAAGTATCCAAAATGCTCTACTGGAGGAGGATATATAATGAAAATTTATGTTTTCCCTGGGGCTCATGGCATTGGATAAGAAGGCTTAGTTCTGCCTTGGTTTTATAGGGATCTCTTCCCCCAGCTTGTTATAATTTATGTGATGTCTCATGACTTAGTAGCCAAACTAATTTGCCATCTAATTTGTTTTTCTTAGTTTGTGTCTGATGGAAGACATTTTGCTGTGGGTAATTCCAATTCAACCCATGAAACTCTGGATCTTGCAGGTACTGTAATCCTCCTTTGAAGGGAGGAAGGGAATGTTCCTAATCCAACAAGAGCTAAACAAAAAGCCAAATAGCTGGGAAGATCTCTCCTAGAACCGAGCCTCACAAACATGGCACAGCAATCCTTTCAAGCTATGGTGTTTTTGCAGAAACCTGTTGGTTTCAGCACAGACCCACCAAGGGCGTGAAGGTGGCTTGGCAGGAGTCAGGCTGTAAAAGCCGTGGCCCAGGGGTTGTGTGTGTGAGGAGTTCCTGTGCTGTGCATCCCTTTGGGTGTTTGCTCACCTTCCCTAGCACAGAGCAGACCTGAGAGTCCTGCTCTGCCCCTCGATGCCCAGTCAGTGCCCGCTGCCCACCCGCTACTCACCACTCCGGGAGCTGGCAGTGGGTATGGCTGGGCCAGCACTGGCACAGAGGAGAAGCATTGCCACCATGGTGGGCAGGAGGACAAGGTCCCGGTGGAGCCAGGGTGTCCCAGCCTGGAGTCCTGGGGAGGAAAGTGCCCATCACCACCAGGATCCCTGGGCAGCCCCTACCCTTCATCAGCAAGATTCCTGGGCAGCCCCCTGCCTATCACTGCCAGGATCCCTGGGCAGCCCCTGGGATGCTGGGAGCAGGGAAGGCAGGGCACAGTCAGGAGCAAAGGGTTCCCGGAGCAGTGGAAGCTGCAGCTTCAGGACAGGCTCTGCCCTTCAAGGCTGAAGCAAGGTGAGAAATGACTCTGTCACCTCTTGATCAGCCCCTTCCCTGCACCATGCAGCGACCTGCAGTTTGTTCTCAGAACCTACAGCCCAAGAGAGCAAAGAGAGGGAAGTGACACAGCTGGATATGGGAACAGTAGTTTGCTAGAGGGGATCACAAGAAACAGCTTTTTTTGCAGTAATCATGCTTAAGTCTTTCATATCAACCACTCCAGCCCAAGGACAGCTAGAACGAAACTATCCCAGAGGATGGGTCCTACTGCTCCCAAGCAGACAGGAGGAATCTCCTGGCCCACACAGGGATACAAGCCCAAACCCTGTGTGCTGACCAACAGCACCCCCATACACCCTGCACTTGCTCAGCTCCTGGGGGAGATGCCACCATGCCTGGAGCAGGATCCCTGAGCAACCTCACATGCCACATGCATTGGTCAAGTAGGGAAAGGACCAAGGTGAAACTTAGGTCTCCACATTAACCTCCCTTGACAGGATGTTGGAACACATGGCACAGGTAGTCTGGGGCAGGCACAGGCTGGCACCAAGCGTGTGTGTTGTTTGGTGCTTCGCCCTGGCACCCCTCCTGCTCCCAGGGAAATTCACAGCTGCTGTCCTGCTCATCATTATCTGTGCCTTTGCATACTCACCCCATGAGGTCTCATTTGAGCCCAGCACCACACCGGAGTGAGGTGTACTTGAGCAGGAAACTCACCCATCATGACAGCACAGCTGCACAGAGAGCAGGAACCCAGTGGTGCACCCTCCCATGCCAAGCTGTCCGTGCTGGCTTTATAGGCACTGCACACACCCATGTGTGTTCACACTCATCATTTGTAGAGGCACAAGGAGGCACTTGCAGATTGTGACTTGAGCAGTTTCCAGATCCCATGACAGCACAACTGAGGGGAGAGACGCATGTCCTTCCAGCCAGAGAGGCACAGAATAACCCCCTCCACGCTGAGGAGTTTCAATTATTGACTGTCCCTACACAAACACTACATGTGAATTGCACACTTGGAGCAAAATCTGGAGAGCCATGATAAAAGTGAAGTGGAGAGACCCAACTTTTTAAGGATATGCAGAAACTAGCAAAGGAGGAGAGGTCTATGTGAGCAGTCCCAAGCCTGACCTTGAAAAGTTGAGGACAGGTCCTCAAGAGAGGTGCCCACTCACTAACTCTCCACTGGCAGGTTTTGGGATCAGTCACTGAACTGGAGCCAGTGTCTCACAGTCAGAGCTACAGTGTCCCCTGGCACCCCAGTCTGCATGCTCTCAGCAAGGGCTCCAGGTAACAAACAGGTGTCTGTGGGTCCCTTTGCCACTCTCCTTCCCAATCCCTGTCTTTGGCCTGGTGAGTCCCTACAGATCCACCTTCAGTCCCAGAAATGTTGACCAGGAGTTTCTCTGTCTACTGGATCAAAATGCTTTCAGGACAAATGCTTCGGGAGGGCTCTTCTTCCTGCCAGAAGGTCCAAGAAGCTCCATCACCTTTTCAAGTCAAATTTAAGAAGATAAAGATGAGGCCCTTCTACCTTCTTCTTCTGTGTTGGTTTCTGATCAGACTTTTTTTTCATGGCACAGCTTCACACCTGCTGTTCACAGCACTCCGGGGTCAACCTGAGGTTCCCACCAAACTTCCCATACTGTGGAAATCAAGCAGTGCCATTTGCAGACCTTGATGAGTAACATCAAGACCTCTCCAAGACAATGAATCCTTGATAAGGAATTCCTGGATTGACAAGACAAGAGAAAATAGCCTCGAGTTGCACCAGGGGAGTTTTAGATTAGATATTAGGAAAATTTCTTCATGGAAAAGGTTGTTGAGCACTGGAATAGGCTGCCCAGGGCAGTGGTAGAGTCACCATCCCTGAAAACATTCAAAAAACATGTGGATGTGACACTTGAGGACATGGTTTGTTGGTGAACACAGTGGTGCTGGGTTGACAGTTGGACTTACTGATGTAGAGGTCTTTTCCAAGCTTAATGATTTTGTGATTCTATGATCAAGTTCCATCTGAACACTTCAATGTCACCCCTGCTAGCTTGGTGAGAGGCTGGGAGCCAAGGGTGAGCTGAGGAGGCGATATCTGTCCTGCCAGGTCCAAGCACGGTGGAGAGGGCTGAGTGTGGGCTCCATGTGAGGCAAACAGCCAGCTGGATCCAGGATCCTTGATGAAGGGACACAGGGCAGAGGGTAGGGCTGGAAATATGCTACTGCAGGGATGTGAGCAGTCCATCCAGGAAATAAACCATCCACAGAGTAAGTCTGAGATCCACCCAGAAAAAGTGGACAGAGAGGGGACTGGAGTCCCCTACTGTGCCATGTGGCTCAGATGGGGACTGGAGGTCTAGGGCTGAATTCAGACTGACCTGACAGGCCCAGGGGAAGGTCCTGGGTGGGACAGGCCACCAGCCATGAGGGCCATGACAGCTGTTAACCCTGAAAGGGCAAATCCCCCCAACTGGGCTGACTATATGGGGCCCGGTACTAAGATGTGAGGGCTGGGGAAGGGGGTCTGCACAGAATTGGAGACACAGGGTATCCAAGACCAGGAGGACTTCTGGGTGCCTCTGGTTTGGCCACAGCACCAAAACAGTGACAGCTTGAATGGGCTGTTTAGGGTCACATCTGGGTCAGTTGTGTATGTCAAGGAATGGAGGTCCCACAACTTCTGGTTTTTTTCCCATCTTTGAAAACACTCAGGCTGAATTTTTATAAATCTAATTTCCCTTCCTTCCCCTTAGGTCTGTTGGCTCTCATGCTTTCCTGTGCACCTCCAAAGAGAGTCACAGAATCACAGGCTGATAAAGTAAGTTCATGTTGGGAGAGACTTCTGGAGGCCATTTGGTCCAAACCGTGCTCAAGCAGGTCCTTGTCCAGTAAAGTCTTGAACACCTCTAAGAAGATAAATCCCACAGCCTCTCCCTGGGCACCTGTTCCAGTATTTTACCAAGCTCATGTTAAAGCGAAGCCCTATTTCTAACTTGAATTTCCATGTTCCAACTTAAATCTATTGCTTTTCATCCCACCAGCATGGACCTCCTTGAAAAATCTGGCTCTGTGTTCTCTGTGTCCTCCCATAAGATGGTTGCTGTCGGCAATAGGACCCCTTCTGTGCCTGCTCTTCTCCAGGTGGAGCAAGCCCAGTTCTCTGCAATTCTCCTGACATGTCCTGAGCTCCGAGTTGAGCTCCAGCCTGGTGGCCTCCAGTGGCCTCCAGACTTGCTCCAGTCTGTTTCTTGCAATGAGGGGTCCAAAGCAAGACACAGTGCTCTGAGGAGCCCGATTCCACCTGCTCCTCCCCCTCCCACAAGGTAGCTCTAGGCAGCCACAAGATCCCATTTCAGCCTTCTGTTCTCCAGGCTGGACAAACCCATCTTTCTCAGCCTTTCCACATATGCCATGTACTCCTGCCTCAACTTTCCTGGTGCTCTTAGCTGGATCCCTCTGGAGCTGAAGCTGCTGCTCTGCGCAGGGGACCCCCATACAGCCCTCCAGCCCTCCAGCTGCTGTCTCACCTGTGGGAGTGAATAATCCCTCCCCTCACCCTCCTGGCTGCATTTTTACAGATGCAGCCTGGGATGCAGCAACAAACAGATCTGTGGTTCTTTCAGCATCAAACATTGATCAAGGCCAGGTTGCACAGGGCTTGGAGCAACACAGTCTAGTGGAAAGTGTCCCTGCCCATGGCAGGGGGATGGAACAAGATGATCTTTGAAGAAACCTTCCAGGATTCTGTGTTTCTATGAAATACACTGAACAGGAGCTGGGCCTCAGGATAGAGCTGTGAGTTTGGAGAAATCCTCTCTGTGACCTTTCCCCTGCCTGCTTTGCTCATCCTAATCTTCACATGGGCCACAGGCTCCTGGAAAAGCTAGCTTGAAGCTGTTGTAGAAGCCCTGCTCAATGCATGCCCTTGCACAGGCACAGCAGGTCAGGCACAGGAGTATCCATGACCAGGTGACCACACTGCAAAAACACAGTCTGTGACAAAAAGCCCAGCCTGTCCAGTCAGGGTGGGTGCTGGGCTACAGGAGCCCTCATAACTCAGAACACTGCAGGCATCCCTCCCTGGGAAAAGGGAGGTCTGGCATTTTCTGTAAGACATCTGTGGTGTAAGTACTCCTAGAGCAGAGAGGGGCTTGAAGTGAGACCATTTTACATCAGCGGCACTTCATGGTGCCCAAAACTCCCTTGTGATTGCTGCAAGGGCCACCATGGTGCCGGGGGGGACCACAGTGCACATTGCGCAAGGGGAGCATGGCAGTGGCAAGGCAGGGGTGTCAGGAGGCACCGGAGTGGAACTTTCTGAAGTTCAGGGCACGGCTTCCCAGGAATACTGGAGTACCTCTTCCCTGAAGGGTCTGTGGGGTCCCCAGGGGCTGTTGAGCTCAATGTCGACTCTGAAGAGAGTGATTTATGCCTGATATTTGATTCCCATCCAGGAGGTGAAAGTCGTCTGGGTATTTACTTACCAGTTGAGCTCTGTGGAGATGCCCTAAGAACGTCATTCCCTGGGGAAACACTGCACTGTAAATTGTGGTTCTTTTAAGGCATTTGCTTATTGGCACTAAATTATTTGCTTTACCTCTGAAGAAAGCTCTTCACTTATGTGACACACAGACTTCATTGTCTGAGGACTGATCACTTGATGGTGAAGAGCAAATAAGCCCTAAGTCACTGGTCCTCCTGCCAACCAGAGGACAAGTGCTGCGGTTTGGATCTCGTGCCTCCACCCCCTCACCTGCTCAACCCTATAACTTTCAGGCTGGACACCCCTCCAGCCAGGCCAAAACCATCCAGCTTTGTGCTCCACAGGGTCCCCACAGAGACGGCATGGGTGAGTGTAGGGTTGGATGGAGGGGATGGGATGGGATGGGATGGGATGGGATGGGATGGGATGGGATGGGATGGGATGGGATGGCATGGCATGGCATGGCATGGCATGGCATGGCATGGCATGGCATGGCACCTCTGTGTGTGACTGCAGGTCACAGGGTACCCCAGCACTTTGTCTGCTGCGGGGTCTGTCCTTCCCACACCCTGGATAATCCGGTGCTGAGTCCATCACTTTGTCTGTGCCTGCTCTTCGCTGGGCTGAGACCTGGGGCAGGAGCCTGCATGCTCTGCTATTTCCAAGTTGTACCAGTGTAGCCCTGGAGTGCCACACAGACCATTTGACAAGATTCGTATTTACCATTCTTTGCAATTTTCAGTTCCCCAAGGAAAGTGTTAAATACTCTAGACTAGAAAAAGGATTTTTTAGATTTTCCTGCTGAATGAGTGATATTGAACAGGTACCCAGATCTGGAGGTCAGATGCTCAAAAGCACATTGCTGTCCCCAGCAGAACACCCACAAGAGGCTGATCCTCCTCTTGCATCTCCTTCCTCTCCAGACTTTTCATGACTAGTCACGGGGGAAGGGCTGGCAGTGGGGGGAGCATTTCTTCCCTGGGGGCCTCAAGGAAAAATGTCTTTAAACATGTCCCTAAACACAAGTATACCAACACACCGAATGTTATGTAGGAATTGAGAAGTGAATCAGTTGGACTGAAGTGTGTTTGAAAGGCTTGCTGTAAAGCTGTAAGCAGCACAAATGACTGGGACATGAGCATTTCCAGAAAAGGGTGTTTGTCTCTAGGGTGGCTGCAATTCCACACAGCGCTTCCAGGCTGGCATCCATGATCATTTTCCTTCTCAGGCATCCCAGAGAATGGTGCCAAACCCAGGTACCCCAGGGCAATGCAATAGGTGTTGGCTCTGCTTGGTTTTGAACAGTGAGGGGTTGACATCGGTAATCTGCCAGGTGAGCTGTATGTGTCTTATCAGGAACATAATTCCCCACGGGCAGGCATCTCCACAGTGTCCCACTCTTTAGGAATCATGACAAACGTTCTGTTATTTTACTTAGGTTGAATACTGCAAAAAGTGTGCTGGTTTTCCCTAGTGCTCTGAACCAGAGCAGACCAGACCAGCTGTCCATATATGGAAATCCTGAAGTAGCCACATAACCAACATAATCACACAAAGGGCATACTTTACCCCAGACAGGCTGTAACTCCTGAAGGTCTGTGCTGCCTTTCTTTGTCATGCTGCTTGCACACATGTGGCCGTGCCTGGGACTTGTTCCCACCCGGACACCTGGGGTGGGACTTACTGCCCACAACCCCAGGGCAGTCCTAGCTCAAACCACATGAATGTGTCATGGGAGCATGACGGGAGCTGGGAAGAAAGGGGATTCCTCCCTCCGTGCTGACCCTGCTTGTTATCTCTAGTCCCGAGCCTTGAGTTTTGTAGGGATTTCTGATTACAGACACTTTGGCTTTGGACAAGGTTTTGGCATTTCTTCTGTCTCAAAAACCACTACAGCAGGTGCCACCACCAGTGACTCCTACTGTGTATATGACAGCTCATCTAAATGAGCTCATCTACATGGGGCTCATGGCTCCAAGGGAGCTCTACAAAGAGTTTTATTTTCCTATTTTACACTGAATGGGATTAGTGGCTTTCCAATAGAGGAGTTGTGATCTCTTTCTTCCAATCTCTTCACATGTCAGCTACCCAGTGCCTTTGTCTCCTGCTTTTGACCTGCCTGCTGGCCCTAGCAGCATCTTTTCCTGATATTGACATAAGAAACTTGTACCTCCTCAATGGCACAATGGATGACATTATGAATGCTCCCCCACAGTCCTCCCAGCCCGGTAAGTATGGCCCTGCAACAGGGAGAGGCAAACAAGGTCCCGATTAGTCAGATCCTACACAGCCTACATCCTCACCAGCCTGCCCACACCCGTGTCACACCAAGGAAGGACTAAATTCTGCTCTGAGAATGTCTTACTGGAACAAGAGTAACCTCAGGGTCCCCCTCTGCTTGCTGCCTGTCTCATCTCCTGCATGGCATGAAGTTCTTCTGTCCATAAGTGACAGAAGGACAGCCAAAACTCAGAGCTCACAGGATCCCAGGAGAAAGGACAATTTGGTCTCATTGACAGGAAGACCAAGCCCAGGGTGTTGCGGGCTGTGGGCTCTTCCTTGGAGAAGAAGGGTTAAAGATGCTCACAGTGTGTTTTGAGGACATGCAGAACAGTCCCTACCTCTGGAAATCACAAGGTCAGTGGAGAACTGAATTCAAGGGAGACCGTAATACAAAAAGGAAATAAATGAAGTTAATACCAAGAGTTTAAGCAGTAGCACTGGCACAGGTCAGTCAGCCAGGTGCATTCCTTCCAACCTGGGATATTCTGTGATTTTGTGATCTCTCACCTACAGCACTGGTAGCGTGCTCTGAAAACATCAGCAGCGTCAATGCACGCTGGGTGAGCAGGGAGGCATGCCAGAAAAGACAGGCCAGCATTCCAAAGTCTTGACTTGGAGAGGAGTGCTTCCAAAGGGATGGGGTATGAAGGCAGAAAGGAGCAGAGGCAGACTGTGCCTTACAATACAAACATGAGTGAACAGCTTCATATGGCTGTAGTAGAAGTAAATGCCATGGTAGGAAAGTCCTCCAGACCACGTCACGTGAGTGTTTCCCATTCCACACAGGCTCAGGTTGTAAAGAAAGTCAAAAGGAGTCAAAAAGAGAGTCAATATCAAAATTCAGAAAGTCAGACGTCTGGCAGGCAGACTGTGTCAGGAATGGGCTTATACAGAGTGCAAGAGGCTTAAGTTAAACACCACAAGGGAAGGGGTAAGACAGTGCCAGCTGAGACTGAAAGCAAGGAGCAGGTATTTGAGGCTGTCAGAGCAGCAGCTGCAGGGTTAATTGTCTGTTTTAGAGAGGGGACAGGAATGGCTTTTGTGATTCCATAAACCTGTGACTCATCCCTCTGTTTTACAGCCATCAGTGGATACAGAGATGTCCTTGCAAAAGAATTGCATTAACTCATTCTAAACCATCCTCTCTTCCAGCAACACCCTTCAAATTCCCTTTTGAGCAGACACCTCTCTCAACTCCTGGTACCTGAGCCAGTTTTCCTGTGTCTATTTCTTTCCCCACTCTTTAATCCCTCTTCTTTCCAAGTCCCTAACTGCTGCTGCTGCACTCTATCAACCATCTTCCCAGTGTTGCCACCACCATTTGGGGTTTTCCCCTACACAGTATGCCCAAATCCTTTCCACCAAGAAAGCATCAGCCTCACTCTATCACCATGTAAATTGCCCCAAACTACCAACTTGCTGATACCTGAAATTGGTAAATTCCTCTGGAATTAAGAACAGTACCAGAAAAACTGGAATATCTGGAGAAGATTGAGCTTTCCTAGCAGGCATTTGACATGTCTACTCTCCACACTCATTCCTGTCTCCTGTGCTAATTTAGATGATGGTGATGGACATGTCCGGCAGGCCAGAGACATCGCCCACCACCCACTGGCAAGCCACAGTGAGTTTCTGCATCTGCGCGGGAGGTTTCACCATCACTGGGCTCACCAAGAGCTCTCAGACAACTTATCGATGTCTTACACATGCACTGGCTCCTCCCAGGAATATGCTGATTTTCTGATGGGCTGCAGAGGTGCCACAGCTCATAACCTCTGGGAACTCTGCTACAAGCTGTGTCCTGGGCTCAGTACCTGATGAGGTGCTTTTGCATGGGGAATTTTCCAGACAAAAGTCCAAACTGGAAAGTGATGCTTCATTACTGGGAAGTGGTGATTAGTCATTTTCTTATTTTCACTACACAGTTGATGAGAAGACTGGGTCTGACAGAATTACTGAACTGGCTGGGTCAACATTAGCCCATAAGGCCAAAGATAGGTCCTACCTGGATGGGGACAACTGGTGACAGAGGTACTGGGAGTGGAGCAAGTTCCTTCCCAGCAGTGTGTAGGTGCATTCAGCTGTTTGTTGTATGAGGTGCAGACGCTCTGGAGCATGGAAAGGCCATAATCAAATCCAACAAGTCAGGAAGTCTCTAAAGAGCTACTTGAGTAAGCCCAGAGAACAACAATGGCTTTGCCCTGCTGAGATTCCAAGGGCTGATTTAATTGTTAGAGATATGGATGTCATGATCACCCTCTCTCTGGGGTTTCTGAGTTTACAGCAAAGCACTAAACCTCTGTGCTGTACCAGCAAGTGACTTTGTCCCCCAGATTTGCATTTGTCTGTGGTGATACGTCATCTGCATGACACAGGCAAATCACTGAGACTGAACCCACCCTGGGTGAAGGTTCTGGGGTGATGGCAATGCCTGGCTTGCTCTCACCAGACATTTTGGCAGTGTGTCCCCATCAGTTTGAATCTGGTCTTAGGAAGATGTGAAGGTCAACTCTACATTGATCATTTCAAGATTTATTCCTGTGAGTGCATGGCAGGAATACAGCCTAGGAATCTGTGTGCAAAAGGATGTAGACACAAAAGAAATATCCCACTTTGAGGGGGGATTTAATAAACATCTCTTGTTTCCAGCCCCAGGTTGGCCCAAGGACTGCAGTGAGATTCCCCGTGGAAGCCACAGCGGCGTCTACATCATCCAGCCCAAAGGGCTCCACCACCTTGTGGTGTACTGCGAGATGAACGTGACCCATGGGGGCTGGACCGTCATCCAGAGGAACCAGAGAGACACACCAGTCACCTGGGCTGAGTCCTGGACCACGTACAAGTATGGCTTTGGGAACGTGCGCACCGAGTACTGGCTGGGCACTGAGTACATCCACCAGATCGCCAAGCAGAAAGTCTACCAGATCAGGTTTGTCATCCAGGACTCCGCAGACAACTTCAACTTTGCAGACTACAACCTGTTCAGCGTGGAAGACGAGTCCCATGGCTACCGGCTGAGGCTGGGCTCCTACAATGGGACAGCTGGGGATGCCATGACCTCAGACAACCCCAACAACATGCACGACAACATGAAATTCTCTACAAAGGATCGGGATCAGGATACTTACAGTAAGAACTGTGCCTACAGCTATGAGGGCGGGTGGTGGTACTCATCATGTTATTCTGTGCGGCTGAATTACAAGGGCGGCATGACATGGGGCAACCTGTGCAAGGGGAACTGCAAATCCTCTCTTATCCTCATTAAACCAGCTTCATATTGTTAGTACTTCTTTCTCCTCCTGTCCACAGTGGACACTCTGCAAAAGCTCTGCATGGCCAAAGAGTGTGAACCTCTCTGGAGCAGAGCAAGGAGCACAAGGATAGCATGGCTTGAAATGCCACTTTACCCTCACTCCAACTGCAGACTCCCCTCTGCTCAGCTCCGTTCCCCTGTGCTTGCCAATGATTCCCCATTATTATTTCCATAATCAAGAATTTAAAAATCACTTATGAAATTTGTGGATGCCACATGTACCTTCCCTGTGGGAGGAAGACAGCCCTGGAGTTATATCAGGCTCCTTGCTGTCTCCAGAATTCACAGAAAGCAAAAAAGCTGCATGCTCCAAATTTCCATATACTCTGAGCCTCTCTGCAGTGTTTGGTAAAGCATCCAATAAACATGCTTGCTTGAGCTCATTCTTCAGTAATGACATCTGATTTCTACCTCTGATGTTCTCCCATGAGACCCAAGAGATCCCATGTCAGGTGCCAGGACTGGAGCTTTGAGGTTTATCATAGAATCACAGGCTGGTTTGGGTTGGAAGGGACGTTAAAACCCATTTCATTCCAACCCCCCTGCCATGGGCAGGGACACCTTCCACTAAACCAGGTTACTCAGCCTGGAGAGAGAAAGCCTTGAGTGTTTCTCACAGATGTAAGAAAATTAAACCCAGTTATACTGTGATAAAGGCCCTGTGATCTGCACAGGGTTGTTCAGAAGGGACCTGGCACATGGGAAAACTGATCCTACATCCTCACCACACTCACAGTCATGAGTCAGAAGCTGTGGCAATGTCCTGGTGCCAAGGTTCCGCTCCTGCTAGGAGGCTGCACCTGTCAGGATGTGTCGCCTGTGCTGCCTGGCTGTCTGTACTGCCATGCTTCGATCCTGCAGAAACAGGATTTCAAAGCCATCAGTAGATCTGTCTGCTGTGATCATGAAGCAATGAACTTAAATGGAAGCAAAGGAGAAGCAGGCTAGGTATTAGAAATGAGGGATTCTCCACTTGAATTAGGAGACACTAATGAGGGCAGACCTAATTACAGGAATGGGACCGCCATATCCAAGTTTCTGATGAATTAGATTTAGATGAACCTTTGCCAGGAAAAGTCTAGACAGTGCTAATGCTGTGAGGCTACAGGACAGGGTCCCTAACAGCTCCTTTGTCCCATGATCGTTCTAGTACTGCTAGGACAGACTGTCAGAGAAGCACTTTGGTATTCATAAATCCTGTCTTGTTTTGTCCTGTAGCAGCACAGTAACAGCCATGAGTTTCATTTCCAGGACCAACAGCTCAGGGAAAACCCATCCCTGGCCCACCAGCTGCAGAGTCCAATAGGCGCTGGGAGCCACCAGAGAGGTTTAACAAATTAGAAAATGCTGAGAGAAATGAGCAGTGGGGGATGTCTGAGACAGAAAGGGCCTGACACTGCTCCAGGGAATGGCCATCAGCACTGCCAAGTGGCGGGGCACCTGCACCTGGGGATGTCTGAGGAAAAAGGGAGCTCAGGGCTACTCCTGCTGGAAGCGTCTCTCAGGGATGCTTGCTCCACTGAGAGCCTCCAGCACCAGGCAATAAGCCCCCAGAACAGAGCATGAAGGACTGGAGGGGCTTCCACATACTGCCTTGGAATGTGCATCACAGCATGGGGAGGGGATGCACAGAGCAGCTCCAGGATGGATTTGCATTGGCTGGAAGAGCAGTTCTCCTGTGCCGGGGTCAGAAGCTGGTAGAGCAAGGAGACATGGCTGTTAGGGGGGTTCCCGGAAGTTTTCTTCTAGGTTTCTGAATCCCTGCAAACATTTGGTGACCCTGTGGCAGCAGTTCCTGGTCCCAGTGGGGCAGCGCTCCTGCCTTCCTCAGGGGAAGAAGGGGCCCGCACAGAGCTGCCGTGACAGGGTGCCCCAATGACAGGGTACCCCACGGCTCCCACCTCTCCTGAGCCAATGGGTAACAGGGCACCAGGCTGTCACAGGGCGGCGCCAGGCAGTGACTGGTGAAACTGTGGTGGCGGCAGGCAGGGACTGTGGGTTGCACAGTGGGGTTCAGGGTGCGCACAGAGGGTGCAGAACGCACAGAGCAGGATGCAGGATGCGCAGAGCGGGGTGCAGGATGCGCGCAGCGAGATGCAGGGTGCGCACAGCGCGTGCAAGGTGCGCGGAGCGGGGTGCAGGATCCGTGCAGAGGGTGCAAGGTGCGCACGGCAGGTGCAGGTTGCGCACAGCGGGGAGCAGGGTGCTCACAGAGGGTTCGGGGTGCGCGCAGCGGGTTCACGGTGCGCGGAGCGGGAGCAGAGCCTGTGTCCCCCAGCCAGGGGCGGCGCGGTGCGGTGCGGAAAGGGAGTGCTTCGTGCTCTGCTGCGGCTCCTTTAAGACCGGCTGGGGCGACGGGCGCGAGGCGGCGCGCGCGGCTCCCGGCGGCGGGGGCGGGGGGGTCCCGGTCCCGATCCCGATCCCAATCCCGTCCCCGGCCCATGTCCCGGTCCGCGGCGCCGCCCGGCTCCCCGCGCCGCCTCGGGGCGCTCAGCACGGCGCAGCTCCGGGCTCTGCTGCAGGACGAGCCGCGACTGCAGCGCGCCGCCCGCCTCAGCAGGAAGGTACGGCCGCGGGGGCCGGGGGGCCGGGAGGGACGGTGTCCCGCAGCCGGCAGGGTCAAGCCGTGCGGCACTCGCTCCTCTGGGGCTGTCCCGCTGCGCAAGGTGGAGTCGCCCGCGGCCCGGGAACTGGCGCTGCGGGGCCGGGTATCCCCCGCCGGCCTCGGCTTCGTCGCCCGCTGCCCTTATCTTGACGCCCGTAATCCCGAGGGCTCTGGAGGAGCCGCAGAGTCCACCAGCGGAGCGGGGGAACCTCCGCTCGGGCGTCCCGACCGCGGCTGCGCGGGGCGCTGAAGCCTTGGGCCACCAAACCCAGGGCCACCAAACCCCATCCGCTGCCCCCGCATCCCCGAGATCCGGTGGGGCCCCGGCCGTTCGCCCGCCCTCTAGCCTGCGCTCGTTTTCCGCAGCCGGGATGAGCTCCGCGCTCTCCCGGCTCCGCTGCGGAAACGGGCGCAGGTTATTCTGGAATCACTCTCGGCCCGATTTCAGCGTCTTCCCTAGGTGCCCCCGAGCGCAGACGGTGTGTGCGCATCGAGGGGAGGGTGCTGTCCCTTCCGTGACATCCATGTCCTCTGCCAAGCCCTTTCCCCGCAGAGGGGCTGGGCAGCCGGCGCTGAGGTTTGCCACGGTCAGGTTGAGTCACTCTGCGTAGCCCGGCTCCAGCCGTTGCATTCCCCCGGGATGCATCCGCTTTCCAGGCAAAGCAGAGGGATGGAGACAGTGCAGAAAAAGAGGGTTCAGCCCCGGATGGATACGGACCCCTGCCCAGCAAGGTGCTGGATCTGACTGGTTCTGCCCATTTCTCATTTGTGACACACACGGCCCCAATCCCATTCCCACAGTTCCAGAGTCTACAGCTGGAGCGGGAAATGTGTTTGGCTTCAAACTGCACGCAGGCCAGGGTGAATCTGTCCCTGCGCCCACGGCTGGAGGATGGGAAGGCTTCCCTGGCCATCAAGTACCAGGAGCTGCAGGAGATCCGAGAGGCATGTTGGGACAAGCAGCAGCGCCTGGGTGAGTGGGGTGCAGCCTGTGGGCTGGGGCAGAGCCTGGCACACCCAGAGCAACCCCTGTTAATATGAGGGTCCAGGTGGGCTCAGCATCCTTGAACCTACCCCAGGGAAATGGTCCAGCCATGATCAGGAGTGGTGGGGGATGATGCTCCCTGTGACATAGCAAATCCTTAGCTGGGACCAGTCATGGAATCACAGAATCATTTGGGTTGGAAGGCACCTTAAAGATCATCTCATTCCAACCTTTGCTGTGGGCAGGGACACGTTCTCCTAGACCAGGTTGCTCCAAGCCCAGTCCAATCTGCCCTGAACAGTTACAAGGATGAGGCATCCACAGCTTCTCTGGGCAACCTGTGCCAGGGTGGGATGGAAGCCATGGTGTGCAGGTGGCTCCAGGGATGTGTTTGGGGGTGTTTCAGTGCAAGGAAGGGGGGGAGCTGATGCTTGGGGATGGGACAGACAGCAACCCCAGCAATGGGGGCATCCAGGGGAAGGTTGGCAGCCCCATCCCCTTCTGGCACACAGAGGCTTATCTGGAGAAGTGGAGCCCACAGAGTGCCCTGGGCCAGCTCCAAGCCAAGCTTGATGCCTCCGAAGCAGAGTCAGAGGTGAGTTAGCTGAGACCCCTGTGCTGTTGTCCCTTCCTCACCAGGGCCACGGACTGCTCTCCATGCCCTCCCATATGCCAGGGCCTGCAGAAGAGTCCAGGGTCCAGGGGGTGCTCCTTCTGGTCCCACTGCCCATCCCACAGGCGCAGATAAAGCAGTTCCTGGCCCAGGACCTGCCCCTCGAGTCCTTTCTGGAGTCCTTCTGCCAGAGCCGCACACGCTCCCATGTCTGTCGGACGCAGCTGGAGAAACTGCAGGAGCTGCTGCAGAAGGACCAGGTGCAGAAGGACCAGGTGGGCAGGAACCCTGTGGGCCCTGTGGGGTGCCCAGGTGCCCCAGCTCACCTGGCACCAGCCCGCCTTGCCCTATTACAGAGTGGAGTAGCCCCCAAAGCCTTTGATCTCTCCTACGGCTTTGTGCCTGCCTTCCTCATCCCCTCGGAGGCTGTTGTGCCCTTTCCTGTGCCGGCTGCACCTCCCAAGCACCATCTCCCAGCCCTGGGACAACAGCCAGCATCTCCCTGCTCCGAAATTCCCAGCCTGGGCTCTCCCCTGCGCCTCGTTGGACACATCCCCCTGCTCAGTCCCCAGCCCAGCCATGGGCAGCAGCAGCTGCAACACCAGAAGCAGGAGCCTCCACACCGGTAGCAGGGCAGGGATGGGGGATGTCCCTGCTCCTGTGCCTCCACGGGCCTTGTGCAGGAACACCGTGGGCAGGGAACATGAGGGGTGGGGGGTGGTGTAGGCACAACTCCAAAGGGCTGCGGGGTCTGTGGGGCAGGCACTTGGGTGGGTGCTCACAGAGGGATGGGGGTACTTTGTTGGGGCAGGTGCCATGGCCGGGTAAGGGGTTCTGCATTTGGGGAGCTGCTGGGGGGAGGTCTCTGCATCCACAGCAAGAGGAACAGTGACAGGAGGTGGGGGTGGGTGGCTTCTAGGGATGTCAGTGGGCTTAGTTGGGAGGGACAGCAGGGAAAAGGGCACGGGAGCACTGGGTGCACATGCTTCCTAAATAAAGGCTCTTTCCATGCTCTGTGTGTGCTCTTTCCATGCTCTGCCCCTTGGCTCTGGCTGTGAACAGCAGGATGGGACAGGCAGGGAGGAAAGAGTTACCAGGGGGCACTTGTCAGGCTTGGAGGTGACTGGCAGCCAAGGAGGGCCCTCCAGCCTGAGGAGCCCCTAGAGCTTTAGTTTGCACTTGGCTCAGGCCATCACTTCCTGGGGAAGTTGAGAGCTCCTGGAAGGGGTGCATGAGCCTGCCATGAGTGTGTGTTTACCTCAAGAGAGGTGCCAGGGACCAGTTTGGACCTGCACATGGGGAAGGCTTTTGGTGCCCAGAGATGCCTCGTGCCAGCAGCAAAGCCCTCACCCCAGGAGGGTTATACCATGTGGCCAGCTGGGCTTGCTCACGGCTTGGCAGCCACTGGTCACATCAGCCTGTACTTGTATCCACCTTTCTCACAACCTCAGAGGCCATTGTGCCCTTTGTCATTCCTTATCCACCTCTTCCATTCCAACAGTCCTCTCTGGAAAAAGTGACAGGAGGCCTGAGCTCTCACCCTGTTCCATCCCAGGCTCTTCTGTTCCTTTCCTTAGTATCACACAATGGATGGTAAGTCCAGGGGGTGGTGTTCCCTATCCCCCAGGGGACAGCCTGGTTCCTCCAGCTACAGCCTCTTTGGCACCCCTGGGGTGCTTGTTCCCTGCTGTGGCATATCCATTGTGCTGTTTTTAGCTTTTGGGCTGGTTTCAGACTCTTGTACTCTCAGACCCTGTCTGGTTGTGTAATTCTTTTCCTCTTTTCCAGTTGCTTGCCTAACCTGCATCTTGTCACTGGTATGTAGACTGCTTGGAAATCATCCCAAGCAGCAAAAGGCCCTGGCTCAGGCTACAAAACGCCCCGAAATACAGGTCATTAGCTCGCAGTGTCTGATCACACTCGCCCACTGAGGCCACCTGGCCTTATGCCAAACTTCAGCCCTCATTTGTGGCTAATATTCCAGTATTACCAGTTAAAGCAGGTTTAAAACTCGGATAAAAAGGAGACGAGCCACTTTTGAGCCATGTGGCTTTATTGGCATGTGAGGATATGGTAGTCACTGGAATATCTGGAGTTTCACAAAGCACCTGCTGCTTTCTTAAGTCCCACTTTGGGCTCAGCCTGTCAACGAAGGGCCTGATTGCCAGTCAGGCTCTGTGCTCATCACGTGTGCCAGAGCCGGCAGCCAGGTACCTGCCTGGGCTGAGCCCCAGCCAGAGGCAACACTGGTGGGCAGTCACTGCTCTGCCACAGAGGACCAGGCACAGCACTGAAGCATGGGACAGTGCACGAGGAGCCAAGCTAGGTTGATTTGGCACGGCCTGTTTTTTTGGTAGCGGGGGGGAGCCACAAAAGTGGCTTCTGTGAGAAGCTGCTAGAAGCTTCCACCATGTCCAGCAATCTCTGATGGCTCTGAAGATGGACATGCTGCTGGCCCAATTAGAGAGGCTGGTAGCGCCTCTGTGATGACATATTTAAGAAGGAAATCAAAACAGCGCAGGCGCGGTTTTTTCCAGGGGTGGTGAGGTGCCGCCCCGGGGGCCTTCCCAGTGCAGCGCACAGCGAGGCACTGCGGTCACCGCCATCTCAGTGTGGCCCACAGCAAGCCTTGCCTGCCTGGTCGCCCCTAGCCAGCCGCGCTGCGGGCAGAAGGGCAGGGGTGGTGGCAGAGGCTTCTCCTTCCCGGCGCCCCGCCTGAGGAGAGGCGCTAAATAGCACCAGCACCGCAGCGGCCGCCACTGCCCGCACGGTGGCAGCGGGACCGCCTGGCCGGCAGTGAAAACATGGCGAGCGATTCTCCAACACAGAACCTAGATGAAATCAACTGCTCGGCACTGTGGGATGCTGCAAGAATCTTTGAATTGGTGGAACTTGTTGGCAGTGGTACCTATGGGCAGTAGTTTTTCTTCTAGTCAGAGGAGGAAGTGAGGACATGTGAGGGAAAACAACATGGCGGCACCAAGGTCAGTGGAGAAGGAGGGGAAGGAGGTGCTCCAAGTGCTGGAGCTGAGATTCCTCTGCAGGCCATGGTGAGGACTGTGGTAAAGTAGGCTGTTCCCCTGCAGCCCATGAGGTCCACGGGGGATGCAGAGATCCACTCGCAGCCCGTGAGAGAAGTACTCATGCTGGAGCAGGTGAATGCCGGAGAAAGCTGTGATCCAGTGGGAGACCCGAATGGAGAGAGAGGGCCCCTGTTTCCAGAGATAGAGAGAGAGGGCCATTGCTTCCAAACTAGAGCAGCCTATCTGTTGTGGCATCTGAACCATCAGCTGTGATGGGGCCAAAGAGCCCAGGTTCAAAGGGAGCCCGCTGGTGGACAAACTCAGAGGTTTGAGACCCCCACAACTCAGTTAATAAAGCTCCTTCCACCTGGTCCTGTGACCCTGTGCAGGTCAGGTCTGTCCGACTGGCTGGCAGCCAGACGGTCACTCTACCCCTTGGTCACCCCCATTGGTCCTTGGTGTATTACCCCACCCCCTCACAGTATCCCTTGATAAAGACATGTGGAGCTGAGGCCCGCCCTCCTGCTCCCTGGCCTGCGTGGGTGCAGGCCGGAATAAACATCAGAACCTTCAGCAAGAGCCACCTCTATTCTTTATCTCTAGTACCTGCCTGAGCTAGCAAGCTCTGTGTGAGTGTGGCAGCGTGCACTCCACCGCATGGGTGAGAGAGAGGCTGTACCGCGAGGTGCCAAAAGCACCACCAGGAGTTCCTAGCCTAGGATCTCTTTGGGACAAACTGCAGCCTTCTCCACTCTTCACCCACATGGCGGCACCTATCCTTAAAAGACTGCACCCCGTGGACGAGTGACCCACACCGCAGCAGTTTTGGAAAGACTGCCCGTGGGAGGGACTCGCACTGCAGCAGTATTGGCAGGATTGCTGCTCGTGAGATTGGAGCCATGCTGGAGAAGTTCACGGACAACTGTGTCCTGTGGGAGGGACCCCACGGCATAGCAGAGGAAAGACTCCTCTCCCTGAGCAAACAGAAAAAGATCTCAGGTGACGAACTGACCAAAACCCCCATGCCCTGTCTCCTGGCACCTCGGTGGGAAAGAGGGAGGGGCTGGGAGGGGAAAAAGGTGTTTTAAAGGCTTCTTTTATGTCTCATTATCCCCCTCTGACTCTGTTAATAATAAATTTACTTTATACCTTTAAATTTGAACCTGTTTTGCCCTTAGAGTGTTTTCTCCCAGTCCTCATCTCAACTCATGAGCCCTTCATGAATTTTTTCCCTCTCCTCTTCCCAGCTGAGAACAAGAGAAAGCGAGCGAATGGCTTTCATGAGTACTTGGCATTTGGCCAGTGTCAAACCACGACACAAGCCACCCAAAAACTAGCCAGGCCCCACCAGTGCATCTCCCCAGGCAGTGCCTGCCTTGCATGGCTCCCCAGGGCTGGGCAGCCCCAGACTATGTGGGTCTGTCACCAGCTCCAGGACAGACTTCCCTGGTCCTGCGCAGGTACTGAGTCACCCCAGTGGCCCCTTGAGTGTGGACTCTCAGGGTGAGCAGCTGCCTCTGCAGCCTGGGGAAGGTGAGGGTGTCCTATGAGAGCTGCAGCACTAAAAGTGACAGTCCAAGCACCAAGGTAAGCATGGTCTATTTGTCTGCCTGTCGGACCATAGGAGCCCTGCAGCACCCCAGGCACCTGGCCTGTTCCGGAAGGACTGGGCAGGCCTTGGCCACCCCATGGTCCTGCTGGGCTGGCCACCATCCCACTTTAGTGTAGGAAACCTTGGGGTCCTTTGGGAAGCTGCCAAGCCAGGTGAGCCCCTGCCCTGGGGAGGTTCCTGCCACCCTGCAGCTGGTTCTGTCCAGTTGGGAGCACACACTAACTGGCCCCAGGTGGGTGGCTGGACACCCCAGTTGTGGTGATCCTGGCAGGGGGTGTCTGTACACCCTGGTGCACCCTGTATCCCTGGAGACAGAGGGGTATCTGCCTGCCCACTGCCACCAGCAGCCCCGGGCCCTTATAGGCCAGCTGGGACTGGGGACAAGGTTCTGCACAGTGCAGGCAGGGACACTGGCTCACAGGCAGAAGCTGACAGCAGACCAGGTGACACCCCCTGCCCCTCCTGCCTGCACAGTGGCTCTCCCTGCCTGTCCCTGCCCTGCACAATGAAGTCAAGGAGGGTAAAGGTGCTCCTGCTCACCCTGGGGAGGAGGAGGAGGGGTTGCCACTGGGTGTGCACCTGCATTCATTTCTGCTGGACCAGGCAGCAGCCTGGGCCCAGCCCAGCCCCTCTGCCAGCTGGTGTGCAGCCAAACCTGAGCAGGGAGGTGGGGGTGCCCCCCCATCCCTGGCTCTGTGAAAGCCAGCTGGATAAGGAGCAGTGCCCAGCTCAGGAGGGCCAAAACAGCTGGGAGAAGAGGGGTGCCCCCACCTCCCCAGGAAATCCCCTGAGCCACGACCCCCAGGCAGTGGGGTGCAAAAGGGGTACAGACCTGAACTGGGGCCAGCCAGGAAGGGGCTGCCAGTGTGCCCCAGCTGGGGCCCCCAGAGCAGGCACCAGGGCTGTTGAGGGAGGTTTATTAACAATTAACTCTGTTAACCAAGGCATGGCTGCAGGGGATGCTGCTGAAGGGAGGGGGAGCTGCCCCCCATCCTCGGGTTCTGCCAACTGTAGCAGCCCTTCCCTGGGAGGACAGAGCCACCAACAGCAGGACTGGGGTACAGAGTTCTGCCCCCACAGGTGAGGGCTGCGGCTATCCCAGGGGCTGTCCCCTCACCCCCATCCCTGCCAGACCAGCCCCTTTTGGGGGGTGGAGGCTGATGGGCACCCCTTACTAGTGCTCAGGACTCTGCTCCCCCAGCCTGCAGCTCCCCGTTCCTGCCGCTTATGTCCCCAGCCCAGCTGGCACAGTCAAAGATCTGCCAACAGCCAGGTTTAACCCCTTCCTTTCCAAAGAGTAGGCCAGCTACTCCAGAAAAAGGCCCTGATGAGGCACTGAGACCCCACACTCCCACGCTGCAGCACCCACCAGCTGAGGGGAGCAGCTCAGCACCCCAAATCTGCAGTTATGGGGACGTCAGCCCATGAGAAGGGGCTGGGGTAGGAGTGGGGTCTGCACTGAGCTTGCAAGGCCTCAGCACTGGGGCCATCAGGCTTCATCCAGCTTGTCTAAGTTTCTGTGGAGCCTTAGATTTCTTTAGTCTGTCACAGCATCAAATTACCAAGTGGCTGTTAGCTCCGATTTTGACGGAGTCAAAGCTTCCCTTTGACGTCTGTTGTCAGTGATTCAAGGGTGGGAACGAGCAACACCAAAGAACACAGAATAACCCCTGAGGTGAAGGTGCAGGGTAGAGCAGTCCAGGCCTGGATGGGTCAGCATGGGGTGATGGCTGAGGCCCCACGAGCAACTCACCCTCGGACAGTTCCTTTTGGTGACACAGAGCAGGCAAAACCTGGTGCCAGGGGTAAGAGAGCAAAGGACAAGCATCCAACATGGATACAATACATTACTTGCAGGTAAGTGAAATGTGGAGCCACAGAACAAGAAAGTAAGGGGTAGGATGTGCTAGAATATGTGTAAAAATGGCCCCAGTGGGCTTGAGATTGAGGGTGTTGATCAAAGTCGAAGGGTGGCGAAACGGGCAGCGGGGGCACGGGGCGGTGGCGAGGCAGCGGCGGGAGGGCAGCCCAAGGGCCGGGGTGCATCACGCAGCTCCTCGACGCTCAGGAGCCCACAGTCATACTTGCGGCGCAGTGCAGCACTGCCCAGCACCCGGTAAGCCTCGCTGATGGTGGTGAAGCGCGCGACTGCACTGCAGGCGTTGCGGTCAGGGTGGTACCGGAACAACTGCTCGTAGTACGCCGTCTTGATCTGCGCCTAGAAATCCCTACTGTGAACATCACACTCCTCCCAGCAAAGGCCTCAGGATGCTCATGGTGACATCCCCAGCTGAAACTGCCACCTCACCTCCCCTCTGAGGGCATGGGCCAGGAGGGGCTGCGGACAGCTGCTACTGCAGTCTTTAATGAGATCTGTGTTGTAGGGACTGGACACATCCTCAAAAGAGGAAAAGGACCTGGGAGTATAAGCTGTTCCCTGCTATGACCCCTGCCTATGGCTGCCTTGCCCCAGCTGCAGGAAGTTGGGCTCCTGTTCTCACAGGAACAACCCTCTGTGTGTCAGTATCTCCAAGGATGCATCCTGGTTCCCAAGAAGTAGCACAGTCACGGCCACAGGGAATTACTGAGCTTCACCCTCTGCTGATCTTCCAACCCTGTACAGCTCACAGCCCCTGCCACCTCACACTCCTGTCACCATCAGCCCCTGGCATCTACACAGGCTGTGCTCACCTGGCTAAAGGAAAACAGCATGAAACCCAGTTGCTCCTGGCACCTCTCCATCAGGGAAAAAACTGGGGAACAAAGAGAATGCAATGACACTGTTGACACAAGGAGAAAAAGAGGCAGAACAGTGGTATGCTGGGAGCTTGTAGGCAGTCTGTGCATTTGGACCACTTCCAGCCACTTTCTGCCCAAGATCCTGAAATCCTTCCCAGAGCAGAGGAGCAGTCATGCCTGACTAGAGCAAAGGTGACACTGGAGAGTTTTAGGGCACCCTCCTCTGACCAGGCAGCAGGCAAGTGCAGAGCACAGGGGATGTCGCCAGTGCACAGCCATCCCTGGGTGTCAGGAAGCACAGAACAGGACCTCCAGCAGCAGCAGGGAAGGCCATGGTGGTCCAGAGAGGCCACCCTGCCCTGCTGACTGCAGGCTGCATGCCCACCTGTTGGGGTTTTGGGAGCTCCTTTATTTTGTTCTTTTCTTTTCCTCTTGAAGAATTTTTTCCCCCATACTAAGGGATAATTGCTGGGTGCTTAAGAGAGACAAAAGGTCTGGCCACAGGGGGGAGGGGCCTAACTGTCCTCTTTTACGTGGGTTTTTTTTCAGGTGGGGGCAGGGATGCTGCGAGCTTTGAACTGAGAAAAAGGTTTGAGTACAGTGCCTAGTGTTCTGAGTTCTCTCGGCATTCAGAGGGGAGAGAGGCTGCGGTCGCTGTGGGGAGGAGTTCGTTGCCAGTGCAGGGTTCTGCCTTCTGCTACCTTCTTTCTGCCGTGAGTGGGGGCTCTGCTTGCTGGAGCAGCTGCTGCACTGGGACCCTATCCTTAACACCCTACTTCACTAAAAAGAAGGAGAGGGACCCTTTCACCATCTGCTCGGATGCCTCAGGGGGCTCGGGACCCCAAGCCCGCCTTTCGCTGTGCTGCTGGGAGGCAGCTGCCCTGCCTCCGCTGTTCCTTTACTGCTGCTTTGAGCCTTCGCTACACTGTAGTGCTGCTAGCACTGCACCCCCTGCCTGCCGGAGTTCCCGCTGCAGCTTCAGAGTTCGATACATTTCATCTACCATCAAGTATTTTGTGTTCATCCCTGCTGTTCCAGCTGCTGCTCCCAAGGGTCCCGCTGGGGCACCAGGATCGGCTGCCCAGGGGGTTTGTGAAGCCTTTCTCCCATCCCTTCCCGGCTCGGGCACATCCGCCATTGCCGCGTGCTCCCCGAGCTCGCTCCAGAGCGCCCCCTGCAGCCGCGGGGGAACCATCGCACCCGCCCTGCTCGCTGGGAGCCGCCAGCGCCCCTGCCGGCCGTGACCGGAACTGCACCAAAGGGGAAAGGGCCTGACAGCCGAGAAGGCGTCACCGGGTTCTGGTCCTGTTTGTTGTTACTGCCATAGTTATTGCTGTTTTGTTTGCCTCGCTATATATATATGTATATATATATGTATGTATATATTAGTAAAGAACTGTTATTCCTATTCCTCATATCTTTGCCTGAAAGCCCGTTAATTTCAAATTTATAATAATTCAGAGGGAAGGGAGTTACATTTTCCATTCCAAGGGGGGTTCCTGCCTTTCTTAGTAGACACCTGTCTTTCAAACCAAGACACCACCCTTCTCAGCAAGGGAAACAGAACCCCCCTCCCCACCCTCTTCTTCACTGGCTGAAGTCAGGATGTGAAACACCTGCCTGTCTCTCACCCCTGTTTTCCAGCAAGTGCAAGGAATATTTACCACCCAGGCCCACCAAAAGAAAGATGTGTCATTTTGCCACCAATTTATGGCTGGATGTCTTTAATCCTCAAGATACATCACGGAGACCTGAAGAGGAAGAACCAGTAGCAGGAACTGCCCAAACCACCTGTTTGGGTAGGAGCTAGAGAAGTGCTCCCCAGTGCCCATTGCTTCCCACGGACATCGCTAGCTTTTCCAGCCTGGAAAGTAATGTTTCCTGCCAAATTCTGCCAAAAAAGCTACCTCTGATCTTTCGAGTGATTTGGTTTACAGAATGAAGGTAAGCATGAAAATGCATCAGCAAGTGCCAGAGCCACAACTCCAGAGGCTTTCCCTCTGTAGCCAGTGAACACTGGGCTCCTGCTTCTCCCATGATGAATGACATTTCAGCACTGTAATCCCAGGTAAAGGGATAGACTGGCAGCCAGCAAGGATCCTGGAAAGCTCACTCTCTGCCCCTGGGCTGAATTTACTCCAAGCATGCAGCAGCTTCTAGCGAGCAGCTGGAAGTGGCACAAAGCTTTCGAGAGCAGGCAGAGAGCAATCCTGCACAACCAGCAGAAACAGTGGTCCCTGCTGTGCCACTGCCTCAGGCTCCAACCAGGATCACAGAAGTCCGCAGTGGAAAACACAGGGCATTCACTTTTAACATTCTTGTGCTGGGACAAAACACAACCTAGGGTCTGGGTTATGAGGTAACAAGGGCTGGGCTCCTGCTCACCCCACTGACAGCAAACCCAGTGATGCACACAGTCTTCGGCACTCTCAAGCCATTGCCATGAAGCTTCTCTCCCTCCAGGTAGCAGCAGCATAGCACAGGTGAACCTTCATCCAAGGAGAGAGAAAAGGTTCTGAGAAACACAATCTTTAGTTCTTAAAACACTTCAGTATTCAAATAGGCAAATACACTTGTGCAAATTATGCTCAGATACATGTAAAACACAGTGAATAGTACTCGGTGTTCATAGGTGCACCATGGCCAAAGGACTTCAGACACCAAAGTGTTTTGGCTGCACCTCCAGGCAATGTCACACACTGACCAGGACACGAGTCACCATAGGCTTGAGTTTCATTTTTCAAGTCTGAATCTAAGACTTCTATACCCACCACCCTGAGCAGGGTGATGCAGTTTGGACATCAAAAACTCCCCAGAGATGTAGTACCAGGTGTGATAGCACAGACGTGGCAGGTCTGGATCAGCAGAAACTAGAGCCACACCTGAGCATGAGTGAGTGCAGCCCTGAACACACATAGCACACACCACCTCTGACAGCCTTTAATCTCTGCTGTGGCTCACAAGAGGCACCTGAGGCACACCAAGGTAACACAGCTGTGCCAAAAGAGGGGACACATCCCAGTCCAGAGTCCAGGAACCGTGTTTACTTGTCAGGCACTGTGTCCGCAGGTGGTATTGGCTGAGGGGACACATCAGAGCCTGCAGAGTTCCTGCACCACTTCTGCAAGGTCAGGCTGGTGGTACAGTACAGCCTAGCCTAACCTGTGGACCAGAGCACACAGAGGGTATCCAGAGGTCACATCCTGTGCCAGCCAGGGGCACTCTGGGTCTGAAGGTCATGCTGGCAGAGGGGCCAGGTTACAGCCTATGGAGCCTGCTGGTCATATACCGTCCCTGAAGGTCACACTGGCAGAGTAAAATGTCACAGCCTGAGTAGCAGATACAGGGTGTCTGCCAACGGTGGGTGCAGGGTGCACCGCCAGCCCACTGCCAAGCCCCTGGTAACACTGTAGAGCTGAGTGGGCACCCCGGGGGCTACCCAGCCCCGCCGCGGCCCCGCTGTCACTTNTAGTAAAGAACTGTTATTCCTATTCCTCATATCTTTGCCTGAAAGCCCGTTAATTTCAAATTTATAATAATTCAGAGGGAAGGGAGTTACATTTTCCATTCCAAGGGGGGTTCCTGCCTTTCTTAGTAGACACCTGTCTTTCAAACCAAGACACCACCCTTCTCAGCAAGGGAAACAGAACCCCCCTCCCCACCCTCTTCTTCACTGGCTGAAGTCAGGATGTGAAACACCTGCCTGTCTCTCACCCCTGTTTTCCAGCAAGTGCAAGGAATATTTACCACCCAGGCCCACCAAAAGAAAGATGTGTCATTTTGCCACCAATTTATGGCTGGATGTCTTTAATCCTCAAGATACATCACGGAGACCTGAAGAGGAAGAACCAGTAGCAGGAACTGCCCAAACCACCTGTTTGGGTAGGAGCTAGAGAAGTGCTCCCCAGTGCCCATTGCTTCCCACGGACATCGCTAGCTTTTCCAGCCTGGAAAGTAATGTTTCCTGCCAAATTCTGCCAAAAAAGCTACCTCTGATCTTTCGAGTGATTTGGTTTACAGAATGAAGGTAAGCATGAAAATGCATCAGCAAGTGCCAGAGCCACAACTCCAGAGGCTTTCCCTCTGTAGCCAGTGAACACTGGGCTCCTGCTTCTCCCATGATGAATGACATTTCAGCACTGTAATCCCAGGTAAAGGGATAGACTGGCAGCCAGCAAGGATCCTGGAAAGCTCACTCTCTGCCCCTGGGCTGAATTTACTCCAAGCATGCAGCAGCTTCTAGCGAGCAGCTGGAAGTGGCACAAAGCTTTCGAGAGCAGGCAGAGAGCAATCCTGCACAACCAGCAGAAACAGTGGTCCCTGCTGTGCCACTGCCTCAGGCTCCAACCAGGATCACAGAAGTCCGCAGTGGAAAACACAGGGCATTCACTTTTAACATTCTTGTGCTGGGACAAAACACAACCTAGGGTCTGGGTTATGAGGTAACAAGGGCTGGGCTCCTGCTCACCCCACTGACAGCAAACCCAGTGATGCACACAGTCTTCGGCACTCTCAAGCCATTGCCATGAAGCTTCTCTCCCTCCAGGTAGCAGCAGCATAGCACAGGTGAACCTTCATCCAAGGAGAGAGAAAAGGTTCTGAGAAACACAATCTTTAGTTCTTAAAACACTTCAGTATTCAAATAGGCAAATACACTTGTGCAAATTATGCTCAGATACATGTAAAACACAGTGAATAGTACTCGGTGTTCATAGGTGCACCATGGCCAAAGGACTTCAGACACCAAAGTGTTTTGGCTGCACCTCCAGGCAATGTCACACACTGACCAGGACACGAGTCACCATAGGCTTGAGTTTCATTTTTCAAGTCTGAATCTAAGACTTCTATACCCACCACCCTGAGCAGGGTGATGCAGTTTGGACATCAAAAACTCCCCAGAGATGTAGTACCAGCAGGTGTGATAGCACAGACGTGGCAGGTCTGGATCAGCAGAAACTAGAGCCACACCTGAGCATGAGTGAGTGCAGCCCTGAACACACATAGCACACACCACCTCTGACAGCCTTTAATCTCTGCTGTGGCTCACAAGAGGCACCTGAGGCACACCAAGGTAACACAGCTGTGCCAAAAGAGGGGACACATCCCAGTCCAGAGTCCAGGAACCGTGTTTACTTGTCAGGCACTGTGTCCGCAGGTGGTATTGGCTGAGGGGACACATCAGAGCCTGCAGAGTTCCTGCACCACTTCTGCAAGGTCAGGCTGGTGGTACAGTACAGCCTAGCCTAACCTGTGGACCAGAGCACACAGAGGGTATCCAGAGGTCACATCCTGTGCCAGCCAGGGGCACTCTGGGTCTGAAGGTCATGCTGGCAGAGGGGCCAGGTTACAGCCTATGGAGCCTGCTGGTCATATACCGTCCCTGAAGGTCACACTGGCAGAGTAAAATGTCACAGCCTGAGTAGCAGATACAGGGTGTCTGCCAACGGTGGGTGCAGGGTGCACCGCCAGCCCACTGCCAAGCCCCTGGTAACACTGTAGAGCTGAGTGGGCACCCCGGGGGCTACCCAGCCCCGCCGCGGCCCCGCTGTCACTTGAGGCCGTAGAGGATGGCAACACCCAGGAAGAAGAGGAGCCCGATCGAGAGATCGGA
>VXAZ01000465.1:68716-109291 GCA_013399875.1 Gymnorhina tibicen | reverse complement strand
ACGGCGTCCCTGTGCCGCGGCCCCCCCCCGCCGGAGGCGCAGCTGCCCCCGCCGCGCCCGCAGAAGCTGCTCCCGCTGCAGCTGCTCCCCGTAGTGCGCGCGGTAGAATGCGTCGAAGTTGAAGGGTGGCGGAACGGGCCCCGGGCGGGCAGCGGGGGCGCGGGGCGGCGGCGAGGCAGCGGCGGGAGGGCGGCCCGAGGGCCGGGGTGCGTCGCGCAGCTCCTCGACGCTCAGGAGCCCGCGGTCGTACTTGCGGCGCAGCGCGGCGCTGCCCAGCACCCGGTAAGCCTCGCTGACGGCGGCGAAGCGCGCGGCCGCGGCCGCGCTGCCGGCGTTGCGGTCAGGGTGGTACCGGAACAACTGCTCGTAGTACGCCGTCTTGATCTGCGCCGCCGTCGCCGTGGACGGGACACCCAGCACCTCGTAGAGGTCGCAGCGCGGCCGCGGGGCTCCAACACCGCCCGTCTGCGCGGCCCGGGACGGCGGCGAGGCGCAGCCGGGCCACGGAGTCGCGGGGAGGAGCCGCCGCAGCCGCCCGAGCGCCGCCGGCTCCATCAGGGCCTCAGCGCCCGCCCACCGCCATCCTATACGCCGCAGCACGAAGAAGGGACGCCACGCAGCAGTAGGAATTGCGGCGCAGAAAAGTAACGTATGCAGATACATGGTCGGCTGTGCGACTACGTCACGCGGCGGCGTGGTCGCCGGGTAGTGACGTCACGCAACGGCAGCATGGCGGGCAGCGGCCGCCGGCCCGAGCACCGCGGGCCTCCCGAGCTGGTGAGCGGGGGGGGATGGAGGGGAACCAGGCTTCTCTGGGCTGGCCCTCCTGGAGGTCCCGGGCCTCACCACCCCCGCTGCTCTCTCGTTACAGTTCTATGATGAGGCTGAGGCGCGGAAGTATACACAGAAGTACGACGGGACCAGCGCTGCGAGACTGCGGGGCCGGGCGCGGCCTGTCGTGGGGCGGGGAGGGGTCTCATCATGAGGCGGGCATCGGGGGGACCCACCGGGGATGGGGGCGATCTGGCCTGGATCCTGCCGGGAGTGGCGGGGGCCCTGCAGTGAAGTCTGGGCGGTCCGGCCCCGGCATGTGGCAGCGGCGGGGTGGGGCGCGGAGTGGAGGGGAGAGGGTCAGGTCCTGCTGTCAGGCAGTGTGGGTTCAAATCTAGCGGTATGGGGGGATGTTGCCGTGGGGTTGCCGCCCATCGCCCACGCTCTGCCTATGCCTCAGCTCCCGGATGGTGGAGATCCAGTCGCAGATGTCGGAGCGTGCTGTGGAGCTGCTGGGGCTGCCCGAGGACCGTCCATGCCTCCTCCTGGACGTGGGGTGAGCAGGGCTCTGCCCGGTTCCATGGCACATGGAGCATCTGGGGCTGGAGGGGTGCACAGGGCAAGGGGGCAGCCAGATCCCACAGCACCAGTGTCTCTTGTGGGCTGAAGAAGAGGGATAGGCTGCTGTAACGTTGGTTGTGTCTGGCCAGCAGCAGCCTCAGACCAGCCCCATGATCCCAGCACTTTCCCCCTTCCTCCCTTTTAGCTGCGGCTCAGGGCTGAGTGGGGATTACATCTCCGAGGAGGGTCACTACTGGATTGGCATGGACATCAGCCCTGCCATGCTGGGTGAGCACAATCTCCCCTGAGACCTCCACGTCGCCTCAGAGGCCCCAAAGGTGGGAGCTGGTTGCCTGAGCTGTGCTCTGTTCTGTGCAGATGTGGCTGTGGAGAGGGAGGTGGAAGGAGACCTTCTCCTTGCAGACGTGGGTCATGGCATTCCCTTCAGGCCTGGCACGTTTGATGGCTGTATTAGGTGAGTCTGCACATGTTACTGAGCTTTCCTGATGCCCCACAGAACTGCACAGTACACGTGGTGCACATCTGGTAAATCACAAGTGAGAGGGACTGGCCTTGTCAGCCACTCTTTGCTCTGTGCAGCTTGGCTCCATCACTCCAAGACAAACCTCCAGAATTGTGGATGGTAGAAAGAGTTTGTGACAGCTGTTTCCCAAGTGATGCTTGTCCTTTTGTGCTGGTGAGCTAGGAATTTTGTTAAAGAAAATAAAATAAAATTGGGAATATTGTCAAGATGGCTGAGACCTGCACCAAGGAGGAGACCAGAGTATGTGGCATTGCTTAGAAAGGTCAGTCCGTGGATCAAGGATTTGATGGTTGGTTTTGGGATGAAGGGGACAGAAGGACTTTTCTGCTTAGAGAACAGCTGGGGAGAAGCAGGGACTGTCCACTGTTGAGCCAAAAGCTCTGTTTTAGATTGCTCATTGGGAAAACCTGCTTGGCCAGGCAAGGGACACAGCTGAGGTCTTGAATTCTCATCAGGATCTGTAGTGATTGGACTTGGAATGGGTTCAAGCTGAAAAGGGGAAAATTTAGGTGAGATACACAGAAGGAATTCTTCCCTGTGAGGGTGGTGAGGCCCTGGCACAGGTTGCCTAGAGCAGCTGTGGCTGCCCCATTCCTGGAAGTGGCCAAGGCCAGATTGTACAGGGCTTAGAGCAACCTGGGATAGTGGGAGGTGTTCCTGCCCATGGCAGGGGGTGGAACAAGATGAGCTTTAAGGTCCCTTCCAACCCAAACCATTCTGTCATTGAATGATTTGAGCACTTGGACTAAAGGCGATGCCTGGTGATGCTTTTGTCCTTTAACTTACGCACCCTGTTGAGTTTTGGTGTAGTGAATCTCCAGAGGAGTTTGTGTAACTGCGAAACAGAAGGCAAAACTACAGAGGAACAGAGGAAACAGAGGAAATTAAATAATTTGAGGCCCAGCACATGCTTAGTCCTGGAATTCAGCTCAAATGGAAGTGGCAAGCTCTGTGAAGGAACCACTGACTCGGTGTCCTGGGGATCTTACTTTCCTTCTCAGTATTTCCGCAGTGCAGTGGCTCTGTAATGCTGACAAGAAATCACACAGCCCCCCAAAACGCCTCTACAGATTCTTCTCCACTCTTTACACTGCCCTGGTAAGTGCCACCCTTTACCAGCCAGGCCTCTGCTGCTCTTATGTCTTTGCTGGTGCTTTTAGCAAGATACTTCAAGTTGGGTTGTTTTAAGTAAATGCTGCTCTGAAGCAGAACTGGCAGGAGCACCCACTGCCTACCTTCTTGCCTGGTGCTGCTTCTCATCAAGGTTGGACTTGATGGTCTTGGTGATCTTTTCCAAACTTAATAGTTCCATGATTCTGTAATCTCTGGTGTTCCCCCTGTGCCTCACTGGCTCTGTGGGCTGAGCAGCTCTCCTGGGAGCCTTGTCCTGGAGGTTTTGGGGAGGAGGGAGCTCATGTCTGGGGCTGGGATGGGGTGACCAGAGGGGTTATCTGCACTGAGACAAGTGTGTGACCAGCTTTATTTCCTGCAGGCCCGAGGATCCCGAGCTGTGCTGCAGTTGTACCCTGAGAACTCGGAGCAGGTACAGCCCATCAATCAGTCAGGAAGGGGTACAGGCAGACAAATCATATGCTGTTTGGGGCTCTGAATGCATCATGTTCTTCCACATCAAGTTTGTGTCTCTGTCCTGCTTGCCAGTTGTAAAGCTCTTCAAAAGCCAAGCAAAATATCCTGTAAGGAGGATACCTGGTATAATTTCTGTTGTTTCATAGATTGTCTTAGGCTGAGCCTTAAAATGAAAGTGGCAGGACACGATGTGAATCTGGGTTTGAAGACTGGCTGTAGTCATCAGCACTGCACTGTAACTCGGGTCTGGAAAATCCAGCCTAGTATCCCTCTCCTAGAGAGTCTGCTGTGCCAGCTAACCCAGGCTAGACTGAGGAGCAGAGAATTGGTGTCTGGATGGCACTGCAGAACCAGGAGATAGGTGCAGAGTTTAGCAGGAGGAGGACATCTTGGGAATGCCCAGTCAACTGTGGTCCTCCTAGAGGTCTCTTGGGCTTTTCTGGGGGATGAGTGCTAATTAACTTTTGCACCTGCTGCTTTTCCCAGCTGGAGCTCATCACAGCCCAAGCGATGAGAGCTGGATTTACAGGGGGAATGGTGGTTGATTACCCCAACAGCGCCAAAGCCAAGAAGTGAGTGCTGGGTCTCTGTGTGTGTTTGGGGTGAGGCCTGGGTTTAGAAGTGATTTTCTTTTTTTTTCCCCTGAGTTGTTCTCTCTCCCATTATACAGTCCTGGACAGAGGTTACATCTTAGATCTGACTCTGTTATAAACCATCTCAGTCTTGCCTGGGGACTGAGACTCTCATGCTGAATCCCAGGTTCATGCTCCTTATTCTTGTTCTTTCAGGTTCTTCCTGTGTCTCTTTGTTGGGACATCTGGCATGTTACCAAAGGTGAGGACCTCCATGAGGCATGTCCTGGCTGCTCTGTGATGTGGAAGAGCTGTGGGCATTGTGGGAGCCAAACAGCTCTGTGAGTGCAGATGTGACTTTATTTATACATTTTCTGCCAGTCATCAAGCCCTGCTCTCATAGAATCACAGACTGCTTTGGGTTGGAAGGGACCTTAAAGCTCATCTTGTTCCACCCCTTGCCATGGGCAGGAACACCTCCCACTATCCCAGGTTGCTCTAAGCCCTGTCCAACCTGGCCTTGAATACTTCCAGGGATGGGGCAGCCACAGCTGCTCTGGGCAACCTGTGCCAGGGCCTCACCACCCTTGCAGGGAAGAATTTCTTCCAATATCCAATCTAACCCTTCCCTCTTTAAAACCATTCCTCTGACATCTGCTTTTTTTGCCATGATTTCTGGAAGACCAGTTTGTTCCTGCTCTGGTCCTTCCCCTTGCAGATCCCTGCATTCCCCTTAGTTTTGATGGGCTGACTAATAGTTGTGCCTGGTCCAGAGGAGAACACAACTTCCCAGTCTTGCTTTCCAGGGCCTTGGTACCGACTGTGCCAATGAAGAGCCGCACCAGGCAAAGTTCACCAATGAGAGGTATCATGTGGGGGTGAGGCTGAAGGTTCTCCCCAACAAGAAGTGGGGGGACTTTGAGGGCTGGTTTTTACTGGGGACCACAGTGCTGCTGTATGAGAAGCAATGGGAAAGACAGGGAGGACTCTTAGCAGTCCAGGAGAGAACTGGTTTATCTTCCCAAGGGCCTGGACACAGGGAACAAAACTAGTTAGTTCCCAGGGCTCTTCCATGGGGTTGTAGGTGCTTACCCTAGAGCTGTACCTGAGCAGTCAATCGGGTGGGCTTTCTGTCCAGCACTGGGCTCTCCAGCTGGAGCCAGCAGTGTGGGAATGTTTACAGGGCTCATGATGGAGGCATGGAGGTAGGCTGCTGTGCCCCGAGTCCTGGCATTCCCGTTTTCCTCCTGTCCGGGTCTTTGCTCACCTCTGCTTAGCTGTGGCCTGGGGAGTTTCTGCTGCTGGCCAGGTCTCTTCCCATGGCAGTGGTGCAGGGAGGAGCCCCTCTTGCAGCCAGTGGGAGAGACAGAGAACAAAAACCAGAGGAAAGTTGTCGTGGCTGCTAGGAGCTTGTGGCTGCCATGTTTTCCTGCCTCTTACATTGCTGTTCTCTTCTCACTTAGTCTAAGGTATATCTGGTCTTGGAGGGCAGTTGCAGAGCTGGGAACTTTTTAGGAAGCCTGACTTTGTCTGCCTTGTTTGGAGTAGAGCAGACAAGGGGAAGGCGGTTGAGCATGAGCCCATAATCCCCTGAGATCCCAGAGTGCAGCATGCTGCTGGTGTGACACGGGTTATGGCATGGGGGTGTGCATGACTGCTGGAGTTCACAGGTCAGGATCCCTCAGCTCCAAGCCAGGGCTGGAATCAACCTCCTTTTCCAGCGTGTCTGGAGCTTGGCCACATGTCCTAGTGCTAGCTGAGCTTCTTGTCTAGGGGTGGTGGGAGGGAAACTCAATACTTTTGTGACCCAGTTCTGGGTGACAATCCTCCAGGGCAGAGAAATGTGCCCCCACACCTCAGTTCCTCTCCAGCTGCTGTCCACTTTCCCCATAGGACACGGTTCAGAAATGTCAAGGGCAAGTCTGTGAAGAAAAGCCGGGACTGGATCCTGGAGAAGAAGGAGCGTAGACGACGCCAGGGCAAGTGAGTCCTGCCTCAGAGGCTGACCTGGCCTGCTGTCACCTGTCCAAATTCCTGCCACAAACCTGCTCTCTTCCCCTCCCAGCGTGACCTGCAAGTGGTGCTGAGCTGTTGCCTGCTTTTCCCACAGGGAGGTGCGAGCAGATACCAAATACACAGGTCGGAAGCGCCGTCCTCACTTCTGAATTGTCTGGACGCTGCTGGCATGGAAGGTGGCACCTGTGGATGGCACCCCATGCCTGGGGACTTGCTGGGACTGATCATTGTGGCTCTTGAAGCTGCAAACCGGCTCAGGTGCTGCCAAATAGCAAAGCTTCCAGCCCTGTTTCCCTGGTGAAGGTGCAGACAGTGCTCTGGCCACTTGGGTGTCTGCAGTGCCATCACTTACCTTCCCGAGTGCAGTGAGCCAGCTGAGCTCCAGGTAAGCCAGGACGTGATACCCGTTCCTCACTAAACAGTCAAAGAATTGGAAGTGTTTGCTGATCTCCTGCATCCTGCCCTTGGCGCTGGGAGTACTGAGGTGGGAATATGGTACCTCATTCCCTGCCAGCTTCCCCTCTGCCTGCAGAGGATCCACGCTGTCAAGGTGTAGATCCATGAGGACAAAGTTCCTCTTGGCACAAGTGTTATTCCAGTAGCCATTTGCTCCTGTCAGTGCTTGGTACCAAGCCCTGTTTGCTTTAGTGCTTCCAGGGTGCTGGGGCTGACTGGACCCCCAGTCACCTCTTCCCTTCCCTTGAAACAAGAAGAGGTGCCACCCAGAGCTTTACAGTTACAAATGTTTATTCTACATAAAAATTCCACAAAATGGGAAGCTGTTTTGCACCCAAAGCCTTGGGAGAAGAAAGGGATGCTAGCAGGGAGGGAAAGAGGGAAGGAGGAGAGAGGCAACATACAGTGTCATCCAGCCCAGTGAGACAGAGCAAGCCAGGGTCAAAATCCACATAGAAAACAAGGACACTTAGCTCACAGTACAGCAACAGTAGAACTCCACGGGGGGCTCGGAAAGCCTTCAAGTACATTAATTACAAAAAAACCCCAATCCCCAGTTCGAGTGCAAGCTGTGCGTGCCCCACACTGCTCATGGAATACTGCATCAACAGGCTCCCAGCATGGGGAGGGTGGGTGGCACTTGAAACAGAGGTGGTGGAACCCAAAGGACAAGCGGGTGCAGGTTGGGGGCTGGAAAGAAAAGGTGAAACATCTTCCCAAAGCACAACCACACTTGGTGATTTGGTCTGTACATGCAACGACACAGGTAGGTAAAAAGGAACTCAATGGGGCTTCCCATAATGCAGGGGTAATTATTGCACCAAAACACCCTCCCCTCACAGCAAGGACAGCATGAGCCTGCCTGTGGGGCAGCAGTGGTAGCCTGCTCCTCATCTCCCTTGCTTTGGAGGAGCCCAGCACCACTGCTGCCCACAGGATTCCAGCAAAGTGCCAGCGGCCCTGACTGGCCCCGTCCGACTCCTGCTGCTGTGAGGGCTGCTGGCAGTGGTGGTGCCAACAAGGAGCAAGGGCCAAGAATCCCCCTCGGTGCTGTTCCTGGCCTTGTGCCTTGACAGGGGTGCCACAGCCCTGATGTCAGGTGAGCTTGTGCCACTAAAGCTGCTGCTTGGAAGAAAAGTTACCTTGTGCTAGCAGTGGTCATGGCTGCAGGGCAGGAGCCTGGGAGGAGGGTTTTCCTGCCTGCCCAGTGTTATTGCTTCCTGGAGGGGCCCTGGGGGGCTCTTGCTGGCCTGGCAGAGTGAGCATGGACAGCAGTGGCAGGGAGCTGCTGAGGGACAGGAGCATGGTCGCTCCCTCTTCCTGCAGCCAGACATGTCCCCTGGGAGCAGAGACCCTGCCCTTGCCTGCCTCCTGCCCCTGCCTACATGGTCCTGGTGCCCCAAGCCCTTCAGTGCGCACAGGCTGCAGTGCTGGAACTCACATTGGTTGGTGCGGGACTGTGAAAGAAGGGGGCTTGGTCCAGGATGTTCCCGTGGCCACACCCTGAAGGGCTTGGACTAGGCAGTGCAGGGAACCAGGCTAGACCCGCTTCCCAAGGGCAGCTGCATGCAACAAGGGGCTGTATGAGGGGACCTTGGGTGACAGTGGCAGAGAAGGAGCTGTGTCAAGGCTGCTGCTGGGCAGGGCTGGCCCTGGGGGAGGCAGCACTCTGTGGCTGTAGCCACTGCCTTTCCCCTGCACCCAGGGGCACAGCACCATGCCAGCTTGTGGAGCAGCCCTGCCGTGGTGCTGGTGGGAGCTGGGAGGTGATGCTGCCTCAGGCTGGAATACTGGCTGCCATCAAGTGTCCCTTTTCTGCTACCAGCACCTGTCCCAGTGTGGCAGTGAGCCTGGCCTACCTTGGGACTCCTCTGTGGTGCTTTGGCATGTGCACAGGCCAGCCAGAGCCCTGGGGTCTCCAGAGGAAGGTGAGGGCAGAGCCTTGTCCCCAGCCAGAGGGTAACAAGCAGTGGCAGCACTGGACCCCCTGAGCTGCCAGTGGGCTTGGACCCCATGGCAGCTGCATCCATGTCATGGGCACAGCAAGAGGGCACAGGGCACCCAGGCTGTCCCACAGCACCCCACTGAGAGCAGGTGCCTCATTGGATGGCTGGGCAGAAGGGCACTGTGCCAGGAGCACCAAGGTGCCAGGAGATGACAAATAGGCAGTCAGGCAGGACCAGGTTGGATACAGGAGGGGGAAGGCTGCTACTCCTCGCTTGCAGGGGGCTGGATACAGCAAGGGCTGCTTCTGAGACCACAACAGGAGAAAGCCCAACTGCTTCCAACCCCCAGCCATGGGTATGGAAAAGCAAGGCTGGAGCAGCCCTGCTTGCAGGCGAGTGCTGCCAGGGGCTGTGGACATCAGCAACAACCCCAAACCTTGGTGGGCAGAGTCCAGGCCTGTGGGCAACAGGAGCCAGGACCACAATGTGCCAAGGCTGAGAGCACAGCGATGAGGCTGTGGTGCAGGGTGAGCAGCCAGTGAAATTTGCTGGCCTTAAGACTACCCATGCCATCCTGTCCTGTCAGGCCAGCATCCAGGAGCAGCACTGGTCCCCATGTCCCCTATTCCTGTCCCCAGGCAACTGTGATGGCCCCAAGCAGCAGCTCCTTATTCCACACTGCTCCATCAGGCACCCACCACCTGCAGTGGCACGTCCAGCCCTTGGCACCCTACTGGAGTGAGGGCTCACGTAGGGAGGGGACAGCCCTGCCACCGGAGGAGTGGCAGGGATGGAGCCCCAGAGCCAGACACAGTCATTGGCCAGGCAGGGTTGGGCAGAGCACACCCCTGGGGAAGGGCCCCGAAGAGAAGCAGCCCAAGGGAAGGTGTTTGCAAGCACAGATGCAGCTGACAGACATGAGAGTTCAAGGTGATGGGCAAGCTGGGGAAGTTGACTGGGCACCGTACTCCCAAGGACCCCTAACACCCATCATCGGTCCCTCCTCCTCCTCAGCTGTCAGCAACACAGATTGCCCATCAAAGGAGGAACAGCAGTGCCCAAGGGCACTTTTGTCCCCCACCTGGTCCCAGCCAGCCACGCAGCCTGGAGCAGTGATGAGAGCTTGGGTTCCCCCCCAGGGTCCCCCTTGCGCCCATCACCATCACCTGCCCCCCACCTGCGCCCCGGGGCCGGAGCTCCCTCCACACAGACGCACCGCACCGCACACACAGCGTCACAAACAACCATGCATTAGAAACTGAAATGCTGCTGGGAGGCTCCAGGGCTGCGTGGGTTGCTCCGGTGTGGCTGCAGCCCCATGGCACGCGCGGCTCCATCGCATACAGTCCTGTGGGGTGAGTCTAGCCGAAAATGCCGCCGAAGGTGGAGGCGATGACGATGCCCAGGATAACACAGCAGATTATGATCATAATCTTCTTCTGCTCAGGTGTCACAGCAGAAGGGAGAGAGGGGAGGGAGGATGGTGAGTTTTGGGGCAGGATGTACCCAGGAGCTTGGAACAGCAGTCTGTCCTGTTCCCCTTTGCCTGTGGTGGACTCTGAGCAGCACCTTGGTAGCCAGAAGGGCTCTAGCAGTGCTGGGCAGGGATGGGCACCCCTGCTCCTGCTCCAGCCCTGGGTTGGCAGAGCTGAGCTGGTGGCCCTCTGGTCCGCAAGCTGAAACGGGACCAGGTGTTGGGAGCAGGACAGGCAGCTGGCACTGTGCTCAGGGTCTGAGCTGGACCACGACCTTTCCCTACTTTTTTTGCAAGGGACGTGGCTCTCACAGCATGCCTGCTCTAGGGGTCCACCTTGTCCCTTTTCTTTCCCCCAAGAAGCACCCATGCCCTATCACTCATTGTCAGCTTTCACACAGTCTGTGCTGGGAGCTCTGCCTCAGCTGTGCAACCCTCAGGACGTGAGCTGCTCCCAGTGATGTGGGGTAATGTGGTCCCCAGGCACCTGCAAACCTGTGCCAGGCTGCCTGGAGCAGGCAGGGTGAAAGCCGGGCCCTGCCTCTGGGATGGAGGTGTCAGCAGTGCAGGCAGGGGCAGATGGGCCCCAGCCAGAGCCGTGACTCACCCGTCTGGCTTTGCTCTGGTACTTCACCGCTTTTTTGGTGTCGGACACAGCCCGCTCCACATAGTCCACCGAGTGCTCCACGTTGTACTCGATGCGGTCAATCATTTCTCCCTGCAGAAGGAGGACACAGCCCGCGCGCCCACGCGCGTGCAGACGTGAGCTCCTTCCTGCTCCACTGCTCTCTGGCTCCGGGTGGATGCGGCCCTGCCCAGCAGCCCTGCATAGAGAGAAGCACTATCAGCTGCCTGTGGGCACTAGGTGTTTCCTGGGGTGCCCCGGCATGCGAGCTCTGGACTGCACGCCCCATCCCAGAGGATCTCTGTGCACATCCCAGCAGGGAGACAAGCAAGGGTGAGGGACAAGGTAGTTCCCAGCCCAGTCTTGGCGCTGACCTGTCCAGTATCTCAGGTGACATCAAAGTCACAACCGGATCTACACCAGCACCACACCACCTGCTGCTAAAAAGTGGAGGCATGGCAAGGAGCAAGGACAGCACCAGTAGCACCATGTGGAATTCTCACAAAACCATGCACATGCAGGGACCAGGGACCACTGCTCTGATGCACACAAGCGCTGCACTGAAGGCAAGAGGGTCCGGAGCAAGGCCAGCCGAGATTGCAGGGCCCTGCAGGAACCTCTGCCCCTGCTGCCCGGGTAGGTTGGGAGTAGGGGCTCCTGTGGGTGTGGGGACACGGGTTGGGGTGAGCTCCTCCAGCCTTGTTCACCGCCTTTGGCCCCATCCTGACCAGGCAGGGAAACAGCCAAGTCCTGCAGCAGCTGGACAAGGGTTGGCATGAGTGGGAGTTTTGAAGCCCCGTGTCCTCCTGCATGGCATGGAGGGAATTGGGGCCATAGAGCCATGGGCTGATAGCCAGCAACTCTGCAATGCCCATTTCTCAACCTAATGCTGGAGAGCACAGGGAGGACAAACCTTGAGGCCCAGAGGTGCTGAGCACCGAGCCCCACCAGCTGCTCCCTGTCTTGCCTAAAGCTGCTGCTTCTTCTCCCTGCCTGTGCCATGCCTGCAGCAGAGCAGAGCTGCCAGCCTTGCTGCCTGCCCGGCACCCCTCTGTTCCCAGTGCCAGCAGCTCCGAGCGTCTCACCCACAGGACAAGGGTGCTGGCACTGTCCACCCCTTGGCACGGGGCAGGGAATCATGAATTCCCCACATATGTCCCCCATGGCAGACAGGACAGGCCACCAACACCACCATGCCCCAGTGACCCTTGCCGTCCTGCCACTGGCCATCCCAGTGCTATGCAAGCAGCAGCCATGCAGGAGCAGCCATGCAAAGCAGAGCATGCAGCACCACGGGGCTCGGCCAGTGGACCTTTACCTGCCACCGACGTCTCCTCGGGCCATGGCAGCATGGCGGGCAAGAAGGGGGGTGAGCAAAGACACAGGAGCACACGCCTGGCTGAAGGGACTGGCGCCAGGGGCTGGCACCACAGCCGAGGGGGCACCCCGAGCTCACCCACCTGGGCCTGGTGCTCCAAGGAAGACGAAGAAATCTCCCCCTGCATGGCAGCCACCCACTGCCCTTCTGAGCCCCTCACTGAACCTACCACCCCACACACACAGCACCCCAGCTCTGGGGTGCCAGGCGGGTGACTCCAGCCCTGGGGAGCCCAGTTCAGCCCCACTGGGAGCCATGCTGGTCCTAGATGTGTTTTTTCCTCTCAACACCCACCCAGGCAGGGGAGCACTGTTCTCCAGCTTCCCCACCCACCACAGGGAGCCCCATTGCCCTCCAACCCCTTCAGGTGAGCCCCTGGGCTGTACCATTTCCCCACCTGGCTCTCCACCAGCATGGCCATATCCATAAACATGTCGTGCAGCTCTCGGATGCTGTTCTCCAGTTTGATGATCTCGCTGTGCCGTGTCTCAATCTCATTCAGTGCCTGCTTGGTGATGTTTGAATCCATGATGATCTGCAGGGAAAATAAGGCCACTGAGCACCGTGGCTCAGCCCGACCTCCAACGCTGGGACTGGGGGCACCAAGAGAGGGATGAGCAGGAGCTACAGAGCCCTTCCAACCACCCCAAGCCAGCTAGTTTGCAGCAGGATGCTGGGATGCAGCCCCCTGGGCTGAGGGAGCTGGCTCAGCTGCAGCTTGTGCCAGTGCTTACCCCAGAGGAGAAGATGGCTGGGTTGCCGCTCTCCAGCATGTCCTCCAGCTCCTCACTGGTGGTGGTCCTGCCAGCTGCAACAGCACAACAGAGATCAGCCAGGAGCCCCCTGTCCCCATCATTGGTCCCACAGCCCCACCACAGGGCTCTGCTACCTTCATGGTATTTTTCCCGTAAGTGGAACAGAGCAAAGCTTTCAGCCCCAAGAGCATACAGGGCAGTTTGAGGGGCTACTCTCCCACAGCCTGGCTCTGACACCCCTCATTTTAAGGGCATCAAGCTGCCAGCTTGGCTCAGCTCACACAGGAATGCCCATCTGTCCCTCCTGGACACATCGACAGTTCCTGTGGGGCAGGGAGCAGTGCTAAGGGACCAGCAGCCACCAGCATCCATGGTGGCTGTGAAGGAGGAGGGATGGGGAACCAGCCACAAGCAAGTATGTTCTTGTCAAACTCTGTCCCAGCCAGTTCAACTGGGTTCAGCTGGACTGCCCAAGTTTTGGTTCTGCTGCTGTGTGACAGAAGCCAGGCTCTGTCCTTCCCCCTGTGGCAAAACCCTCCGTGTCTCTGGGGACCTCCAGCCCCATGGCTCCTCTGGAAGCAATTCACCCACAGCACATGGTTCACTCCATGGGTGACACTGATCCCTGCATTAACTGCAGTGTATTCCTTGGGCTAGCAGCCATGTGGGATATGTGGAATTAAAGCCGGACAGATGGAGATGCTGGGCAGGGCACTGGGGCTTCCCAGTGGGATGGGGAGGGTGAGCAGGTCACCTGAGACAGGGCAAGTGACACCCCACTGGTGCAAACGGGGCAGTCAGGCAGGAACAGCTACTGAAGTGACTCCACCAAGCCTGATGAAACCAAAACCTGCAGGGCAGGGCTGCGGTCTGTAGATACTCCCCTGTGACATACTGCCTGCAGCCAGTGGTACTGAAAGGGACCTCCAGGATGAGCACAGGGCACCTCGGAGTGGGGGAATGGGGCACAGCGGACCACAGCTCCCATACCCACAGGCAGAGGTTGGAGTTCCATCTAGACAACTATGACCTGGTAGTGACCCCGAAGCCCTGAGAAGCTGCTGTTTTGAGTCACAAAAACAACTTGAGCCCTGTCTGTGCCCCATGGGAGTTCACAGATGTATGTGAGGCCTAAGCTTTGCCATGTCTTGCTCACGGACCTCAGGATCACTCTCCCCACCTTCCCCAGCTCTGAGAAGGATCCACAGCCCGTTTCCAGACACTGTTACATGTTTTAGGGTGACAGAGAATCACTCCCACCAAGGATGACCCATGACACCCCCTTGCCAGCCTTTCTTGCCTGTTGGCTCCTCACTCTGGGCTGACACTGCCCTGCTTCCAGGAAAGGAGAACAGGGGACCAAGCAGCATAAATTTACAAACCCTCCTGTTGATGTGCCCAGCTCTGAGCAGTCACTGGCCCAGTGATAAGGAGCAGCATGCGAGGTGCTGTCCATGGAGAGCTACTTGCTCTGCCAACTGCCAGCCCTCAAGGCAGTCCTGAAGGGCAAGCAGTGGGATCAGCTCCAGGAGATGCCAAGTCTCTCATGAGCAGAGGTGGGATGGGATGCAGGATACGTGTTCACATCCTATCCTCCCTGCTGCCTCATTCCCCTAATGCAGAGCACAGGGCTGGTAAAAGCTGCGTCGAGGTGAAGGATGAGAGCAAAGACATCACATGTATTAACACCTGGCCAGGCAGTGCTGACCTGGCCAAGGGCCACAGCTGCTCAGGAAGAACTTGCTTTAATGCTAAGCCAAAGCTTGGGGCATGGAGGCTGCATCTCACCCACACTGTGCAGCACAGCACCTGCCAAAGGCTTAACTGGGCTTCCTGGTTTGGCTTCCTGGTCTGTCATTAGCTCCTCCACAGCAGTAAAATCAGCTCAAAGTGTCCTGGGTACCTGCCTGATCTGCTGCTCACATGACCACAGGGCCGTGGCACAGCCACAAATGGGAGGGAAAGGATGGAGCCACTGCAAGGTAGCACCAAGGGAGAAGAGTCTGGGGGAACACTCCTTCCCCAAAATTTGGTGAAACACTGGAAAATCCTGAGAATTGGACCTGTGTTTCCCCAGAGAGCTTCAGAGCACATCTGCCTCTTACTTGGCATCTCTAGCAATTAAAGTTTCTTGGAGAGAAGCAGCTCTGCCAACGAGACAAGAATCCTAGAGCACAGAGGGAGCTGGAGATGCAACGTCAGGTGGCAGGGAGAGAACAGCGAGAGACAGTGCCCAGGTCACACTGCTGCAGGGGCCATCGGAAACTCTGGGACAGGTGGACATGAAGACACTGAGGAGACTTCCCACCTCAAGGCACAGTCCTTGGCCCTGTAATGCCCAGCTGGACAGAGTGAACATCCCCATGGACCAGCTCCCAGGGGATGCGGCAGGAGCAACCCTGTTAGGGTGTGGGGGAAGCTCCCAGGGAAGCTTCTGGTGCCACAGTTCAATCCCACAGCCCAGCTGACACTGGATGCCAGTTTGCCCAATTCTGCATGCAGATGGTCTATAAACAGGGAAGGTACCTCAGGGCTGAAGGAGTCCAACATGCCATGGCCAAATGAAGGGCTGGGCTCTTCAGGCTGGCAGCATCCCCTGGGCTGGCAGCATCCCTCCTCCCAGCAGCAGGGCTGCACGAGCACCCGCAGAGCCACAGCTGGGACTCAGACACGCTGAGGACAAGGCACCTTTCCAAGGCTGGGATCCTCTGCCTGGAGCTGGCTTCTAAGCTCTTATTAGACACAAATCCATACAACTCATGAAGAGATGGATAACCGTGTCCTGTCCACCTGTGTGCGAGGTAACAGGGTACGACTGACTGGCCCACCTGGCTGTCACCCAGCTCAGACAGGTCTGGCACTGCCCACGCTGGTATTGGGATGAGAAGTATTAAGCTGCAAAACCCTGCCCAGCACATCACAAAGTGCCACCCACCTCCTTGACCCTCAGCATCTGCACTCAAGATAAATCCCATGGTCATTCCTGAGATGAAAGTGCCACAGGAATCCTAAATAAGCTCTGAGGTGGCCAGATGAGTTGCCAGGACCAGAACAGCCCCCAGACTCTCTTGGCTCAGGGTGGGATGCACCCACAGCTCACTGTTCTGCACACCAGTTCATCTGGTCTGGCACAGCAGGGCCTGATGAAATCTCTAGTGCCCTCAGATACAGCAGATGCTTTATTTTTGCCTCCTCGGTTCTGCACATAACAAAACTGTCCCTACAAACAAGCAGCATCTGTGCAGCACCTCCATGGCTTCAGCTGCACACCCACCATGGAGAGCAGCTCCTCCAAGCTCCAAATCCAATTTCTCTGGGAGCAAAACCTAATTAGATTTAAGATATAATTTCTCCTAATGGACAAAATAGAGAGGAAAAAAGCAAGGGAGTGACACCTCTCACCTCAGGCAGTGTGGAGAGGGACATGGCTCCTGGCATCAGATGTAGGGCATGGCTGGGGTGGGGGCACAGTCCAGCCACTGTCCTGCTGTCACCAACTTGAGGACATGGCCATCCTGCCATCCCTCCATGACATCTGGAGTGTTTAGGAGCAGAGAGGTGAGTAAAGTGGGGGTGAGAGCACCGGTTAAGGCTGGGTANGGGGAGGGGAGGGGAGGGGAGGGGACGTGCTCCTCGGTGGGCAGCGTGATGCTGATGGTCACCGAGGCACAACCTCTGACACACACAGACACAGCAGTGCCTACACAAGGAGAAGGGAACAGATCCTGAGAGGGCTGTGCAGAGCCCCAGCAGGTGGCTACAGCCCCGGGGCAGTGACTCTACATCACCAACTCTGCCACTGTCCTACTTGCAGAGCCAGATGTGGTGAGGATGGAGAAACTTGCTGGGTGCTAGGGAGCCCGCCCAGAGCAGCTGAGAAGTTCCTGCTCTCATACTTTGAAAATCCGAGTGATTTACTGGCTTTGCTGTCAGAGCTCCCAGCACCTTCTATCTTTGGATTCCTCAGCTGAAAATGAGAGCTGAGGATTTTGTGGAGCTCTGTGCAGTCACCACATCCCAGCTGAGCTCTGTTCCAAAGAGCCTGCACAGGTGCCCCTGGAGCAGCTGGGACTGAAGGCACTGGCTGGGACAAGACCAAGCAGAATCCCTGCCCAGGCAACACTCCTGGTAAAACCCCTGTAAGCCGTTCCTTTTGATGAGTCTTTTTGCTGGGAGATATTTATTTTCCACTGTCCTGATGGGGGAATCCAGCTTTGGCAAAGGGCTGTGCAAGAGGACTGTGTCCCACCCCAGCACAGCCTCATCCCACCTCTGCACTTCCTCCACACCTCCATCCTGAAGGGAATAAGGGTCCCTTGCTGTCAGGAACTGGGACACCTCCCCTACACTTCACATCGAGGACTCCATGGGGACTCCTGAGCAGCCCTTTCCCTGCACCCATCAGGCTCTGTCAGGCACTGACAACCTGGCAGGATGGACAGAGCAGACACAAGAATAACAATGTATCTTCAGAATTTAAGCAAAGCAGCAGAGCCCTCCAAAATCCAGTAGGAAAACAAGACGAAGGTTTCTTTCAGGTCTGCATCCAATCAAGGACGTGGCTGAGTCCTTCCAAATCTCCTCTCTAAGAGCGAGGCACAGGGATACCTTAAATTCCTGTTCACATGACAAGCCACTCCTCAGCTGTCAACTGCAGGGTAATGTTGGCTGATGGATGAGTCAGGCAGCTGGAGCAGTGACACAGCCTGCTTTACAGCAAACTGTCAAGCTCTTGTTGAGCCCTGTGTCAGTCAGCCTTCCTGTCCAGCCATGTTAGTATTAGACATCAGAAAGACAAATCTGAACAAAGATTAAGGCTTGCACAGCTCTGTCTCCTTCCAGCCCTCCACAGAAATTCCCACACCCCACAGCAACCCAGATTCCCAGACCCATGAAGCACATTCCCACAGGTGACCACCAAGGACACCAGTCTGACTCTCACAGATCTCTGGAGGAAAGAAAAACATCCATTTGGTTGTTAGGAAAAAAAAGGACTAAGTTCAGATCCTTCCATTCTGAGCACAAACCCCACAACATATCTGACAGTGAGATTATTTGCAAAAATCTCTTTTAATGTCTGCATGCCCTGACTTCCCCCTTGCTTATTCCCCTAATTACATGGTTCTTCTTTGCTGGGAGATAACCCCATTGCCCTAAACTATCCAGGTATCACTGACTGCCCAGAAGAACCATAAGGAGAGTGTTTTTGTAGACAGGCAGGACCAGACTTCTCCTAAGTGATGGGCTCTGGATGACTCAAAGATCTTAGTGCCAGAGTAGTGTCACCTGGGTGAGGTGTCACCAGCCTCAGAGGTGTCACCTGGGGTCCACCCTTGGCCAGACAACATAATGGCTGCTAAGAGCCATCAGGTCCTGGACCCAGAAAAGCGCCTGAGGCAGCACTGAGGCTCCTGCTCTTCCTGTGCAAGGCAGACCATCGGGAGCAGGAAGTGCTCCCATCTCAAGAATTCCCTTCTCTATTTTCTCTGTTTAGCTTCATTCATCCATGAAGAAGAGCCTGAGGAAGGACAAGTACACATAGGAATCAGGAATTCCCATGAGCTTCTTTGAATTAAAAATTAGCTGCAAACACAGAAGGAATTCCTCTCCTTGTGATTCCTGTGCTCTCTCTGCAGCATTTTTGGATGTACTTTGCTTGGATGCACTTTGCCACTGAAACTCAAGGTACCACTCCATGTCCATCTCCCACAGAAGCCGTGTTCCAGCCACTCCCATAGGCTCCTGTGCATCCCGGGTTTTCCCGGGAAGCTCTGCCCAGCTGCAGGAGCAGCTCTGATCCATTGGGAGCCAGTGCACGATGTGGCTCCATGGCACACACAGCTCAGCTGTGTTCCCATTCCAGGTTTACTCACTGATCTCCAGCTGCCTCTGGATCCTGCCCTTGCAGCGTTCCCGGTAGTCAGTCTGCGTGGCATTGTACTCGGACATCACCTCCACGAACTTGCGGGACAGTGTGGAGTGCTGAGAGGGAAGAGAAGGAGAGAGGGAGCTGAGGGTCCCATGGGAGGAAGAGCCCGGCTTCCCTGGCAGCAGGGAAGGCTCAGCCCTGAGCACCTCCTGCACCTCCAGCCACCCCAAAAGCATTTTCAGCCCAAATGCTGCTCCAGTGAGTGTGACAGAGCACAAGGGGGGGCAGGTGGCAGCAGGTGACACGTCCCCAGGGGAGTGGACCAAAGGCATCCCTCATCCAGCCCTACCTAAGCACAGCCTCCAACCCCTAGAGGACACCCTAGGAGGCTGGCAGCACCCTCCTTGCACTCTCCTTGTGCCCAGGAAGCCTGGAGGTGAGGCCACAGCAGTGCCCTGGGTTGAGCCCTGCCTGCCACTGCCATGCTGCCAGGACATGCCAGACCCTGCACTGGCACAGGATGGACCCGTGGGGATCACTCTGCAATGCTGGGGGCAACTGTACCCAGTCCTGCTCAAAGTCACAATCACAGAATCACTAAGTTTGGAAAAGACCTCAAAGATTATCAACTCTGACCTGTGACCGATCCTCACCTTGTCAACCAGACCAGAGAACTGACTGCCACATCCAGTTGCTCCTTCAACACCTCCAGTGATGGGGACTCCACCACCTCCCTGGGCTGCCTGTTCCAATGCCTGACCACCCTTTCAGTGGAGAAATTCATCCTGATGCCCAACCTGAACTCCCACTGGCACAACTTCGCACTGTTTCCTCTTGTCCTGTCCCTCGTTCCCTGGGAGCTGAGCCTGACCCCCATATGACTGCACCCTCCTGTCAGGGAGTTGTAGAGAGCAAGAAGGTCCCCCCTAAGCCTCCTTTTCTCCAGACAGAGCTCCCCCTCAGCTGCTCCTCATCAGACCTGTGCTCCAGACCCTCCTCCAGCTCCATTCCCATCTCTGGACAGTCTCTGCACAGCAAGGGAACAGGGAATGTCAGATGTGCCTGGTGCCACCAGCACTCAAGACGTGTTGGTGCAGGTGTTCGTACATCTGGAGCAGCCCCAGCCAGTGCAGCCTTACCTCCAGGCGACAACACTGGAGACATCTCCTGGGTACGCTTGCACTGGCTCTGCAGCTATTCTAAGCCAGCAACAGCAGTGTTTATGGAGAGCCTCAGCTCATCTTCTTCCTCCTCCACCACAAACTTCATATGAACGCCCCTGGCAGCTCCAGCTCCATCCTCTGCTCGAGAGGTGCTGACCCAGAGCAAGGTCAGAACAGCTCCCAAGCATCTCAGCTCGAAATCCAGCAATGACGTGACATGCCATCCAAGCCACTCTTCTGCTGTTCCAAAATTGTTCTTCCTAAAATCCACTTCATTCTCATTCAGCTGAAAACTATCAACATATGTTGATCTGCAGCCAAATATAGCCTGGCTGCTGAATGACACCCTTCCTGCTCACCAGCACACCATGCTACATGTCTTTTGCTTAAGAAGTTATTTAACTCAGAGTTTATTTTCTCAGATTGTTATTTTATGTTCCCATGAGCATCCCACATGTCTACAAAATGCATTTGATTTTTGGAGGAACATGGAGTTGTGCAAAATCAGCTAGAAAAAAGCATTTGAAATTGCTTTCAGACATTAAATAAGCCTACCTGAATACTGACAGTAAATAAAAAGCATATCAAAATGTACCTTGTTTGAAAGAAACTCATTAAACAGAAAATATTAACTCAAGTTAGGAAAAGGATTTGTTTCACTCAGGTCTAGCAACTCTTCACTCCCCAAGCATGGGCAAAGCAGCCCAAACTGGATTTCCAAAGAGCTGATAAAAGCTCTGGGTATTCACAGTGGGCTCTGAAAGCCCCCAAAAGCATACACTGAAACTGGGGTCCTTGTCCTTCATGTGATTAAGAGAAAGATATTTTTGAAGTGTTTATCCCATGGGGTAATACACAAAATTTATATTTATATATATAATATATACATATAGAAACACGGAAAATACTGTCGAGACCTCTGGGAAGTTGCATCACTGGCCGCGTTTCTGGACTGGGGATGCCCTTAGGAACTGTGACCCCAAGGCCCCTCCCTGTACCTGGATCTGCCGCAGGCAGGTCCAGATCTGATGAGACTCTTCTGTCTGGAAATGATCACAGCAAAGCCAGAATAAAAGTCCATAATCTTAATGCTCAGTTACTCCTAGTCTACAACATGTTAACAATGGGAAATCAGCTCCTCATTCCTTCTTTTACCCAGTGTTTTGCTAATAGCAAAGTCCATACAAACTGGAGAAGGCACAAATACCTACAGAAACATCAAGCTTCAAGCACCAGGCATGTCTAAATTAGCTTTCCAGTTTGGCTCACCCCAAATCTCACACAGAATGTGGGAAGGGAGGCGAGAGCAGGCCAGGCTCTGGGAAGACACAGCCACATTGCCCAGGAGGGGCTGGAACTGGTCTGTGTCACTGCAGAAAGACAAAGGTGGTGGTGATCCTAGGTGGGGCACAGGACAAGCGAGGACAGGCTGAGAGAAGCAGGGTCTGTCAGCTGAAGGTGACAAAGCTCAGAGAGTTACAACGATCCAGAGGGAGCAAAGTGAGAAGCTGGAGCAAAACTCATCTTGGAAGTGCACAGGGGCAGGAAAAGAGATGAGGGACAAAACTGGGACATGGAATTCCATTTACATATTAAGGGAGAAAAAAATCTTCGTAAGAGTGGTCAAACACTGGACCAGGGCCCAGAGGACCCATGGTCTGTGGTGTCTCCATCCCTCTGGATACTGGGGATACACCTGCAGGAGCTCAGAGTCGGGGACCAGCCAGGTCAGAAGCCAAAGCTCCAAAATGGAGCAGTGTCACATTGCCAAGCTCAGGGCTCTGTGCCATGGCCTAGAGGTGCTCCCCTGCCCCTAGAGAAATGCCAAAAAATGCCCAGATTGCAAGAAAACTTCCCACCTCCCTGACTGAGGGAGTTAGGGTTGCTCAGCCTGGAGAAGAGAAGGCTCTGGGGACACCTTAAAAGTCACTTCTGGTGCTAAAGGGGCTCCAGGAGAGCTGGAGAGGGACTTTAGACAAGGGCCTGGAGTGGCAGGACAAGGGAGAATGGCTTTCCACTGCCAGAGGGCAGGGTTAGATGGGATACTGGGAAAAGATTCCTCCTTGTAAGGGTGGTGAGGCCCTGGCACAGGTTGCCCAGTGCAGCTGTGGCTGCCCCATCCCTGGAAGTATTCAAGGCCAGGTTGGACAGGGCTTGGAGCACCCTAGTCTAGCAGAAGTCCCTGCCCTTGGCAGCAGGTTGGACTGGATCACCTCTGAAGGTCCCTTCCAACCCAAACCATTCCATGGTTTATGGTGGAGCAGAGCTCTGAATCCCACTCTCCCACATACCAGGATGACATCTGAACCACAGAGTTCAACACAGACCAAATCTAAACCCTGCTCAAATCCACAGCCATGGGTTATGCAGTTCCCATTTGTGGCCACCTCTGTTTTCTCCAGACATGGACAAAGTAAAGCCTTTTCCTGAGAAGAAAGGGCGTATCACAGCCAATACCAGGGACCACCACCACTGACTGCCACCTCCCCCCCACTGCCACTGGCACTGGCACCTGCACCTGGGATGACATCAGCTCTTGAGGGCCTCAGCACAGAGCATGGAGCAGAACACCTTGGGGGTTCACAGCACTGCTGTTAGCACATGGAAGTGTCTCTGGAGTGGGAAGGGAAGGTTCTTCTTGGAAGGGATCTGCTGACAGCCTGACACTGCCCAGCTGCAGGAAGGATCTGAACTTAGAGCTCTGTCCACACTGGATCCTTCCGGAAGGAACAGAAGAGCTGCTCTGCAGCAGAACTTGTTGCTCTCCTGCTGCTGCACTGTCCTTTGGCTCTGCCATGCCCAGCAATTCCCTGTCACGCCTTCTCTAGAGACAGGTGGGCCTTTCCTCTCCCCCAGCACTGCAGAGGACAGTTCCCCCGTGGCCTCGGGCTGAACTGGGACAGTCTCTCCCTGCTGGTGTGGGGCTGGAGGGCACTGGGGCTCCAGCTGGGAGCTGCATCTGCAGAGCTGATCCATTACCATCACTGCCATATTGATCTGGCACTGAATGTGGATGGGAGAGCAGGCTCCCTGAGTGTCTTCCCAGGCTGAGGAGGGGATAAACTACAAAAGCCAAAACTCCTCCAGCACCACTGCAGAGCATGGAGAAATCAGGACTTTTTGTGTGTGCATAACTCCCTGTGAGAGCCACAGATCTACATCTGGATCCCACCCCAGATGATGAAGAGCAGCACTGGCAGCTCCTGTTGCCTGTATCTCTTTAATGGTTTGCTAAAACACCATTCTTGGTTGCAGAACAAGGCTCTGAGATGCCTTGCCTTCACCCACATCCCCCAGTACAGAGGACACAGCTCTGCAGTGATGCAAGGACAGATTCCAGGCTGGAGCAACCACCGGCTGCATCCACCGGGTACTCTCTCACCAAAGCATCACCAGAAGGTAAAAACTACACACCAACTCTGCATGGTTGGGCAGTAAGATAGAGCTGCACCCACAGAAATCCACTCCATAGCCAAGCACAGGCCTCCTCTCCTAGCACCTCCTGGGATCCCTCAGTTGCCACTTCCCACCTTCCCCTTCCTGGTGCCACAGGGCAGAGGCTCACCTGAGTTTTCCTTATCCGCAAGTCAGCTGATGACCTGTTCAGTCCTTCCTCTTGTTCAATACTCTGCTCAATGCCTGGTCAGGGTAGAAGGACACATTATTTTGTGCTGTTTGGAGAACAATCACAGAATCATTAAGGTTGGAAACGACCTCCAAGATCATCAAATCCAACCTTTGACCAATTACCTCTAGCCCATTAAACCACACTGCCAAATGCCATATCTACTCATTTCTTGAACACTTTCAAGACTCCACCACTGCTGCAATAATGAGTGACGCAGAGTCCCCAGGCAGGTGCAAAGGAGAGCCCCTTTATTACAAAAACCCAGCCTTTTTAAGCAGTTAGCCGGTTATCTGTTTACATAGTTTCAAGGCACAACAAACATACTTCAACTAACCACCATACACCACGACGTGAGCACACGATGGTCATGCAGCATGTTTTTCTAGCCTTAATTCAGCTGTGTCTCTTTCCCACAGTCCTTTTCTACTTAGCTGAAGTAACAGGCCTGAGCCATGATTTTACAAAGGCAACAAGGCTTTCATGCAACACACCACTTTGCCAGAGCACCTGTTCCAGTGCTTAACCAAAGGAAAGGGATTGTTTGGCAAAGGGACTGTGAAAGACTGGATTCAGGAGCAGCTGGTACTGGGCAGTTCCCACATCCTGACTCCAACCACTCAGCCTGGCAGCAAAGCCCTGTTTCGTGACTGCAAAACACCTGGTGCCTGGCCACTGGCTGCGATTTGGGGCTGAAAGAGCAGCACTGTCACCCCCAGTCTGGTGAGCCAGGATTTCCATACAAAATCAATGCGATGTTTAGGTCTGATTCCCAGTATTCAAACAAATTGGAGAGCTGTTCCCACCAGAAAGGCAGGAGGAGGAAATCCAGAGCTGAAGTGTCTCTGCAAAATACCAAATCTCAAGACTCCTCCAGGAAACTTAAAAATAGCAGCTCCTCCAGCTGCCTGGGCTGGCACAGGGAGGATCCATGCCAGCATGAGTGTGTTGCACTGTGCTGAGCATCCATGTAGCAGGGCAGGGATCTGCCCCTTTAATTATGTAGCTAATTGAGATGAAGCCCTCACTGCCCAAAGCCTGTGAATCATGGCAGGGAGGAGCATTGTCATGTCCCACTGTGCTTCAGGCAGAGAGAAGTCACAGGGGTGCAGGGCAGTACGGCTGGCACAGAGCAGGACAGTGTTATCCTGCCCCACCCCTGGAAGTGTCCAAGGCCAGGTCAGACGAGGCTTGGAGCAACCTGGTGTAGTGGAAGGTGTCCCTGCCCATGGCAGGGAGTGAAATGAGATCACCTTTAAAGCCTCTTCCAACTCAAACCATTCCATCATTCCAGGATTCTATGAAACCTGCTCCTCAAGGCCAGCTCAGGACATACTAATTCAAAGACTTAATTTCAAAACTTGGAAGAAAGCTCCCATCAGCAGGCTGGTCAGTGTGCAGAGACACATATCTCCACGTAAACCACGTGGTGTGAGCTGGTGGCATCCCCTGAGTCTGGCTGAAGACCCCATTCTCAACACTGATGTCCCACAGCTCTCTGAGGCTGGTTGTCCCCAGCACCTTCCATTCTGGAGCAGGTCCCCCAAGCCCAGCACAGGGCAAGTTCCTCCTGCAGCAGGGACTCCTCATTCCCTGGAGCTGACCTCTCACAGCACAGCTCAGCATATTTCATCAGTAACTGGACTTCCTCCACATTCATCACAAACCACTCCCAAGGAATGGTATTGGCAAACACTGGGCATTTCTGATAATTAGTAAAATCACATTTTCCCAAGAAGCTGGTAATTAGAATTAGCCCCTGCATGAGTAATGTCTGGCTGGAAGAAGTCAGTTTGTTGTCAGTGGATGTTGTTTTTGATCAGTCCTGACTGTTTTCTGTCATTGATTATGCTGGCCATGAGGCGATTTGGGACAAAGCACAAGGACTAATCATCTGCTGCTCCAGGTAAATATGATACCAGAAAGTCTTTTCTGGAAGCAGGAAACAGGAATTGGAGCCTGTCCTGCAATCCTTCAGGTTTTCCAAGTCCCTTATAAAACATTGAACAAAACACTTATGGAAAAGGATTTTTGTTTTGTACAGGCCAAACCCCATCACCAGGGATCCCAGTGTGTCCAGGGCCATGAGAATGGATCCGTTAGACTACGGAATAGATAAGATGGCCCCTGGCTCTTCTTCCTGGCTCTAGTTGAGATCATGTGTTAGGAGGATAAAGGGAGCATGGGAACAACAGAGATACAGGTCTCCTGGCCCACACATGGGACATGGCCACACCAAGTGGTGACCAATTTAACAAAGGGCTCCAGGCATATCTGAGTCCTCCATGACTGTGAGACTTCCACAAAACCCTGGGATTAGTGAGGACATTGCTGCCTTGGGGGAAGCACCAGCTCCTCTCCTACCCTTCAGACACAGCCAGGTCTTCTGCACCAATCTCAACCAAACCCCAGACTGATGTCCAAGACCACCACAAGCAAATCCAAGCTGCCAGGGGTGACCTGCTTCCCATCTCAAGATGCTGCCATCTTCTCTGACTCCCTCAAACCCCTGGGGTCCAGCCATGCAATTCTGGGCTTGTCCGAGTGCTCCAGCACAACCCTGACCATCAGTGGGTTGACAGTCACCTTGTTCTTACACCCCAGACTGACTGACTCTTCCAATAGTGGAATCCTGCAGCACATCCTACAGCAGCACCTCTTCACTCACCCAGACCTGAACAGAACCTTTGGCCATGCTGGAGGTTTGTCCAGCATCCAACCCCTGCCAGTGGTGTGGCACAGGACTTACTCAGAGCCCACCAGCTGCTTGCGGCCCCATTCCCCCAATTTTTCTGGGAACGGGGCACAAGGGGGCAAATTCACAAAGGGCAATTTAAAGCACCTGGAGTGTGCAGCAGAGAGGAAAGGTGATGCCCACCCCGGGGAGTATTCCCAGCCTGGGACAGGAGTGCTCCAGGCAGAGCCCCACAGCTCCATCACAGGCCAACACTCACTCTTTAGTTTGGATCGCACTTTGTTCGCCGTCTTCTTTATATCAGACATCAGCTCTTCCAGCTCCTCCTTCGTTTCTGGGGAGAGAGGAAAGAGCAAACATGGATGTGCTGCAGACACCAGTAAAATCTGCTGCCCTGCAGAGTGTAGAGACCAGAGCTGTGAGCACTTCAATCCCCTAACTGGAAGAATTTCCAACCCCTGACTGAAAACACTCCCCAGACTGGGAGCACTTCCACCCTCAGACTGGGAACACTTCCAACTCCAGACTGGGAGCACTCCCACATCCAGACTGGGAACACTTCCACCCCCAGACTGGGAGCACTCTTGCCTCCAGACTGAGATAGCTCCCACCTCCAGACTGGGAGCACTCCCACCTCCACACTGGAAGCACTCCCATTTCCAGACTGGGAGAGCTCCCATCCACAGACTGGGAGCACTCCCACATCCAGACTGGGAACACTTCCACCCCCAGACTGGGAGCACTCTTGCCTCCAGACTGAGATAGCTCCCACCTCCAGACTGGGAGCACTCCCACATCCAGACTGGGAGCACTCCCACCTCATGCTCTGTGCTGGACTCTCCTCACATTCCTGAGACCTCCAGCTGCTTCCAGCTCTGGGGCCCCAAGACAAGTGTTAAACTGAACAAGAGTGAGGTCAGGTTGGACATGGGGAAGAAATGTCGGACCATGAGGTTGATGAGGCTCTGGCACAGGCTGCCCAGAGAAACTGTGGCTGCTCCATTCCAGGAAGTGTCTGAGGCCAGGCTGGATGGGGCTTGGAGCAACCTGGGATAGTGGAAGGTGTCCCTACCTGTGGCAGTGAGGTGGAACAAGATGACCTTTCAAAGTCCCTTCAAACCCGAACCGTCCTGTGAATCTGGGATCACATACAGGTTCCTCTCCCAGAAACCAGCGTGTCCTGAAATAAGTCAGGATTTGCAGATGTGCCCTTCACCAATCTGTGCTTCAGGAACTGCCAGACCCCCTGTACACAGCAGCAGAGCTGGAGCAGGGGCACAGCCCCATGCCCAGAATGCTGGGACCCCACTGTGGTCTGCCAGTGCAGCTCTCCCTGCTGCCACCCCAACACTCCCTCTTGATTTTGATGAGATCAAGACCTAATTAAATAAAACTTTGTTTAATAGAGCTGAGGCATATTGACTGACTGATGTCAATAGCTCTGATGCCAGTTGCCAGTCACAAGCATAATTAGAAAATCCTGATAATGGGAATGTGTTGGGGGAAGGTCCTATCATGCTGGTAGCTGTACACATTCCCATGCCCAAGCTATAAGGTTCAGCACTACTGGGAAAAGGAGAGAAGGAACACATCTGTAAAGTCCTTCATCCCAGGGTATTTGCTGGAGAACAGGCACAAATGCAGTGACAGGAATAGGATATTCTCAGTTTGAGTTCTCATTTAAGTGACTAATTATTTTTTCCCCATTCTCAAAAAACTTGTAATAGTAAGAAATAAAGAAATAATAAGAAATTGTAATACTAAGAAATTTCTTGAAAATTTTCAATAATAGGAAAATAATAAACAATAAAAAACTGTTATAAAAAGAAATTAATAACTGTTATAATAAGGAATTACTAATTATTTCTCAATAAAGAAATAAACCAGCCTGGGCTGAGTAACTCCCTGCAGCCATCCAGGCTGGGCAAGCAGACAAGGACCAGGAGTACTGGAGACAACAGGCTGCCACAGACATGGGGATGGTCTGGGAGTTGGGATTGTCCACCTGGAAAGAGGAAAGCCACAGGGGTTCCTACTGCTCTCTGAGACTGTCCTGCAGGAGAGTGGAGAGAAGGTGGGGCCAGGTGTCCTGCTGGTCCTTGGAGGTGACATTCAGCTTCCTACTGATGCTTGGAGGTGCACAGGAAGAGGACAAGCAGTGCTGGACCAAGCTGGGACAAGTAAAATGCAAATTAGATATTAAGAAGGAAAACAGTCATGATGGCGGTCAAATACCGGATGCAGAGAGGCTGTGGGATATCTGTCCTTACGGATATTTAGCACAAGGCTGGGTGAAAGGCTGAGCATTGGACCTGCTGGAGGGGACCAGCCAGGGGCCTCCAAGGTCCCTTCCCACCCATATCCACCTTCACCTCATTGAACAATTTCACATAACTCACTGCCATGTACTTTTCCTTCTCCCTGTCAATTCAGGCTGAGGGATCTCCCCCTCTGCTCTGCTCTTGTGAGACCTCACCTGCAGACCTGCTTCCAGCTCTGGACTCCCCGGCCTAGAAAGGATGTGGAGCTACTGGAGCAAGTGCAGAGGAGGCCACAGAGATGCTCTGAGGGCTGGAGCCCCTCTGCTCTGGAGCCAGGCTGGGAGAGCTGGAGGTGTTTAACCTGGAGAAGAGAAGGCTCTGGGGACACCTTAGAGCCCCTTCCAGGGCCTAAAGGGGCTCCAGGAGAACTGGAGAGGGACTTTGGACAAGGGCCTGGAGTGACAGAACAAGGGAGAATGGCTTCCCACTGCCAGAGGGCAGGGTTAGATGGGATATTAGGAAGAGATTCTTCCCTGTAAGGGTGGTGAGGCCCTGGCACAGGTTGCCCAGAGAAGCTGTGGTTGCCCCATCCCTGGAAGTGTCCAAGACCAGGTTGGACAGGGCTTGGAGCAACTTGGTCTAGTGGAAGGTGTCCCTGCCCATGGCAGGGCGATGAGATGATGATGAGATGAGAGGAGATGAGATGAGATGAGATGAGATGAGATGAGATGAGATGAGATGAGATGAGATGAGATGAGATGAGATGAGATGAGATGAGATGAGATGAGATGAGATGGTATTTAAGGTACCTTAAGATTCTGTGATGCAGTGCCATGAAGCTGCTCCTGAGGATGAGTGGTGAGCATGGTCCTGTGCTGGCCACTCAGGGAGCAGACAAGACCACATGGATGGAAGGAGGGGACAGGGAACGGGGCTAGGTGCCTTCCCTCAAAATATTTCCAACTGAGCAGCAGGGAGAACACTCCTTCTAGCTTGATTTGAGTCACAGGCCATGTGAGGATTACTTGGCGGCCTGGCAGGCACAGGCTGGTCCAGACAATTATTTTCACATCCACAGTGTCTGTTGAAGTGACTCACTCAGATCTGTTTAACCATTCACAGCAAGTGACATACAGCCATGGGAAGCTGAAGTATCACAACATTGCCATGCCATGGCCAGCATCACTTCATGCCAGAGTGGCACTGAGGGGGCAGATGGGATGTTTCAGAGGATGAGTCAAGCTCCCCACACCCCACAGCCCACACAGGATGTCTGCTTCATTCCCACTGGCACTGAGCACAGTGGGAGCACAGATGTCCCCATGGCCACGTGTCCCTGCTGGGAGGGAGGAGGAGTCTTTGGTCCAAGATCGAGTCTTACACCCCTAAGAAGCCCCAGGGCCCACTGTGACCTGCCTGGGAGGGAGCCCAGGCAGTGCGGGGAGCAGGCAGGGGTGCAAGCAGGGGTGCAGGCATGGGTGGGAAGTCTTTCTCTGCCCTCTGCCAACAGCTAATGAGGCCCCTGTCTGACAGAGAGCAGACACCCAGCCCAGGCTGGTAACACGGCAAGCAGGCAGGAGATGGCAGGCAGGCAGGAACGGCTAGGCAAAAACAGGTAGGAGCAACCAGGAGCAGGCAGGCACAAGCAAGCAGGAATAGGCAGGCAGGCAGGAATAGGTAAACAGGAGTAGGCAGGAGCAGGCAGGCAGAAGCAAGCAGGCCAGGAAGGAGCAGACAGGATCAAGGACGAGCAGGCAGGAGTAGGCAGAAGCATAAGAGAGGAACAGGTATGAAGGGAGCAGCAGGCAGGAGCAGGCAGGATCAAGAAGGAGCAGGCAGGAAGGCAGGAGCAGGCAGGTGCTGGCAGGCACAGCCCTCCACCCTTCACAGGTAGGTAAGTGCAGGCACTGTCACTGTAGCTCTCTGGACATCATGGTGACAGTGACTTTGCTCACAAGGTGCTCAGCCCTCGAGCTGCCTCACTCACTCTTTGCTGGGACTAAGAAACTTTACCTCGGCAACCTGCAAGTCTTTACTGACAATAACCAACCAACATCATCGAGAAAGCGCAACTCCAAGCTAATTCCCAGCTGAGTTACCTGGCAAAGCTGGAAGGATCTTTTTGGCAAAGACTTAGCTCTTTCAATAAAAAATTAACAAAGATCCTGAGAACAGTTCCTTGAAGAAAATTTTTTAAAAATAAACCTTTCTTGTTTATCTTGGCACTTTCATTTAGGGAAGGTTGAGGGTGAATGCAAAGAGGAAGCACAGACCTGAAAGCCCCACAAGGATCTGGTCCCTGGGAGCAAATCATAAGGAATCCTTCCTAGGAACTCTATGGAGTCGGCAGAAAAATTTTCCATAGTGTTTCATGGCCTTAAAGCAATAAAAATGAAATCTGTTTTAAAAGCCACTAGGGAGAAGATTGTCTAGAAAGGTCCTGCACCTGGGTCAGGGCAATCCCCAGTACCAGCACAAGCTGGGGGATGGATGGATGGATGGATGGATGGATGGATGGATGGATGGATGGATGGATGGATGGATGGATAGCAGCTCTGTGGAGAAGGGCTTTCCAGCTGAAGTCGCATTTGCCAAAAGAGATTTGGAATATCAGTGACCTCTGTGCAGTCCTTCAGTTCCCAAAGGCTGATGTTTATTCTTGGAAACAGAACTTGGAGTCTGACATTGCAAATTGTTTATTCAAGATACAGAAAACAAGAAGAAAAACATGAGATGCTGACTCAATCCTTCCCTAATTTTCCGGAATTTTTTTCAACTCTGACCAACACAACCATTTGCAGCAGGTATGCTGACAGAATGGGGAGCAGGCAGAGGGGGACAGGAGAAAACCGCTCAACCCCTGCTCCGAGCAGAGCCAGGTCTGTCCCTTCCATGCAGGTGCGACACAAGGAGCTCCAGCTGCCTGCCAAGCTGTAGAAACAGGACATGGTAAGGCCATCCATCTGCCTTTGCCAGGAGCAGGGCACGAGAGATGACCAGTACTGTCAGGAAGGACCAGCAGCCCCAGGATTTTTAACTTCCTGCGTGCCAGGAACAAATCCTGTTCAAGGTGCAGCAAGGAGAGATGCTGCCAGGGTTTAAGGTCAGTGCAAAATGGCCAGGCTTTTACACAGGAGCAGAACAGAGATGATACACAGAAGGGTCTGAAAAGCTTGCGGGATCCACTGGGATGAAAGGTACACCCTGAAACACCTCATCCGTCCACCTGGCTATATATTGGGGTGATCCAGAACAGATTACATTGTAGCTTTTGACTTTTTACATCACCGAAAAGGAAGCAGGTGACATCACAGAATCCTAGAATCACAGAGTGGTTTGGGTTGGAAGGGATGCTAAAGATCATTCCAACACCCTGCCATGGGCAGGGACACCTTCAACTAGACCAGGTTGCTCCAAACCCTGTCCAGCTTGGCCTTGGACACTTCCAGGGATGGGGCATTTAACTGAGTTCCTACAACATATTCATAGGTAATTAAAAGCTGGCACCATCAGTGGAATTGCAGTTATATAATAGCATTTGATACCAGTGATGATGGATCCTGTTTCCCCAAATTCTGGACTCCAAACATGATCCCCACAGGCTATCAGGCCAGTCCAATCACTGAGAAGGATGGAGTTTGAGGCCACTGGCCGGACACTGGGGGTTTTCCACCAATAACTCGGCTTGTAACACCAGAGTGGCCATGGGCATCCTTGCGTCCCAAGCCCAGCTCAGCCCTTCCATAGCCTGTCGCTGAGCTAGCTGTCCTGAATGCCTTCAGGATGTTCTCATTCTGTGGTCATCTTCCTCCCACTGTTCCTGCTGCTCCAAACTAGCCTCAGAGCTGGAAAACTCCCACAAGAGGCCAATCTCAGGATGAAAGGACAGCTGTACTATGTGTTAACCACAGAGTCACAGAATCACTAAGGTTGGGAAAGACATTCAAGATCATCAAGTCCAATGTTTGACTAAATACTACCATGCCCACTAAACCACAGCACCATAACCCCACTTGTTCACTGAACACCTCCAGGCATGGTGACTCCACCACAGTCCTGTGACAAGACTTAACCACTTTTTCAATGAAGAATTTTTTCCTAATGTCCAACCTAAACCTCCCCTGGCACAACTTCAGGCTGTTTCCTCTTGTCTTGTCCCTTGTTCCCTGGGAGCAGAGCCTGACCCCCACATGGCTGCACCCTCCTGTCAGGGAGTTGTAGAGAGTCCCTCCTGAGCTTCATTTTCTCCAGACAGAGCTCCCCCAGCTCCCTCAGCTGCTCCTGGTGCTCCAGACCCTTCTCCAGCTCCATTTCCTTCTCTGGACACACTCCAGCCCCTTGATGTTTTTCTTGGAGTGAGCAGCCCAGAACTTGACACAGGATTTGAGGTGTGGCCTCACCAGTGCCCAGCACAGATGGATGGTCCCTGCCCTGGTACCACTATTGCTGGTAACAATGGCTTCTTCTGCAGCCACTTGCTGGGTGTTTATAATCCAACAGCACAAATGAGGGGATCACAGTGCTCACACCAAAGGATCTTCGTTTGGTGACAACCCTGTGCAAGGGTGGTAGAGCAGAACCGGTGCAGTGCCTTGCTCCAGTTTCTCCGTTTTCAGAGAAAGTTGCATTTCATTTTTTTCCAACACTAAAACACCAGTTTTTTAAAAGTGAGGGATGAAGGAGAGTCATGTAAATGACATAATTAAAACCTGTACATTGACATGAGCTTGAACCCAACTGCTGTAACAACACGGCTTCCAAAATCGGCTGCCCGTCCTGCCTGCTCATGGAGCAGGGAGAGGGCTCATGGAGCCTCCTGCCTCACACTCAGCAGCAAACCCAGACCCACAGCTCATCTCTAGCATCCTTAGCCCAACACATCCCACACTGCTTTTCCAGCTTACAGCTCTACTGCAGCGGCTGTTGGGAAAGCAGGAGGTCACTGAGCTGGCAGGAAACAGCAAGGATCAACAGCTCAAAGCAGGGGGAGTTTAGGAAATCTTTTAATTAAAAGCAGGCAACGGATCTGATGGAAGCCTTGACGGAAGCACAGGGTCCAGCAAGTGCTGTGGGGGCAAGGGAAGGTGGCTGCACCTCCAGGGACTCGTCCCACCTTCAAGAGGGGCACCCAATTAAGACAGCAAAATTTATGCAAGCCAACGGCTGTGGATAGCTGCTCCCACCTGCTGCAAATGTGCCCATCTGTCAGAGCTTCTCAGCCCTGCAGCATCATCCCCAAAGTTGCTCTCCTGGAGCAATTAGCCGGCTGATGAACAAACACTCCTTCCCTTTCCATGGCCTTCTTCTGTCTTCCCTATGGCTCTCCTTGAAGCCCTTCCATTCATCCTGTTAGCTCCAGGGCAGCACTAGAGAAACTAGTCCCCTCCACTGCCTGCTCCCATTCTACTTGGAGCCACACACAAACCCCTGGCAGATCCAGGATGGACACAGGGCACTTAAGATGCAATGCTGGAGCTCACAGGGACCAAAGCCGCCCCCGCCCTCCCACAGACACTGAGGGCACAGGTACCAACTAAAGCTCCTCAGCTCAATTTTTACGACACTGACTGCACTAATTGTCTTACCTTCTTTAGTTCTCTCGATCGAATTCCACTTCACATACTCCATTACTTTACTCAGAAGCAAGGTCGGTTTAATCAGTCAATAATTACTCAGCTCATTCCCTCTCTCTTTAAAATCGATGCTCTTCTACCTCCCAAGCTCCCAGTGCCCACCAGGTACGCCAGAAATTATTGGACATCAACACTAATGGCTAAGGCACCATTTTACTCAGCTCCTGGAAAACTTCCCGATCAATACCTTCAGGTATCTTGAATCCAGCAGTGTCTATTTTTGGTATCGACTGTTTAGCAACAAACTGATTTACTGCTGGAATGCTGGAATTTAATCAGCATAAGATACACCATATGTTTCCCAAAAAAAGAGAAGCATTTCCCATATGTTTGTGTCTTTTCTGCATTATTCTCCCATTTTCCTTTACTAATGCACCAAAATGGCTGAGAGGTACTGCTCTTCTTTAAGTACCTCAAGAAAACTTCAGCTTGTCCTTCAGGCCACTGCTGGGTGGGTTTTCTGGCTCCCTGTGACTCCCAGCTCCAGTTTCTGTGACACTGGGAGAGGGTGGGAAAATATTCTCCTCCTCACCACGTATGGGAAAACAGAGACAAATATAAATCCATGCCAAGTGAAACTCCAAGAGTAGGAGGTACAGAGAAGTGGTAAGAAACACTGAGGCGTGCAGGGAGGATAAAGGGCTTTAAATTTATTCTGTGAGCACTTGATATCAAGGAGCAAGATAAGACCATCCAGATGATTGAGTGTCCCTGGCACTGAGATCTACCCCAAGGGGTCCTTCTCTCAGGCTATGACAAAGATATTTCACAGTTCATCCAAACAAATCTTTCTTCCAGGTCTGAGGAACATAAATTAGGCTGAATTTGGGATCACAGACAGCAATTGCAATTCTCTAGGGTTTTAACTGGTCTCGTAACAGAGATGTCTGGAGCAATTAAATAATTCCTTTTTGTCCCAAGCTTTAATCACAGGATCATGGACGCACAGGGTGGTTTGGGCTGGAAGTGACCTTCAAAGATCATCCAGCACAACCCATTGCGATAGGCAGGGACACCTTTCACTAGACCAGGTTGCTCCAAGCCCCGTCCAGCCTGGCCTTAAACACTTCCAGGGATGGGGCAACCACAGCTTCTCTGGGCAACCTCTGCCAGCCCCTCATGGTCTGACATTTTTTCCCCAGGTCCAACCTGACTCCACCCTCAGTTCAACACCAGCGTCCTCTGCTGGGACCCCAGAGCTGGAGGCAGCTCCAGGGTGTCTCAGGGAAGTGGAGCAGAGGGAGAACATCCCCTTCCTCCCCTACTGCCCACACTGCTGAGGATGAGCCCAGGGGACATTTGTCTTTCTGTGCTGCCAGTGCCCATGGCTAGGTCATGTCCCATTTGTCACTCCCCGGAATCCTCCAGTCCTTCTCTGCAGGGTGTTCTCCATCCATCCTGTCATCTCTCCAGCCTTCCCCCAGTCTGTGCTGGCACTGAGGATTGCCTTGACCCAGGCCTAGCTTGCTTTTGGCCTAGCTGAACTCCATGAGGCTCTCATGCTTTTGGCAACTTTATTCTCGATACTTCAGTATCCAAAGGCACTTTACCCATCCCTCCCCACGTCCCAGGACACACCACAGCTCTTTCCAAAATCAGACACACCCCAAATGCTGTATTTAAATTGTTCCGGATGAGAGAGTGAGTCTGTGCCCATGAGGGGCCCCATGACTGATCATCCCAAAGGACGGGGAAGAAGGAGGGCCTGATGGAGGGACTGAGTCCAGCACAGGAGGGAGGAGAGTCCTTCACCCCTGCACAAGGTGATGCAGATCACACACAGTGAGCCCATTTGGACAGAGAGACACAGGGCTTTGTGCAGAAAGGAAGCCAGCTGAGGAATTGTGGAAAGGCTATTTTTAGAATTACACACTTCCATGATAAAGAGCAAGTATTACCTCTGGCTGGAAACCTTTTATAGCACTGGCAGAAAAAACCAACCAGAAGTAGTTCTACCTCCCAGAGCATGCTTGAGATGCTGCTGTTGGTAGCCAAAGCAGCAAGTGTGAAACAAAGGCTCAAAATGCACCCATCAAAGAGTTCAGACACCTGAACCTGCCAAATCCAGATTTTTTTCCTTAAAAAAGAAAAAGGTGTGATTTATATTTTTAAACACTGACTGAAGTGCAGGGAACTGTGTGATTTAATTCAAATTGTCAGGTCCCAACGAGGACAACACACAGGCAGGTCACAGTAGCTAGGAAGGGTTTTAAGGACATGCTGCAGCCACAGTCACCTGCAGTCGCTGTCAGCTGCAGCCATCATCCCTGCATAGTGGTTCTCTGGTAGCTTCTTCAGACTCCACTAACTCATGGAAATGGGATAGCCCAAAATTCCAAGTTGGAAGGAAGGTAAAACTCAGTCTGCCCTGCAAATTTGAGAGATCCAAAAGGCTCATTCTCAGGGAAAGGTCAAAAAGGGGAAAAAAATCCACCTCACAGTCCTGGGTACTTGTTCAAAGATCTTTTCATATAGCCACAGATGTGCAGGGTGGTTTGGGTTGGAAGGGACCTTAAAGTTCATCTCATTCCAATCCCCTGCTATAAGCAGGGACACCACCCACTAGACCAGGTTGCTCCAAGCCCCGTCCAACCTGGCCTTGAGCATTTTCAAGGATGGGGCAGCCACAGCTGCTCTGGGGCAACCTGTGCCAGGGCCTCACCACCCTCATGGTACAACACTTCTTCCTTATATTCAGCTCAAAATTTATCGCAGATGACGGCAGCAGCAAGGCAGAGTTTGGTCCATCCATCTCCACTTACACACAGGTCTCCAAACACAGGAGTGAACCAGCTCCGTGCCTGCATGTGACATACTTGTGCTGGACCCTCTTCCATGATCCCCATCCCAAGGCTGACTTGCTGCCTTCTATCTTTCACTTGTTAATTTACTGAAATCAGAAACAACTTGTTCCTGATGCAGCTCTGGAGCAGAAAACACACCTGCCACTGGCTGGGGACCTCGCTCCCCCAGCACAGTGAAAAACTGGCAGCCTCTGACAGGTCCCCCCAGCACACAGCTCTGCCCAGTGCCTCCACATCCATTGACCCTGCACTTTCCAGGCGCTGCCTGGGAGCTGTGTGTCATGGGAATCACATGCCACGTGAGCTTCTGTGTTTTGGGAACTGTGTGCTGCAGGAACTGTAGAAGCCATGTGCTGTGGGAGCTGGAGGAGGTGTGCGGGATAGGAGCCATGAGCCATGGGAGCTGCACGTTTTGGGAGCTGTGTGGGAACTTTAAGCCAAAGGAGCCATGTGCAATGGGAGCTACACATTGTGGGAGCTGTGTGGGAGCCATGTGGTGTGGGAGGTCTTGTACCATGAGAGCTGTCGGCCATGGGACGTATATGCCATGGGACCCATATGCCATGGGAGCCATGTGCCATGGGAGCCGTGTGCCACAAGAGCTGTGTGTCATAGGAGCTGTGTGCTGTGGGAGCTGTGTGCCACAAGACCTGTGTGCCATAGGAGCCACGTGCCACAGGAGCCGTGTGCCATAGGAGCTGTGTGCCACAGTAGCTGTGGGCCATAGCAGCCGTGCGCCACAGAAGCTGTATGCCACAGGAGCTGTGTGCCAAAGGAGCCATGTGCCGTAGGAGCCGTGTCCCATAGGAGCTGTGTGCCATGTGAGCCATGTGCCATGGGAGCTGTGTGCCACAAGAGCTGTGTGCCATAGGAGCTGTGTGCCATAGGAGCCGTGTGAGACACAAGAGGTGTGTGCCATAGGAGCCCTGTGCCATGGAAGCCGTGTGCCACAAGAGCTGTGTGCCAAAGGAGCTNTGCTTTTGGCCTAGCTGAACTCCATGAGGCTCTCATGCTTTTGGCAACTTTATTCTCGATACTTCAGTATCCAAAGGCACTTTACCCATCCCTCCCCACGTCCCAGGACACACCACAGCTCTTTCCAAAATCAGACACACCCCAAATGCTGTATTTAAATTGTTCCGGATGAGAGAGTGAGTCTGTGCCCATGAGGGGCCCCATGACTGATCATCCCAAAGGACGGGGAAGAAGGAGGGCCTGATGGAGGGACTGAGTCCAGCACAGGAGGGAGGAGAGTCCTTCACCCCTGCACAAGGTGATGCAGATCACACACAGTGAGCCCATTTGGACAGAGAGACACAGGGCTTTGTGCAGAAAGGAAGCCAGCTGAGGAATTGTGGAAAGGCTATTTTTAGAATTACACACTTCCATGATAAAGAGCAAGTATTACCTCTGGCTGGAAACCTTTTATAGCACTGGCAGAAAAAACCAACCAGAAGTAGTTCTACCTCCCAGAGCATGCTTGAGATGCTGCTGTTGGTAGCCAAAGCAGCAAGTGTGAAACAAAGGCTCAAAATGCACCCATCAAAGAGTTCAGACACCTGAACCTGCCAAATCCAGATTTTTTTCCTTAAAAAAGAAAAAGGTGTGATTTATATTTTTAAACACTGACTGAAGTGCAGGGAACTGTGTGATTTAATTCAAATTGTCAGGTCCCAACGAGGACAACACACAGGCAGGTCACAGTAGCTAGGAAGGGTTTTAAGGACATGCTGCAGCCACAGTCACCTGCAGTCGCTGTCAGCTGCAGCCATCATCCCTGCATAGTGGTTCTCTGGTAGCTTCTTCAGACTCCACTAACTCATGGAAATGGGATAGCCCAAAATTCCAAGTTGGAAGGAAGGTAAAACTCAGTCTGCCCTGCAAATTTGAGAGATCCAAAAGGCTCATTCTCAGGGAAAGGTCAAAAAGGGGAAAAAAATCCACCTCACAGTCCTGGGTACTTGTTCAAAGATCTTTTCATATAGCCACAGATGTGCAGGGTGGTTTGGGTTGGAAGGGACCTTAAAGTTCATCTCATTCCAATCCCCTGCTATAAGCAGGGACACCACCCACTAGACCAGGTTGCTCCAAGCCCCGTCCAACCTGGCCTTGAGCATTTTCAAGGATGGGGCAGCCACAGCTGCTCTGGGGCAACCTGTGCCAGGGCCTCACCACCCTCATGGTACAACACTTCTTCCTTATATTCAGCTCAAAATTTATCGCAGATGACGGCAGCAGCAAGGCAGAGTTTGGTCCATCCATCTCCACTTACACACAGGTCTCCAAACACAGGAGTGAACCAGCTCCGTGCCTGCATGTGACATACTTGTGCTGGACCCTCTTCCATGATCCCCATCCCAAGGCTGACTTGCTGCCTTCTATCTTTCACTTGTTAATTTACTGAAATCAGAAACAACTTGTTCCTGATGCAGCTCTGGAGCAGAAAACACACCTGCCACTGGCTGGGGACCTCGCTCCCCCAGCACAGTGAAAAACTGGCAGCCTCTGACAGGTCCCCCCAGCACACAGCTCTGCCCAGTGCCTCCACATCCATTGACCCTGCACTTTCCAGGCGCTGCCTGGGAGCTGTGTGTCATGGGAATCACATGCCACGTGAGCTTCTGTGTTTTGGGAACTGTGTGCTGCAGGAACTGTAGAAGCCATGTGCTGTGGGAGCTGGAGGAGGTGTGCGGGATAGGAGCCATGAGCCATGGGAGCTGCACGTTTTGGGAGCTGTGTGGGAACTTTAAGCCAAAGGAGCCATGTGCAATGGGAGCTACACATTGTGGGAGCTGTGTGGGAGCCATGTGGTGTGGGAGGTCTTGTACCATGAGAGCTGTCGGCCATGGGACGTATATGCCATGGGACCCATATGCCATGGGAGCCATGTGCCATGGGAGCCGTGTGCCACAAGAGCTGTGTGTCATAGGAGCTGTGTGCTGTGGGAGCTGTGTGCCACAAGACCTGTGTGCCATAGGAGCCACGTGCCACAGGAGCCGTGTGCCATAGGAGCTGTGTGCCACAGTAGCTGTGGGCCATAGCAGCCGTGCGCCACAGAAGCTGTATGCCACAGGAGCTGTGTGCCAAAGGAGCCATGTGCCGTAGGAGCCGTGTCCCATAGGAGCTGTGTGCCATGTGAGCCATGTGCCATGGGAGCTGTGTGCCACAAGAGCTGTGTGCCATAGGAGCTGTGTGCCATAGGAGCCGTGTGAGACACAAGAGGTGTGTGCCATAGGAGCCCTGTGCCATGGAAGCCGTGTGCCACAAGAGCTGTGTGCCAAAGGAGCTGTGTGCAGTGGGAGCCATGTGCCACAAGAGCTGTGTGCCATAGGAGCCGTGTGAGACAAGAGCTGTGTGCCACAGGAGCCATGTGCCATAGGAGCCATGTGCCATGGGAGCCATGTGTCATGGGAGCACNTGTGTGCTGTGGGAGCTGTGTGCCCTAGGAGCCATATGCCACAGAGCCATGTGCCACAAGAGCTGTGTGCCATAGGAGCCGTGTGCCATGGGAGCCGTGTGCCATGGGAACCGTGTGCTGTGGGAGCTGTGTGCCATAGGAGTTGTGTGCCACAAGAGCTGTGTGCCAAAGGAGCTGTGTGCAGTGGGAGCCGTGTGCCACAAGAGCTGTGTGCCAAAGGAGCCGTGTGCTATAGGAGCCGTGTGCCAGAGGAGCCGTGTGCCATAGGAGCCGTGTGCCAAAGGAGCTGTGTCCCATAGGAGCTGCGTGCCATGGGAGTTGTGTGCCATGGGAGCTATGTGCCATAGGAGCCATGTGCCATGGGAGCCATGTGCCATGGGAGCAGTGTGCCGCGGGAGCGGGGTGCCATGGGAGCGGTGTGC